>OZ036005.1:14110574-14468074 GCA_964035015.1 Corallium rubrum
ATGGCTTGTTGGCTTGTTAGTGCGCCAGTGATGGCGTATCCAGATCCTAACAATCCATACGTACTTCATACTGAGAATGGTATTCTTCGGGTTATCGCTTATGGTTCACGTACCTTAACACCGGTGGAAAAGAATTACCACCTACATTCTGGTAAGCTAGAATTTGTGGCGTTGAAGTGGGCTATTTGCGAACAATTCCGTGACCAACTTTACTATTCACCAAGTTTTGTCGTGTAGACGGACAATAACCCGTTAACGTATGTCTTATCATCTACGAAGCTGACCGCGACTGGTCTTCGTTGGATATGGGAATTAGCCGATTTCAATTTTACCATACGCTATCGCCCTGGGAAAGCGAACACTGATGCCGATACTTTATCCAGACTGCCTGAGCATATGGGTAAATACATGGCATCGTGTATTAATCATGAGGAGATTTGTCAAGATGAACTGCATGGAATCATCCAGTCGGTAAAGGAACAAGACCAAGGAAGAATTAACTGGATTTCTTCCCTAACCCACGATCCAAACTTACTGTGAAAGTGAAGGTGAACCCAAATCTCTAACGGACGGTAAACGAACGTTCGACGTGACCGACATTCGACAAGCTCAAATCGACGATAGCATCGTTGGCAAAGTGTATTCGTTCGTCAAAGGTGACAAACGACCGACGGCCCCTCAGCGAGCACGCAAATCGGCCGATACTAGACTACTTCTCGACGAATGGCACAAGTTGTCTATTGACAAAGATGGAGTGTTATGGCGAAAGAGTTGCTCATGCGACCAGGTTGTACTTATACTCCCTCGAAAATAGCACCGCACACTCCTAAGAGAACTCCACGATAACATGGGTCACCTTGGATCGGAGCGCGTCCTCCATCTAGCTCGAGATCGGTTTTATTGGCCTAGGATGCAGAGTGACGTAGAAAATTACGTGAAGAATATCTGTCGCTGCATAAAGCAGAAACCTCCGAGATTGAAAACTAGAGCTCCTCTTCAACCCATCATCACTTCCTCACCATTCGAGTTGGTATCCATCGACTTCATCCACCTTGAAAAGTCGAGTGGAGGGTATGAGTATATGCTGGTGATTGTCGATCATTTTACACGCTATGCTCAAGCCTACCCGACTCGTTTTCGCAAATTACTCGCCTCCTGGAGTACGAATCTACGAAAAGTCACTGATTTAAACACCAAATGAACGATATTTTATTATTTAGTCACATTCTCAACTCGCTATCACTCGATGTCTCGTCTCACTAAATCGCCTTGTCTCGATCGCTAACAACAATGAATACATGCAAAACATGTCAATCATCCTGCTTTCTTCTCATCGGCTATCGCGCGCGTTTGGTACTGTTCGTTCCTATGACATAATTTGCGAAAACGAGTCCCCAAATATACACTCCCTAAGGGATGTATATAATCTGACTGGTTTAAACGCTATTTTTGCTAAAAACTAAAAGTTATTACACGTCAACGTAAAGTTATAAGTTAAATGTAACTGTTTGTCTACCTCAGGATACTCAACTATTCAGTCATTCATCATCCATGTCCGCCATTTCTTCTATGCGCAATCGTGCTGCACGGCTGCATCTCTTCTTGGTCTGGAGCTTCTGGGATCAGCTGCTGTGTTTCCTTGGGAATGGCATCACAGTTCAGCTCCATGGGAAACAAGTGCTGCACTGGCCTTTCGAGTGTTCCATTAGCAGTCTTCAGACGCACTGCTCGTGTGATGCCATCTTTGCCAGGATAGGTTTGTTCGACAATAGCTAAAGGCTCTTTCCCCCGGTTCTTGTTATCAGACTGTACGATCACAACATCCCCTTGCTTAGGTTTATACTTTCTTTCTTTGTATTCGCTGCGTATCGCCTTCGCCAGCCTTCGAAGTCGTGGAATCCAATACCGTTCTCGTATTGCCGCCATGGCGAGGCCAACTCTTCCGTGGAGTGCATTGCAGTACATACGTGTTCAGTAGTTCATACTGTCCCATGTATTCTCCCTCTGCATATTGCTATTCCTCGTTCGTTTGGTTGGAGACCGAGACTTGCGTTGGTTTGTTGATAGTGGGGTTCTGAGCTATGCCGAAGTTGGCCACGTTTAATCCACCATTCCCTCACTGCTTCAACTTCTTTGGTAGCTAAGAGCCCATGTTTCCTCTCTTCCCATCTGCTGTTGTAGATGAACCGGTTTATCCATGCACATGTTCGAAGTGTGCGTCGAAGGTCGTTGCGCTCGAGAAGTTCGTCGAATGGATCTCTACCAATTTCTCTATTCTGAGATTTTTCTGAAACTGGGTCGGATTTCGCCACACAAATCACTTCAGGTATTAACTTGGCTTTGGCTTCAGCCGCAGGAGTTTTCTGTGTCACTGGATTATCTGGCCATTTGGAGGAATCCTGAAGCCATTCTGGTCCTGACCACCAGAGGGCTGAAGATGTGACAGACCCACCTCTGCTAGCGATGTCGTCTGGGTTATCTTTAGTAGGTACATGTCGTCACTGAATTTCTGGGTGTGCCTTTATCTTCGCTACGCGATTTGCAACAAATTGCTTGTAGACACCATTTCCACAAATCCGGTGCAGCGCCACTGTGCTGTTTAACCATGCGTAAATAGATGGCTTAGGCATCTTTGGAAGAGCACCACTCACGTTCACGACGAGATTCGTGGCCATGTGGGCAGAAACCAATTCTAACCGTGGAACTGTTAAACTTTGCTTAGCCAATCGGCTCTTGGCTGATACCAGCTGCTGAGTTGTTCCCGACGGCTGCCTGACGACGGCGTAGACTGCTGTCCCGACACCCTGGGTGGATGCGTCCCCGAATGCATGCAGTTCAATCTCTTCTACTAATTCTTCTTAATTGGTATGCAACAATAGATCTTGGTACTTGTTCTTCAGATGACAAGGAACGCTCCCACTTTTTCCACCGCTGCAAGTGTTTCTCATCAAGGTTGGCATCCCATGGCGTCTTCGCGTCACAGACGTCTCGAAATACGAGCTTGCCTTCCAAGGCCAATGGTGATACTAACCCAAGAGGATCGTAGATTTTTGACAGTGTACTCAGTATGCCGGGCTTTGTCGTTGGTGTGCTGTCTACCGGAAAAGTCACTGCCAAAGTATCTCTGTGTTTGTTCCACTTGAGATCAAGTAACTTCGATTCTTTCGGTTTTACCATGAGTTGTTGCTTGGCATGGGACTGATTCTCTTGAACTTCTGGTAATTCTTCAGCTTCGAGTTCTAATTGTGGAATGTTCGAATTCCGCTTATGCAGTTCGAATGTTAAGTCTCCCAATATCTCTTGAGCTGCTGACTTGCACATCTGTCCATGCTGCACAGTACAGCCACCAGAAAGTAAATCGTCAACATGCATACTTCGACGCAGTTTCTCGACTTCTTCCGGACACCTTTCTGACCATGTGTCTAAATGGCTCTCAATGACTCCTTGGAGGAGGTACGGTGATGAAGTCAGACCGAACAATGCTCTTGTGAAACGCAGAATTTCTACAGGTGATTGTTCGCTCGTAAGGCATCTCTTTCACTTTCTCGTACGCGGACTTGAAGAAATGCTTGACGTATATCACCTGGATAAGCTCTCTGCTGTATCAACACGTCCCAAAGTTTATTTTTCAATGTAGACCCAGCGTAGAGACATTCGTTCAAGGCCGGGACATTAGGGTTTGCCCTTGCTGAGGCCTCGTAAACAACTCTTAACTTTGTGCACTCCGACGACTCTTTAGTCACAGCCTTATGCGGAAGGTAGAACTGATTGCGGATCACGGCGTCGTACTCTTCTGTGTGCCTATCTCGCTGTAGTTTTCTCGTTAACCCACTCAGGCGGTGCAAACTTCCGGTTTCAATTGAAGGAAGATGTTCGCCAGGGCAGACCTGTCTTGTACCATCCTTCATGCGAACGTTGTATTTGCTCTTTGAATTCCGCGTGTACTATCTGTTGATCGTGTTCGGATGAATCTTCTAGTCCAAGGACATCAAGGCGACGACGTTCCTCATAATTCTCTTGAGTTGTCTGAGTCAACAGCATAGTGCTCCTATCAAATTCTTTGCCAGGCGACATAATGAACAATCCCATTCTGTATATTCAGCAATGGGTTCACCAACTTTCCCGATTAATGGCTTCTTGTCAGTCTTAATCTTGGTGTAGTCCCCCACACTGAGGGTCACATGAATTGGAAGTTGTGTTTTGGTGTCCTTGTCAGCCACATTGACGTTTTCTAGATGAGGATATTTTGCTTTCATCTCTTCATAAGAAGGATTGGCGATGGACAGGAGTTCGCTTTTATTCACCTTGGTCAATTTCATGTTTATCTGAAATGTGCCATTAGTCGATTCTACCATGGTGTCATAGGTCTTCGACTTAGTAACATAGGACCCCATCAGTATCTCCACCCTCTTGGTAGTGACCTCGCATGGTTTCTTTTGTAACATACCGGCAACTTTTGCTGAGACGTACGAAATATTAATGCCAGCACCTGTATCAGTAAGTGCTCGTGTGGTTATGCCATCGACTTTCACTAGTACTACTGGAAAAACTCATTCTCCACAGTTTGTCATGTCATTTTGACTGTCAGATCTTGTCCATCAGGTGGTTTGTCGCATATCGACGTGTGGTGCCTTCCCTCACAAAGCTGGCATGAGGTTTTGCTTTGGCACTGGGCTGCACGGTGACTTCCAATAGCGGTCACTTCGGTACACTCTATAGCTTTATGGTCGACACTGTCACAGTAAACGCACCCACGGGGTCTTTTATCCTCCCGGCGAGTGTGGTTCTGGTCGCGAACTAAATGTTTCAACAGTTCAACTGGATTTCTTCGTATCCAAAGGTGTAGTGCTTCTGCAAGTTGCGACAAATCCCATTTCTCCCAGTCGTTATCTGAGATCGATCTCACTAGATCACCACGTATCGCTGGCAACTTGTCCAGAGTCATCGCAGTAAGACCTTTAATTTCACTTCGCCTAATTTCTTGAGTGTCTGAAGAGATTGAACGCAATATGTCAGTTTCTCACTGAACTCTCTTATCTTCTTTGGGTTTGCTGATGAGATGTGCGGTATAGGTCGAGGATTGCCCTTCCATACGCTTTCACTATCTCCGATTCTTTTCCGTATTTCTCAGTTAATATAGCCTTCGCTCGGTTATATCCTTCTGGCGTAAACGGAAGTGCTTCAACTTCTCGTCTTATTTTGTTGTCAAGGAGCTCTTTAAGAATTGCCCCAAGAACCGCGTCCATGCCATGTAAGAACCATTAAACTTCGAAATCGTTAGCTTTGGTGGTTTAGCTCGAACTTCTTTCCCCGATTCTGACGTCTGTTTCGTGGTTAGTTTCACTTTCGCTTCGTAATCTGTCTGGAGTTTCATTTTCGTCTCGTGAAGTTCAAGCTCAAATTCCAACTGTTGGGGCCGGCCAAATCTCTCCGTTTCTTGTCCGCAGTCGTCCTACCATCTATCCAAGCGTTTAACTTCGTCGTCTGCCTTGTTTAATTTACTTTCTACCTGCGCGTTCCAGTTGTCGATTTCATCTTCTTTCTCGTCGTTTATAATCTTAAATATTTCCACAGCTCTTCGCGAATGTTCCACCTCTGGGCGATAATGCTTTCAGCGCTTCCATTTGCCGTTGTATGGCGATATCCCTGTTTGAATCCAACACGGCGTTGGTTCTCCACAAGCAATAAGTAGCTGTTTCAATTTCGTCTCCAAAACAGCGTTTGCTTTCACGTTGTCTTCCGTCATTTTCAAGCCACGGATTCGTATTAGTTAAGGACAATTTAGAAATAACCTGATCCCGTCGGAGGTGCCACGTTTCGCAAATTACTCGCCTCATGGAGTAGGTATCTACGAAAAGTCACTGATTTAAACACAAAATGAACAATATTTTATTATTTAATCACATTCTCAACTCGCTATTACTCGATGTCTCGTCTCGCTAAATCGCCTTGTCTCGATCGCTAACAACAATAAATACATGCAAAACATGTCAATCATGCACCCTGCTCTCTTCTCATTGGCTAACGCGCGCGTTTGGTGAGCAGGCTTGTTTCCGGTCACGCAACCTTCGTAATAAGACAGCAAAAACTGTGGCTGAAAAATTTTACAACGATTACATCATTCGTTTTGGATTCCCACCAAAGATCCATCAAGACCAGAGTGCAGAACTTGATAATCAACTCCTCAGGAGGCTGAAGCAATTTTGTGGCGTTAATCATTGTCGTACTACACCCTACCACTCGCAGGGAAATGGGCAGGTGGAGCGGTTCAATAGAACCCTGTTGGACATGCTCCGTACACTTCCCGAGAATGAGGAGTCGCGATGGAAAGATCACGTGGGGAAAGTCGTGCATGCATATAACTGCACGCGATCCTGATATTCGAGTAATGGCCAGTTAACGAGCAATGGAAGGAGGCAGGAGCCGTTAATTCTGTGGTGTGTAGTTCTGACTGACAAGGGGCAAAACATGTAATTGCCTGCGCTGAATCGCTTTCTGCAACCAATTCAAGATATAGAGGCTGAAATGCGTGAAGAAGGGAAAGGCTGTGAAGAAAGGGCGGAAGATGACGATGAAGATGAGGTGATCAACCAAGGTTACATTACTCTAGGGAAGAACTGCATTATACGTTAAAACGGAACGGAGGAAGAGTTGTTGGGCTATATGATGAAGTGTCATTGACTCATTGTTGTATAAGCAACTTCATAAATACAAGAACGGAAGCTCAGATAGAAAAACCCTCCTCTCTCTGATCAATGGTGGTCCCTGGCGAAGAAATTTCAGAAATTCGCAAAGCGCGGTGCCAATTAAGAACTTGGTTCAACATCGCGAGGTGATTCGTGCAGCCAGATGTAGTGGTCAACTTATATGGAAACGACTACGATGGTTTTTGATACTGCGTTGCACTGCGTTGTATTGTATTGTATTGTATCGTATCGTGTCGTGTCGTGTCGTGTCGTGTCGTGTCGTGTCGTGATCGTGTCATGTCGTGTCGTGATCGTGTCGTATCGTATTGTATTGCGTTGAATTGTATTGTATTGCGTTGTGTTGTATTGTATTCGGTATTGCCTTGCCTTGCCTTGCCTTGCCTTGTCTTCGACAATCTATTCATTAGCTTAAGATTGGATTTCGCGACGGCGCGTTTATAACTCCATGTATGTGTCAACACGTTATGTAAAGCTACGGTTACACACACCGATTTATGTCGCCAGTTTGTGTCGCAACGGCATTGCGAGATAAATCGGTGTGTGTAACATACCCAGTCGACACCGATTTATGCGTTGCTGGAGCATTGTAAGTTTTTTTTAAGGGATCAAAATTTTGTCTGCTCATACGTTTATATTTTATTCATTTATTTTCTTGTCTTTTAATTAAGTGATGTTATTGGACTATTTTTGACATAACATAAAGAAATGGGCGATCTTCCATTATGTCCTGCCTATATCTACTGAATTCATGTTTGCCACATTATATTTACAACTTAACTAAGTATTCACAACAGTCTGAAACGGGTCTCAATTTATCTCAGTGTCCGTCCGATGAACCTAAAGAGATCGCACATTAGGCGTTAGGCAGCCAAAGATTCGGCAAAGCCAATTAGATTGCTCAATTCGGGGCAAATACGGCAAAGATTTGGAACACTTCGTGTTCGGCCAATCAGAAGAGCTAAATCGAGTCAAATTCGGCAAAATGGCTGCCAGATACGGCAAACCAATCAGTGCTCGGAATTTAACTTGTTTTGACCAACCAGAGTGGCTAAATCGGGGTAAATAAGTCAAAATGGCCGCCAAGTTCGGCAGGCCTATTAATCAGTGCCACAAGGGCGTCTAAAAACCCGCGCTACACTCACGCAATGGTCCTGGACACTAAATATTACCAGGGTTAAGTCACGTTGGCCTGAAAAACAGAGAAAAAAATCTTCTCGACGTTTCGAGCGAAGGCCCTTCGTCAGGAGAAATTAGTAAACAACTCACATGCGGTCACGCGTATTTATAGCAGAGCTACAATGGGAATCACGTGAACGCATGTAAGCCAATAAAAACAAAGTGAACGAATAAATTAATATGTAATTTTAGCCTGTGTGCAGGTGCTGACCCAATTTGTGGGTCAGCTACCTGTAAATAGGCAAAGAAACAGGTTATAAATTACTATTTAAATCATCAGAAAAAGGTTAAGGAAAAGGTGTGGAATATGGTGGCGGAGTGAGCTAAATGAAAGAGAATCGCTCATTGAGGCCATGAGGGTGAATGGTACCAAGTTTGTAAATGAGACGCATTTCTTGTTTACGACAAGTATCGTTACAACCTGTAATGGGCTGAATGGCACAGATTTTCATGTTAGAAAAGGAGTGGTTGGCACTGTTGAAGTGCCTGGCAACAGGTTTGTTTTGCACATTGTTTTTGACATCACGAAGGTGTTCAACAAACCTGTCACCTAAACGTCTTCCAGTTTCTCCGATGTAAAGCATGGGACATTTTCTGCAAGAGATACAGTAAATGAGGTTGGAGGAAGTGCAAGTGAAACTGGGGGTTATGTTGAACCTACATTTTGGAGCCGAAATTGAAATGAGGAGTCTAAATATTTACAGGTGTTGCACCTACCACGACAGCAAGAGCTGGTGCCAACATGTGATACCAAGGCTTGCTGCAGTGAGCTGTGAACAACGTTTTCCCGGATGTTTTTGTTATGCCGAAAAGATACTAGGGGTTTCTCAGAGAAAATGGAAGATGTTTCTGGGTCATTTTTAATGAGGTCGAAATTGCGGCTAATGATATCCCTTACTTTGAAATTGAAGGGATGAAAAGTGAGAACTAGAGGTACTTTTTCATTAGAAATGGTAGCCAAAGGTTCGCTTAAGGTGTCTGAACGGGAAATGTTGGAGACCTTGTGTAAGGCAGTGTCTAAGAGGTGGGAAGGATAACCGCGATTAACAAAAAAGTTTCCCATTTCCAAACATTTGGCATTGAAATCGTCATCTTCACTGCAGAGGCGGCGAAGACGAAGAAATTGAGAGAAAGGAATGGAAGTTTTGGTGTGTTTAGGATGATGAGAGGAGAAGAGGAGGTAGCTATGAGAGTCAGTGGTCTTGTAAAAGACAGAAGTGCTCAGCTTATTACCATTAATGGAGACGAGAATATCTAAGAACGACACACTAGTCTCACTGATCTCCCATGTGAACTGGAGTGCTGGGTGGAAGTCATTAACATAGTTAATGAAGCAAACCAGGTCAGCGCGCGAACATGATGCAGTGCCTAAGCAATCATCAATGAACCGACCATAGTAGTCAGGTAGGAAACCAGTGTATTGTTCAAAGATTTGTTTTTCCACATAACCAACAAATAAGTTGGCATAGTTAGGGCCCATTTTGGTACCCATGGCTACACCACTAACTTGTTGGTAATGCTCACCATCAAATGAAAAATTGTTGAGGGTGAGCACTAACTCGGCCAGGCGTAACAAAGTAGTGGTCGATGGCTCCCGAGTTGTGCGTTGATCAAAGAAATATTTAAGTGCTTGAAGACCATCGTGATGCGGGATGACAGTGTAGAGTGATTTGACATCCATGGTGAAGATGAAGTGATGTGAACCCTGAAAACTAATATGGTCACAAATTTTCAGAGCATGTTTGGTGTCCTTGATGTAAGAAGGTAAATTCTTAACCAAGGGCGCCATGATGTGGTCAAGGTAGGATGAAATGGCTTGGGTAGGGCAACCACAAGCAGACACTATAGGTCTACCTGGGTTGTTGGGTTTGTGAATTTTGGGAAGGTAGTACATGACAGGTGTGTGTGGAGTGGTGGTTAGGAGATTGCTTGCTGTATCAGGCAATTTCCCAGTGGTGATGAGGTTGTTGATGGTGGATCGAATGGTGGTGTTGTGTTGGGATGTTAAATCACCATCAACTCTGCTGTAAAAAGCAGTGTCGCTTAGTTGCCTTTGAGCCTCTTCGCGGTACAAATCAGCTCTCCAGAGAACCAAAGCACCACCTTTGTTAGCAGGTTTGATGACAATATCATTCCGGCTACGCAATGATTTTAAAGCACTTAATTCACTAGAGCTGAGATTAGATGGCCTTTTGGGCCTAAAAGGTGGGAGCTGATCTATATCATGTCTTCATTGTCGAATGAAAAGATCAAGGGAGCCAAATTGATCTTTTCTATTGGTTAAGAATTTACCTTCTTACATCAAGGACACCAAACATGCTCTGAAAATTTGTGATCACATTAGTTTTCAGGATTCACATCATTTCATCTTCACCATGGATGTCAAATCACTCTACACTGTCATCCCGCATCACGATGGTCTTCAAGCACTTAAATATTTCTTTGATCAACGCACAACTCGGGAGCCATCGACCACTACTTTGTTACGCCTGGCCGAGTTAGTGCTCACCCTCAACAATTTTTCATTTGATGGTGTGTATAACCAACAAGTTAGTGGTGTAGCCATGGGTACCAAAATGGGCCCTAACTATGCCAACTTATTTGTTGGTTATGTGGAAAAACAAATCTTTGAACAATACACTGGTTTCCTACCTGACTACTATGGTCGGTTCATTGATGATTGCTTAGGCACTGCATCATGTTTGCGCGCTGACCAGGTTTGCTTCATTAACTATGTTAATGACTTCCACCCAGCACTCCAGTTCACATGGGAGATCAGTGAGACTAGTGTGTCGTTCTTAGATATTCTCATCTCCATTAATGGTAATAAGCTGAGCACTTTTGTCTTTTACAAGACCACTGACTCTCATAGCTACCTCCTCTTCTCCTCTCATCATCCTAAACACACCAAAACTTCCATTCCTTTCTCTCAATTTCTTCGTCTTCGCCGCCTCTGCAGTGAAGATGACGATTTCAATGCCAAATGTTTGGAAATGAGAAACTTTTTTGTTAATCGCGGTTATCCTTCCCATGCACCTCTTAGACACTGCCTTACACAAGGTCTCCAACATTTCCCGTTCAGACACCTTAAGCGAACCTTTGGCTACCATTTCTAATGAAAAAGTACCTCTAGTTCTCACTTTTCATCCCTTCAATTTCAAAGTAAGGGACATCATTAGCCGCAATTTCGACCTCATTAAAAATGACCCAGAAACATCTTCTATTTTCTCTGAGGAACCCCTAGTATCTTTTCGGCATAGCAAAAACATCCGGGAAAACGTTGTTCACAGCTCACTGCAGCAAGCCTTGGTATCACATGTTGGCACCAGCTCTTGCTGTCGTGGTAGGTGCAACACCTGTAAATATTTAGACTCTTCAATTTCAATTTCGGCTCCAAAATGTAGGTTCAACATAACCCATAGTTTCACTTGCACTTTCTCCAACCTCATTTACTGTATCTCTTGCTGGAAGACGTTTAGGTGACAGGTTTGTTGAACACCTTTGTGATGTCAAAAACAATGTGCAAAACAAACCTGTTGCCAGGCACTTCAACAGTGCCAACCACTCCTTTTCCAACATGAAAATCTGTGCCATTCAGTCCATTACAGGTTGTAACGATACTCGTCGTAAACAAGAAATACGTCTCATTTTCAAACTTGGTACCATTCACCCTCACGGCCTCAATGAGCGATTCTCTTTCATTTAGCTCACTCCACCACCATATTCCACACCTTTTCCTTGACCTTTTGCTGATGATTTAAATAGTAATTTATAACCTGTTTCTTTGCCTATTTGCAGGTAGCTGACCCACAAATTGGGTCAGCACCTGCACACAGGCTAAAATTACGTATTAATTTATTTGTTTACTTTGTTTTTATTGGCTTACATGTGTTCACGTGATTCCCATTGTAGCTCTGCTATAAATACGCGTGACCACATGTGAGTTGTTTACTAATTTCTCCTGATGAAGGACCTTCGCTCGAAACGTTGAGCAGATTTTTCTCTGTTTTTCAGGCCAACGTGACTTAACCCTGGTAATATTTGAATAATTTAAAATAGTTTCTTAACAGTCACTAAGTACTACATGTTTCTCATGTTAAGCAATATGCATGACTTTTAATGATCCATGCCTGCAGTGCCTTCAGTTAATCTGTGAAGCCATAGCGTTGGGGTTCAACTGGCGTTCTTCTAGATCGCCGTCCAGTAGTTTCTTTAGTCGCTGACCATTTTCCAGCGTTCCGAAAAGGACTAGACTTTGGTTCGCGGAGGTGTCCAAAGGCTCTTCTTCATTATTCTTTGTCTCGCTGTAGCCATTTGTTCGACAATTGTTTCCACCGTTATTTCCTCAGTCTCTTCCTCATCCTCAGCCTGTTGATTTTCCGTGCGCTCTTCACTTGTTTGGTCATCACCCATTTCTCTAGGAGACAAGAAAACCCACGCTTCCTTGTAAATCCAATTCTTCAATGGTGGTCCAAGGTAAGGTCTAAGGCGATCTGCATGAACAACTTTCGGTTTGGCTCTGGGATTCTCTTGGACGCGATATACGACGTCTGATAACACGGATGTAATGAGGTATGGTCCTGTCCATGGACAGCTCAACTTTGGGCTTCTGCTCTTTCTTCGACGCTTATCGTATAGCCATACATTGTTTTCAATTTGGTAAGGGTGTCCTGCTAGTTTCTTGCCATAATTTCTCTTTTGTCGCACTGAACATTTCTTTAACATAGTACGAGCAGATTCATGCGCACTGGTCAATCTCTGTCTCAAAGCTTCAACATAAGGTGATTTAAATAGCTGAGCATCAGGTGACTGTTCAGTGATAACATCTAACGTCATTTCAACTTCGCGCCTCAGCATTAACTGGTTTGGAGTTTCCCCGATTGACTCATGAACAGAGCTTCTACAAGCCATCAAGCAGCTCGCCAGTTGGGTATCCCAGTCGGTCTGATCCACACGTACTTTGGCTCTCAGCATTTCCACTAATGTCCGGTTAAACCGTTCCACTTGGCCATCCGATTGAGGGTGAAACGGGATGGTACGGGTTTTATCAACGCCAAGCAATCGGCATACCTCCTTCATGACGTTAGATTCGAAATTGGTTCCTTGATCGCTATGCAGTTGTCGAGGGATACCAAAACGTGAAATAAACTCGTTGACCAGTTTATCTGCTACAGTGGTCGCTTCTTGATTCGGAATAGCATAACACTCAGTCCATTTAGTGAAGTAGTCCGAGAGAACAAGAATATACTTGTTCCCTCGCGGTGTTACTGGTAGGGGTCCCAAAATGTCTACAGCGATACGCTCTATAGGTGCACCAACGATGTACTGTCGCAATGGAGCACTGCGTTTCTTTCCATAATTCCTCTTTGAACCACATTCATGGCAATGAATCACATATCTGTATACTTTCTTGGTGAGTACTGGCCAGTAATATCGGTGTCGCAAAGCGTTTGTTGTCTTGCTAACACCCCTATGACTCGCCGTTGTATGGTCACGGTGCGCCCGAATGGCAAGTTCACGAAGACGTTGTGGAAGTACAATCTGATGTCGAACGCGCTCCCCGTCGTCACTTTCCCATCTCCTCCCCAAAAGACCATTATCTAGAGATATTTGGCTCCACTCTGCCCATAATGTCTTAATTGAAGGACTCAGGTCGGATACATCTTCCCATGCTGGCTTATTCTCAGATGTGGCTTTGAGATGAATGAAAGAGTCCACGTCTGAGTACTCATGCTGGCACTTTTTGAGAAAATCTGTTGTCCACTCGGGTTCTATCTTTACGGTGGAACACGTTGCAGCATGAATGGAATCCTTCTCGCTCCAATTTGAGCTAATTGGGTTGGTGCCACATCCACTGTGATCAGATGAGCGGTCCAACGTGCCAGTTAACTCTACCGGTGTTGTTTGGGTAGACATGTGACGAGTTGTTTTCGGCTCCTCCTGGTTGAGTCTGGCACACCATTTGCAACGTTCTGTGCATGGCCGTCGAGACATTGAATCTGCATTACTATGTATGCCTTTTTCCAGCGATCGCACAAATAATGGCGGTGTTGTTTCACGAACTCACAACGGCTAACATTTCACAACGAGTAACGCAATAATTTCTTTCTGACTTCGTGAGAGTTCTACTGGAATATGCTATCGGTTTCTCGTCTCCATTCTGTTACTTGTAACAAAACTGCCCCAATGCCATGATTGCTAGCATCCGTATCCAGTATGAACTTCTCTTCGAGCTTAGGGTAGGCTAGAATAGGCGCGGAGCTAAGTTTTCGTTTCAAAAAGACAAAAATACTTTATTGTACCCCATTAAAAAAAAAACAATTACAAATTTTAAAGTGTGTTTTACATAGTTTCGGTACTGACTACCTGTAATAACCATAAGGGCTAAAAATATCAGGCAGTCAAATAGTCACAACACTGGCAATTTTAAAAATTCCACTGAGATGGCGGGTATTCACACATATGCAAAACACAAATACAGACAGAGAAAATAACTACTACACACCACCAGGAGATTTATTTACTTTGGTTTATATAAAACAAAAAAACTATGAGAGATAAAATTTTATCAAATATTTGAAAAGGAAAATTATTTAGCAAGTATTATTGGAAGGAATTTAATAGTTATTAATTAAGCTAGCTTTTAAATTCTTTTTCAATTGAGAAATGGAGAAATTTTTTTTACTTTCGTCAAGGGAGTTCCAAATTTTGGCTCCTTGATATCTCAAATTAAAAATTCCATAATTAGTTCTAGTTTTAGGGATAGAATAAGTTTGTTTAGATGCAAGTCTAGTATTATAATTATGTATTTTACTGACAGGAGTAAAAAAATCTTTGAATACAGTTGGCAATGTATTGTTATGGTATTTATGCATAAATTTTGTAATATGTAAGGTAACAATGTCCTGAAACTTGATTATTTTAAGACATTTAAACAGAGGGCTTGAGTGCGCATCAAATTTAGAAAAAGTCATTATACGTGTTGCTTTTTTCTGCAAAATATATAATGGACTCAGAGTAGTTGACTAAGTACTACCCCAAGCAAGTATACCATAAATTAAAAAGGGGTATATTAAAGCATAATAAAGGTTGATAAGAGTATTTAAATTTACATAGTAACGAAGTTTGGAAAGGATACCAATAGTTCTCTTAATTTTTTCGCAATGTGATCAACTTGGCTTTTCCAGTTTAAATGTGAATCAATTAAGACACCAAGGTACTTAATACAATAATGTCTTTTTAATACTTTACCATTAATTTCTAATTTTATATCATTTATTATTTTCTTTTGTGGAGGATGAAATATAACAAAGTTTGACTTTTCTACATTTAAAGATAGCTTGTTAGCACACAACCAAATGTGAATATTGTTTAGGTCTCTGTTCAAGTTTGACTGGAGAAACAAAATATTTTTATGTTGATAAAATAAGTTAGAATCATCTGCAAAGAGATGAAAATCCAAGAGCTCTGAACACTTATTAAAATCATTTATGTATAATAAAAACAATAGAGGACCGAGAACTGAACCCTGAGGAATTCCACAAGAAACTATATTTGAATCAGACAAAATATTATTTAATGAAACAAATTGTTGCCTGTTTTTAAGATATGAAACAAACCACTCCTTTGCTATTCCTCGGATGCCATACTTTTCTAATTTTTTAATTAAAATCCCATGATCGACTGTATCAAAAGCCTTGCTGAAGTCAAGGAATATTCCACAGGAGTAATTTCATTCCTCTATTGCTAGTTGTATTTTATCAATAATACTTAAAATTGCATGATCAGTAGAATGGTTGGCACGAAAACCAAATTGCTTATCATACAAAATATTTTTCTTTTCAAGAAAATCAAGTAGTCTATTTGAAAACTGGAATAATTTTTGCTACCTTAAAACTATTTGGAACCTCCCCAATGGAAAAAGAAATGTTAAATAAGATTTCAAGAGGTTGAGATATGACATATTTAAGTATTTTCAATATTTTTACTGGTATACTAAAAGGTCCAGATACTTTGCCATATTTCAATTTTGAAATTTCATCTTCTATTTCCATGGATGTGGCAGGATAAATATAAAAGCTATCAACACTAGATACCGACATGTAATCTAGTGGTGATTTATCCACGTTTGGTATAGTGCTTGCAAGCTGGTCCCCAATATTAGCAAAATATCTACATAAAGCATTAGCAATTTCCTTTGTATCAGTTATTTCACGGTCATTATCTACAATCTTTGTAGGTGTTTGATAAGTTTTAGGATTTAAACGAATAATTTGTTTAATTCCTTTCCAAACCAACTTACTATTTTGTGTATTTTTTTATGAAATAGTCATTATAATATTTACTTTTGCTTATTCGCAGAAGATGGTTTAGTTTATTTCTATAAAATTTAAATTTAGAGTAATAATAAAAAGAATTATTATTCATTGTACTATATTCTCGTATTCTCATTGGTTGAGAGCCTACATATAATTATTCGTATTTCGGCGCAGACAAAATAAATCTCGTATTTGTCATGTGGAAAATTTGGACGTGACAAATAAATGTCGTATTTGTCATGTCCATACGGTGCCCGCGTATTTTTTATTGTTGTGTGTTGATATTGTTATTTTTGTGGCTTATTTGTTAATAAAAAATATAAGTTTGAGTTTGACGTTTTTGTCTGTTTTGATTTTTATTCGCATGGCTGACGTTTGTTGCAGAATGAATAATAAAAGAATTATTGAATTCGGCTTACGCAGGATATCAGAATTATTCAGACCTCGGTCAGCGTTATCTGCCTCAGCTTCGCTTCGGCAGATAACGCTGACATCGGTCTGAATAATTCTGGTATCCTGCTCAGCCTCATCCAATAATTCTTTATTAGTTTTAAGATATTTTTTATATAATTTGTTTTTTAGATGTATAGATTTTCTAATACCAGGTGTCATCCATGGCTTAGACTGTAATTTTAGTTCCCTCTTAGAAAGTTGTCGAATTGGGATATGTTTGTCTATTATCTCTGATATTTTCATGTAAAATAAATCAAATAATGTACTTGAATTGGGATTATTTGAGGAAAGAAGCATTTGCCAATCAACTGATTGAATTTCATTAATTAAACATGACTCACTAAGTTTAGTGTAATCTCTTTTAAAAATTTTGACATTGGTTGATAGTGTAGAAAATTTATTAAGAATTAGAAAGTTTGGCAAATGATCTGTAAGGTCATATATTATATTACCACTAATGGTAAAATGTTCAAGAGAGTTAAAGAATATGTTATCAATGAGAGTTGCAGAATGGTTATATGTTATCAATGAGAGTTGCAGAATGGTTCCACAAACGCAGCTTGGCAATCCTGGTTCTACAGAAAGTTAACGTTCGTTTCAGTAAGTGTGTGTAACGACCTTTCTATTTCTGCAAACTCGTGAATGTAACGTCGGTAATACGAAGTCAGTCCCAAGAAGCTTCGCACTTCTGTGACGTTCTCTGGAATAGGCCACTTCTGAACTACTTCTACCTTGCGTGGATCTGTTGCTATTCCCTGAGCCGACACTACGTGACCCAAGTAGTTTACCTGCCTCTGGAATAAGCGGCACTTACGTGGCTTCAGCTTCAGTCCTGTTGACTCCAGTCTTAAAAAGATCTCTTCTGTTCGTTGTAAACTCTCTTGGAAACTTGTGGCGAACACAATGACATCGTCTAGATAGATGAGGCAGCTCTTCCAATGAAGGCCACGAAGTACTGATTCCATGAGACGTTCAAATGTACTTGGAGCGTTACACAGCCCAAAAGGCATTACATTACATTCGTACAGTCCGTTGGGCGTGGTAAATGCAGTCTTGTGGCGGGTGAACGGATCCACGGCAACTTGCCAATAACCAGATGCGAGGTCGAGTGTTGAAAACCATTGTGATCCGGATAATGCGTCCAACGAGTCGTCAATTCGTGGTAGGGGATAAGCATCTTTCAAAGTGACTGCGTTCAACTGCCTGTAATCTACTTAAAACCGTTGCGTACCGTCGGTTTTCGTCACCAAAACGACAGGCGAAGCCCACGGACTTGACGATTCCGTTATGATGTCACGGTCCACAAGGTCCTGTACCTGAGCCTCGATCTCCTTTTGCTTCCAAGGGGATGTACGACGAGGTGCTTGACGGACTGGTGTAGCATTTCGCGTGTTGATCTTATGGTGTACGAGATTGGTGGTTCAAATATCTGCGTCTGAGAGAGAAAATACATGCTTGTAACGAAGGAGTAGCTGCGCTACTTGGACACTCTCAACCTCTGTCAGATTTTCTGATGAGCGCTTCCAGAGATCTTTAAGAGGATCTGGTAGAGCATCCTTTGCGGTTTATTTTGACTGGATCTCGTCGTTGGGAACGTCTTCTTTGGGGAGATTCGTTGGTGCCACCGGAGTTTTTACTGACGATACATCATTGACTGACCGCGCCAAGGCAACAACTGTATCTGGATCAATAATATGCGGCTCGTCGGAGGTGTTCAGGACACGAACTGGTACTTCTTAGTTGTCATATATGTCGAGCAACGTACTACCAACCAACAACCCTTTACTTCGTAGATGAGGGATCATCCTTGGTGTAATTTAACAGAGGAAGACTTCCAACGACGTTTATTTACGCGTACAGGAATGACCACTTCGGAATGTGGGGCCACAGTAAACGAACGACGAGTGAGGCACCGGAATGTCAAAGCGTGCGGATGAAAATCATAACAATCTAATACTTCATCGTTTAGATGTAGGCGGCGTTGTACCACGTAAATCGACGCATTTGAGCTTGCAGACATGACAGGAAGTCCATCCCTAGTCTTCCTTTGTGCTCAAGATCAGCAACGACTAAATTCAAGCGATATTCCTGGACTCCCGGACGTAAAGGAACTTCTCCCACACCATATGTCCTCGTTTTCCGTCCGTCAGCGAGAAACATTGGAGTGTCGTTATTTTGCAATGTAAATTTTTCTTCCTCTGATAAGGTGTCGTACGCCTGGCGCGATAAGATAGTTCTTACTGCTCCTGTGTCGATCAGCCACATAAAACGGTGTTCTCCAACAAAACCCGGACATATAGTCCATTGCGAATTTTTGAAGTTGTTGGATTACTTATTTCGTCCACTGATTCTCGTTTCCCAAATTGAATTGTGGATTTTCATCTTGCTGGCATTGCCACTGGTAATGTCCTTTGTTTCTGCATCTATAACAAATTGTGTCTTTAGTGGCAGGTCTAGCTGAATGTGGGCGACGAGTATTATTGTATCCATGCAACTGGCGCTCGACGAGGTTGTTGCTGTTGTGACCTTTGGTTTTGGTTGATCATTCGCATCATTTCTTGCTGTCGTTTTTCCATGTCTTCCAACTTCCTAGTCAGCTCTTTAATGCGATGAAGGTTATTTTTTTGTCTTATATTGTGATAATGAACTTCATTGTTTGAAGTAAAAAGTGAGGAGATAGATTGAGGCAAGAGATTGTTGGTATGCTGGAAGACAAAGCAACTAACTTGATAATTAAATATATCATATATATTTAAAATATTTAGATATTTAAATAAGGGTAAAGAATGAGCAAGAAATGAGGAGTTTGTGACAATACGAACAGCTTTCTTCTGGCAAAGAAATAAAGAATTTAAATGGGTTTTGTAGGTAGATGCCCAAATAATGGTGCAGTATTGAAGATAATAAGGTAATACAAAAGAATTATAGAGCAGTCGGAGAGTCTTTGTCTCAAGGAATTGCCTTGATTTTGATAAAATACCTATCATTTTAGATATTTTAGTTTTAATAGCATAGATATGGGGAGTCCATAATAAATTCTCGTGAATAATTATCCCCAAGAATTTATTTTGCTGGACTCTTTCAATATTACTACCATCAATAGTAATATTAATGTTATTGAAATCAGGCTTTTTACGTTTAGGGTGAAAAAGAATATATTTAGTCTTGTCAGGATGTATAGTTAATTTGTTTGCATAACACCATTCAATAACTTTTTTAAATTCAGTGTTTATTGTATGAAATATTGACACAATATTTTTACCATTAAGAAATATGTTCGTATCATCAGCAAACAGTACAAAAGATAACAAAGATGACGAGTGCGATATATCATTAACATACAAGAGAAAAAGAAGTGGGCCAAGGATAGAACCTTGAGGGACACCACATTTAATGGTTTTGAGAGTAGAACAAATATCGTTGAACTGGACACATTGTAGTCTATTTTCAAGATAATTTTTAATCCAGGAATGAGCAATTCCACGAAATCCGTAATAATATAATTTATCTAATAGTATTGAGTGATCAACAGTATCAAAAGCCTTTCTAAAGTCTATGAATAGCCCAATGGTATAATTGTTACTTTCAAAGGCTTGAGAAATACTATCGACTAAATCTATAATGTCCATGGAGGTGGAATGGTTTTTTCGAAAACCATATTGATGATCAGATAAAATACTGTTTCTATTGATAAAGCTAAGAAATCTGTTATAAAGTAGTTTTTCAAGAATTTTAGAGAAACAAGGCAAGATAGAGATTGGCCTGTAGTTGGCAAACTTGTGACAGTCATCAGCTTTGAATACTGGAATTAATTAGCTATTTTTAGTTGGTCAGGAACAATACCAGTAGAAATTGAGGCATTAAAAATAATTGAGAGAGGTAAGGCTAGAATGCTAATACAGGACTTTATAATTGAAATGTTTATGCCATCAACTCCTTCACTTCTACTATTTTTTAATGAATTTACAACTAAAGTTATTTCAGATGGGGTTGTAGGAAATAGTGATGTAGTATCATCATAACAGGCAGTAAGATATTGTCTATGGTAGGCGAGGTCAAATATTGATATTGTCTTGGTAGGCCAGGTCAAACAGTGTCCGTATATCGGTGACTAACGCTTGTACAGTTTCCTTGGGTTGTTGTCGACGATTATGGAGTTTGGCCTGGTGTAGCTGGAGTTGTTTCGCTACACCAAATCTTGACTCAAGCCTCTCAACGACTTTCTTGTATACTGGCGACATTGGAAATCAGACAAACCACTCAGCACCTTTTGAGCCTCGCCTTTAAGGCTGGCTGCCAAGAAAACCTCACGTTCTTCTTCATCCCTTCCATTTACTACAGCGCAGCGCTCGAAATGTCTTAAATAATCTCGAAGCGATTCTGTTCCACTATAATCCTGCGGTGGTTTCACCGGTTTCTGATACCGTCGGCTATCACATGTATCTTTTGACTTGGTTGACTCTTGTGGTGAATCCACTAATTTACTCGCATTCAAGCTACTTGTCATCTTAGGTGTCTGTAACGTGGTTAACTGGGCACTAAGCTGCAGAATTTGCTGTTGCAGGGATTCATTCTCTTCTTGTTGTCTTATCAACATAGTTTTTAGCTTGGTTGCATCTTGGTCACCCCTTTGCACCACTTCCCGTGACCGGACAACAGTCTGATCTTGACTAACTGAACTCAGTGTGCTAATTCCCTTATTTTTCTGTATTTTCTCGTTGGGCATTTCCCCGCCTGTTTCAAGCATACAATGTTGAGCAACCGGGTTGGTCGCTCTGCATCCCTGGGTACTAGAGGCTGTTACACCACGCGCTCGATCAAGTAAATTTCCATTGTCAACAAGTAAAGGCGAACTTTCTATTTCTAAAGATGCAGGGTCGCACAAACACGGGTCAACATTTTCGCCCGGGCAAGTTAATGCAAGTTAAATTCTTCATACCTGTTGTTCTTTTCGCTTTCTTTTATATTGGATGGTGTGTTGTAAAAATCTCTTTTGAATTCGATATCGCCATTCAGGTGTTCGTAATCTTCGGTTAACAAATCTGCTCCAAATAAATCATCCGTTTCACTAAACTGTCTGGCCATGTTCGGTGGGTATTAGGAGTGTAAAATGCGATCCCACCGCTGCCACCAATGTAATATTCTAAGCCAAAAGACTGGTTTGTTTTATCTAGTTTTCGTACGCGAGTTCAACAATCTACAATACAATACACACACTCGAACTCGAGCCCGCAGGCCTACAGCGTTGCAACGTCACAGTATACTGAAATGTACACGCAAAGTATACTGAAATTTACACGCTAAGTATACTGAAATTGGCACGCTAAGCATACTGAAATTCACACTGAAATAAATTTTCAGTACTAACTGTGTGCATTTCAACATTATATTTCACGATTCAACACACGTTGCGCGCATTTCACCTTGTGCGATGCATGGTTTGCGTACTGATTTCAACACATGTTGTAAGCTTTTCAGTACAGATTACAACATAAGTATGAATTTTGCAACACATGACGCTTCACAGACATCTTGACCAAGGGCCTAATATGTCAACAGTACATTTGCAGGGGCGGATCCAGACTGTTGCAACTGTTTCAAATGCAACAGTCAGATTTTCCAATTAATAATAATAAAATATTAGTTTCTTTAATGTCTTAATTAGATCAAATTTCAACTGACATCTATTTTCAGAACACATTGATTTTTAATATCTTCGGAAGAATTCAAGGTACATAGAAGTTCGTTTGCTTTGGATGTGAGCGCAAACAATTCATGCTTGCTCACCGCGACTGTATGCAGTAACCCGTAAAAATTCCGGCGCCTCAGCCTCCTTGCGGCAGCGCGCGCCTGATTAATGTCCTCTTTTCAGCAATCACTGAGTCAGATCACCATGAAAGTGCATCAGTTCTAAGTTTTCGCAACAGTTGTGGCGTATACAGACTACAAAATGGGCTATATTTAGCATTATTGAAACAGTTGGGCCAATTAACTGGGGGCCTAACCAATCAGAACACAGGTTTATGAAACAGTTAGCAACAGATTACGTAACGCGTCTCAGTAGAAATTACCCCTTGAGTGATTAGTCTGAAATTAATAATGTGAAACAATTTCAGATGAAATTATAATGATTCATATAAAAGTTACAGAAACTAAAAAGTCAAGGAAGAGTTAGAATTTTTTGTGTCATTGAACATTTAACAGGTACATATCGTCGCATTGATGACGATCAGCTTGACTACTTTGTAAGAGAAGCTCAACAGGAAAATCCAAACATTGGTCTCAGGTTAACAAGGGGATTTCTCAAAAGTAGAGGACATCTGGTACAACTAGAGAGAATAAGGGGATCACTGCTAAGGACTGACCCAGTGGGGCTACTGCAGCATGGTCACAAGCTGTGAGAAGACGTAAATATAATGTGCCTGGACCTTTAAGTTTGTGGCATATAGATGGCAATCACAAGCTTATAAGGTAATATGCAATGCTCTATTTAACTCATTACTGCTGGTTGCTGAAGGTTCTACAGGTACCTTTGAAGTGTAAACTCATAGCGCGTCAGCCAGAATGAAATTATTGCATTAGAATGAAATTATTGCAATTAAAGCTGAATGATGATAAAACCGAGATAATATTGATAGGCACATGGAACAATTGAGAAAAGTGAACATTACGCAACTGAATATCGTTGAAGTAGTAGTACCCGTTACAAGCTCGGCTGTTCGTAGCCTTGGATATTGGCTTGATTCAAATCTTAATATGATTACACAGATTAATAAAATTTGCCAATCAGTCCTATATCACCTGTATAATATTAGACAAATACGGAAGTTTTTGACACAAGATAGTACCAAATTGCTTGTTCAGGCTGTAACAATGTCGCGTATTGACTATTGTAATGGGCTCTTATTTGGTCTACCAGCTGTGCGTCTCTCTAAGTTACAACGTGTTCAATATCTCACATCATTATGCAAATGGCATATTCCAGATGCAAAAAAGTGAACAAGCTTGCATCATTAACACATTTGCTCAGAGTTGTTCCATCCCGTATCTAGCTGATTTCAAGATAGCTGTGAGATTTTTACATTTAAACATGTTAATACCACATGTTTCAGTAGCCTCTTGCCATCTTTACGAAGAAGTGGACATTAATTTATTCCTGCCTAAGCTAGCCACTTTAATCCTGTCTTGTCTAGGTCTTACTCTGTCTAACACCAGATGACTAGTACTTTACTCATCAAAGAGGGCTAGTACTATTTCATGATACAGCGATACAACGATACAGGAACCTGGAACCGGAACCGAATGTTAATTTATCCTAATTTATGCTAATTATTCAAATTACGCGTTATAAAGGTACAAACTATTTCTCTTTTCCGGGGGGAGTAGTTATATACTCCATGAGATACAAACTATTTCTCTTTTGGGGGGGGGGGGGGGTAGTTGTTCTGAAGAAATACAATATATTGTTTGAGTAATAATAATAAGGATATTAACAACAGTTTGAGCAGTTTGAGACCTGAAAAAGACTTTTATTAACGCCAGACGATTTTACTCTCCACGGGAAAGCTCCAGGCTTTATTAAAGGTTAAGGGTAATCGCACGCAACGCCAAATTTTGACGCGTATAACTCTTTAAAAGTCCGAGACCTTTCTCTGTGGTGAATAAAATCGCATGCATGACGTTAGCCAGTATAAAATACTTAAAAGGCCCACTATATATAAAGGGATAACGCGCCTTTGTCGCAGGTTTGAGAGCAAGTGCACTATGGCCAAGTGAAATATATTTCAGCATGTAGCGCTTTTACGAGTATTATAATCATGCTGGTAATAGGATTTCCTATCGATCGCAATCTCGACGTCTTACCGTGATTCACCTGACGGAAAATGCCATTGAATGAAGCAAAGAACGACACTCCGCAAATGCTAAGCATATGCATATGCATATGAATACAACACTTGTTCCTGTGTAAGGACAACAAAACCTGTCACTGTATACGAAGAAACATGAATAGACACTGCCGCGCTGCTTCAAGACTGAGAGATTACTGCTAATATATTCAAGAAATACAAAGATTGCAAAAAATATATATAAAAAGTACAAAATATCTAGTAATAATAGTTACTAATGTTAATGATATAAATAAAGAAATTGATACCTATAGTGCCTATCATATTTTTAATTAAGTAATAGAAGTAATAATTAAGTATATCAAAATACTCGAACAACACAGAATAGGGGAGTTCAAGGTTTTTTTCGCCATATTGCAAGGGGTGCAAAACCATTGGGGCGAGCGCGCGGCCATGCCTATTTATCCTTGTTAAAATCATGGCGAAACTCGTGAAGCAAGAAGGATATCGCTTCGGTTTTTGTCAAATTCGTCTTTAATCGTCGTTTGGATAGCTTTTATGTGGTCTGGTATGTTCGTTCTTTGATTTTAGACCATTGACGATTTCAGCAACGCAATGTAAAACTTTATCTCCATTCTCCAACTCTCTTGTAAATCAATCGAACTTCAAGCGTATAGTAACATAAGTAACCAGAGTTCATCTTCGTCATCTGAAGTCTGAAATATCCTCTTTCTCGTTATCAAACGAAGTGTATTTAAATGTATATCTCCTCGCAGGAAAGGGATACGTTTTGGGTTACGCGTGTTTACTTCTATATATACACGTTCTTAACTGGCATATACAGGGCAAAATATAGTTAAATACAGTTTAAGTCTAACTATTAAGTATAAAGATAGAATCGTACATAATGATTGTATTTTTGTCGAATTAAACGTGTAATTATTTTGAAGAACGAAGCAATTTTATTTGGGAAATTTGACACCATTGGCATTGAAGGCTGATGTACGGATATTCTAGACAAATGTTAGTTTGCTTACGCCAAGTTTCTGCCGAAATCTGATGATTTGGCCGCTTATTAAGGACCAAAATTTTAAGATAATACCTCTTCACCCAACATAGATTGCGTTTGTTGTTATCGCAGTATCCCGCTACACAGCGAGGCGTTTTGTCTCTGCTATAAAAATAGACAAACAGCCGCGTCCCGTATCTGCCACAGTGGCGCAGCCACCCCGCAGTTGAGGAAACTTTCGTATTATAGCGTTTCTACGCGTTGGTTATCAGCGATGATGGTCTAAAATCAAAGAACGAACATACCAGACCACAGAAAAGCTATCCAAACGACGATTAAAGACGAATTCGACAAAACCCGAAGCGAAATCCTTCTTGCTTCGCGAGTTTCGCCATGATTTTAACAAGGATAAATAGGCATGGCCGCGCGCTCGCCCCAATGGTTTTGCAATATGGTGAAAAAAACCTTGAACTCCCCTATTGTTAAAGCAGGCACGAGAAGTGCGAAAAAATAACGTAAAATATAAAATTACATATCTACAAATTGCAAAATTACATTTATACGGGCTGAGGCGAGTCATCCACTTCAAAAGGGAGGGCGAGTGGGACTTTAGCCTCCTCAGTATTTCTGAGGAGGCTAAAGCCCCAGTATTATTTCCTCAGTACTCCTCAAGTTAATAGCTTAATTAAATATTTATACTTGGAAACTTTCTTGCTCACCTTTTAACTCCAGAAACAACATCTGCGTGATCGAGATGATGACATTGTAAAAACTCCAGAAAACAGAAATTCAAAAACCACAGTGTTAGTAATAGTAGCTACAAAACTACCGAAACAGCAACTGAAAGAATGACAATAAGTCGTCTGTCCTCT
Source organism: Corallium rubrum (assembly GCA_964035015.1). Lineage (NCBI taxonomy): Eukaryota > Metazoa > Cnidaria > Anthozoa > Scleralcyonacea > Coralliidae > Corallium > Corallium rubrum. The sequence goes on from OZ036005.1 coordinate 14,136,957, forward strand.
GGCTTAGCTATTTCCTTATTACGTTCAGGTCATTCTCTGCTGAAAGATTAATACCTTGTTGGGCATGCGAAAGTGTGCGAGTGTATGTGTTGCAGTAAAATTCTAAAGATAAAAAAATTCTTGTTGGCGTACATTGACAGTTGACTAAAACGTGTTACGTGTACAACTTCTCGGTACAAAACTGCAGAAAAAAACAACAGAAAAGGAACAAGTGTTAATTAATATAGATATGTTCGATAGTATTCTATAGCTTGTTATTCGCAGAGTGTCGTTCTTCGTGCTTCATTCAATGGCATTTCCCGTCAGGTGAATCACGGTAAGACGTCGAGACTGCGATCGATAGGAAATCCTATTACCGGCATGATTATAATACTCGTAAAAGCGCTACATGCTGAAATATATTTCACTTGGCCATAGTGCACTTGCTCTCAAACCTGCGACAAAGGCGCGTTATCCCTTTATATATAGTGGGCCTTTTAAGTATTTTATACTGGCTAACGTCATGCATGCGATTTTATTCACCACAGAGAAAGGGCTCGGACTTTAAAGAGTTATACGCGTCAAAATTTGGCGTTGCGTGCGATTATCCTTAACCTTTAATAAAGCCTGGAGCTTTCCCGTTGAGAGTAAAATCGTCTGGCGTTAATAAAAGTCTTTTTCAGGTCTCAAAAGGTTAATATTCTTATTATTACTCAGACAGTATATTGTATTTCTTCAGGACAACTACCCCCTCCCGAAAAGAGCAATAGCTTGTAGCTCATAATGCTAGAGTATATTGGTATTTCTTCAGGACAACTAACCCCCCCCCCCGAAATTTGTATCTCATAATGCTGGAGTATATTGGTATTTCTTCAGAATAACTACCCCCCTCCCGAAAAGAGAAATAGTTTTTATCTCATGGAGTATATAACTACTCCCCCCCCCCCGGAAAAGAGAAATAGTTTGTAACGCGTAATTTGAATAATTAGCATAAATTAGGATAAATTAACATTCGGTTCCGGTTCCAGGTTCCGGTTCCAGGTTCCAGGTTCCTGTATCGTTGTATCGCTGTATCATGAAATAGTACTAGCCATCAAAGAGAGAACCCTCAGACATCCCAAGCAGCAATGAGTAATTAACAAGTGATTAACCCAACCTCGTCCCCAGGGCCATTTGTGGGGGCTGGGCCAAGATGGCGGCCAAAAACAAAATGGCGGGAACAAATGGCCCTGGCACAGGCTGCAAAAAATGAGTCATATTTTGACTCATTTTTGACTCGGCCCAGTCTTCACGAAGTTTATCGCGCCTAGTCAGGCTCAAATTATTTTCTGAATATTTAGTTCAGCTTGACCGACCCAAACTGAAAACAATCAAAACATTCATTTCCAAACACATTGTCGAATTATTAAAATAAATTCACTTTTAATAAATATCTGTAAATCCTTATTATTTATCGTTTGCTTCACCGTTGTACCAAATTCGAAAGAAACTGGATTGCCGTTGTCTGACTGGGCCGCCTTGTTTTCGTAAGTTTTCGGTGGATTCAATTCAGCGTTTTGAAAAACATTTAGGCTTCGTTTCGTCGAGAACTCTTGTTTGAAAAAAACCCCTGCTTCTTAATGGCCAAATATGTAAATTCTGCCCTGTGGTGTACTTTCCTTTCGCAGCCAAAATACTTTTTGACTTTGTTCACCAAGTCTTTCGTTCGCCCGGTTTAGAAAACACACTGAATTGCCGTCCCATGGACTTCGTTGTATGGCAGCCAGGGCACAGAGACGACACGACCCATCATTACATATTCTTCCGCCTTTTTCACGGGTGTTTCGCCAGCTTTCCTCACATTTTCATTCATTTCGAAGTTGTTTTTTAACAGCCGGCAATTCTGAATATAATTCGAGCCCAAAAAAACAAATGCCCGCGAGTTAGCCTGCCGCCCGCCTTGTTTCCACCAATCAGAACACCTAAAACATCCAAAGTTATCTCGACCAATCAAATGTGGTGATAGCTCAGCCTGTGCCAGGGCCATTTGTTCTTGGCCGCCATCTTGTCCCAGCCCCCACAAATGGCCCTGGGGACGAGGTTGGTGATTAACCCATTCCTGCATGTCTGAGCTTTATTGTTTTACTCTGTCTAACATCAGATGACTTCACTTGTCAAAGGGAGAACCCTCAGACATCCTAAGCAGCAGTGGGTTACTGTACATGTAACAAGTGTTTAACCCATGCCTTCCCGAGCTGGCCACATACTGTCCCTTTGTTTTACTTTGCCTAATGCCAGATGATTTTACTAATCAAAGTGAGAACCCTCAGACCTCCTAGACAGCAATGGGTTAACATGTCATTATTTAACCTAAATCCTTCGTTCCTCCCTGAGCTGGCCAAAAATGACCACTAATTGTTTTACTCTACAAGTAGCTTTCTAATACCAGACGATTCTACTTGTCTCAAGCAAAACACTCAGACATCCTATAATAGCAGCAATAGATTAACAAGTGATTAACCCATTCCTGCCTGAGCTGAACAAAAAATGTCCCTTTTCAGAGGTGGATTAACTCTCCCAGAGCTGGGGGCAAAGAATATCTTAGGGCTATTGGTTCCGGGGGTGGCATAACTTTAGAGGGACACTATTTTCAGGAGGCCACTATTTTCTAGCGCCATGCACTACCGTATTTTCTGTGTGGGAACATAATAGACCCTTTCAAACCCCTGAGGGTGAAAAATGGCGTTATTAGCAGGTATCCCTTCGGCTTCTTATTGGCCGATAAACTTAGCACTTCCGCATGACGTTATCTGGCGCGGTATGGCGTATTTATATATGTGGTAGCACAAATATATCGCTCTTTAAGTACGGATTGATTCGAGATTGCAATTCTGTTGCAAATACTGTGACTCAGCTTCAGAAACAATTCCAAAGTTAGCAAAGATGTTAGTGCACACGAACGCGCCATGTCAATAACGTTGAAAGAGCACTCTCGGATTTGAAATCGGTATTAAAATATCAAAAAGAAAGATTCGCACTATTATACGACAACGTGTTTGCAACTTTTAGTCTATACCCGCTCTTAAGTTTGACCAAGAGTGGCTTGAATAATGTGTATGCGACTGGGCATAATTATAACTCAAACAGTTTAATGAAAAATATGATACTTAACGCTTTGATCGCGGCATAGCGCTTCGACTATTTGACTCATTCTATCGCCAAACGTGTACAGCAATCTCTTCAAAGAATTAATCTTTAATTTTTCCTTCACAACAACGCGATACTTCGATTAGATATACTTCGATGTGCGAATAGCATTTATAACATCATTTTAATTTATTAAAATTTGTTATTCGTCGGCTAAACTTCAGTCAAATACATTTGAATTATTTTTGAATCCATTAACACCTTACTCCACCCATAGTCCCTAGAATTATATTGTCTGGAGACGCGGCGAATGTCAAAGCGCTTAACAATGAGCTACAATTTAGGTTGAGGGTGGCAAATAAGGTGCACAATCTTTTGTTTTACGTTCATTAATATTGATAAAGCAACGATGCTATTGGTTGATTGCTTCATTATACCAAAAATACAATGTGCTCAGCAAGCGTTAAGGTGAAATAAGGTGCACAAACGTGAACAAAAACCTAGAACAAAGACTTTGGCCGCGTTTCCAGACAATTAATTTCTAGGGACTATGCTCCACCATACTTACCCGTTTGGATGGTTAGGTGTTAGCTCAGCTGACCGAGGGGTGGCCTGGGACGAATACTGTTACTTGGACTCAGGATAAGATCCATGCAAGTAGTATCTTGAGCTGACCACCACCCCCCGAAGCACTAACACCTTCACGCCAATTAACAATTGGTGGAAAATTTAAGAGAACATAATTGCGTAGGAGAACCAAGTGAAACAACGAATGAAGGGGAAAAGAAAAAAGATTTTGCTTTCCTCCAGTTGGTCTTGCTTCGCGTAACACGATAACTGATACCAGATGCTCTATCACGCTCACCTTACCTAGCCCCCCCCCCCCCCCCTCGGCCACGTGACGTGCTGACGTATCGAAGCCTGGTTACCTAGCTGTTATCCTTGGTTATTGCATAACCCCATTTAACACCTTACTCCACCATACTTACCCGTTTGGATGGTTAGGTGTTAGCTCAGCTGACCGAGGGGTGGCCTGGGACGAATACTGTTACTTGGACTCAGGATAAGATCCATGCAAGTGGTATCTTGAGCTGACCACCAAGGGTGATGAGAAGCATTACCCCTCCAAGAAACAGTCTGACTCAACCCTACCACAGCATGTACCTGGTCAACACACCATCAGCACTTGCTCAGATATGACCAGTAACGTTACCAGACGGTATGGTAAATAACGTGAAACAACAGTTCGTGGCCAGGCAACAATATGTACATGGTAAACACAACGTGAGCATTTTGCTCAAATATGACAAAAACGTTACCAGACAGTAAGATTTTGCTTTCCTCCAGTTGGTCTTGCTTCGCGTAACACGATAACTGATACCAAATGCTCTATCACGCTCACCTTACCTAACCCCCCCCCCCCCCCCCCCCCTCGGCCACGTGACGTGCTGACGTATCGAAGCCTGGTTACCTAGCTGTTAACCTTGGTTATTGCATAACCCCATATGATTATAAATTCATGTAGACGACAAATCACTTTGACAACAGAAGTGCTAAATTTATCGGCCAATCAGAAGCCGAAGGGATTCCTGCTAATAACGCCATGTGTTTTTCCATGTGGAGAGTCTCTATTCTTTGTGAAAATATCGGCTGTTTTCTTCTCAAAATCTTGTTTATTTGATGTTTTGGTCACGGATTTGTCGGAAAAGGTATTTATACTCACATGAGTAAGGTCATGGCTACCAAACAGCTTGAGGAAACACTTGACTATGACGATTTCCTAAGCTGCATGGTGACTTCGCTTAAATATTTCCTTGTAATTCGGGGTTTAAAGCAAAGTGGGGGGAAAGCCGAAGTGGTGGCCAGGGCATTTGGAGCTCATGAACTCGGAGTTCCAAAGAAGTTTACTCAAGAACAGATCTTCGAAAGCATCAAGAAAGAGTACGCAAAAAGGTTGATAGTAAATGGTATCAAGACCAATCCATGCAACACGCTACCAGATGACGCTTGGCGACGGCAAATTATTTAGTTATATTCTGCGTGTGAAAGCTGTAGATGTCGACTATATTGGCAAGTATAAGGACCAAAAGGCGTATTCTTATTGGATGAGTGGATTTGTCGACAGTGGATGCTGCCAAATGTCTCAGTCTCAGACAAGACACTGATGTTCCTGAAAGGCAAGGTCTGTCCCTCACAGAGGCTACGAGATGATCCACACAAGGTTTGGGTATGTGTGAAAGATAAAGAAGATTGCAGAGTTGTAACATCCTGGTGTACTTGTATAGCAGGCACTGGTGAAGTGTATAGCCATGTCATAGCACTGCTATACAAGGTCATATATATGCCTTCAACAAGAAATACATTTCATCTGCCTGTACTGGTGTTCCCCAAGGGTGAAATCAAGGGACAAGAAAGGAAGTAACACCAAACAAGCTAGAGAACGTAACTTTTCGGAAAGATAAGAAGACGAAAAAAGAGAGTGGGAGAAGTCCTAGCATGGACCAGACATTGAGAAAACAATTTCATCCTCGTAAGCCTGATGATAGAGTTATTTCTAATGAGCAAGTTTGATCATTGTTGAACAATATAAAGAAAGTTGTACCTTCGGCCTGCGTTCTCCATTCAGTTGAACATGCTAGAGACGATGGTCTTCCTTTGCCTTTGACAAAGAAAGCTTCTGATTTCATGTCATCGGTAGATATCAAATTTTCAAAATTTCCCGGGGGGGATTCCCCGAACCCCCCTAAAAATGTATTTTGATTTCGGCTCCCCCCTTTCAAAATTCTGTTTACGTGTTGCACTACCGAAGGTCTACCCTGGAGGTCTATGCTTGCCCAATGCGGACAAAAATACCAACGTTACAATTCATAGTCCAAATCTCAAATATCAAGTCGAATTGCATGAAATATGATTCCATTTGTAGAAGTCAATATCCATGTTTGTAAAGTCCAAGTCGATTCCCTGTACTGTCGAAGTCGAAGTCATTAAGAAATTATCATATTTCGACTTGTGTGTTTTGACAATTATATGTGCATAAATTATCATAAATTAAAACCTCTAATTAAAAACTCCAACATGGCGGCGTTAAGATGGTTGCCAGATATAGAAGACTGCTTTGGCCCATTTTGTCGTGTATTAACGGATGGTATTAATCACTTGGCTGATTCAGAAGACAACACTGACAGATCTGACTATTTCTCGCAACGGATTGAAGACTACGAAGGAACGGTTCGCGTTTTAGCCACCACTGTGAAGTATGCGCCACATCCAGCCTTCGATTCGGCCTTCGATTCGGCCTTCAATTCAGCTGTCGATTCAATGGACCTTTCCCCTTTTAGCAAAAACCGCAATGCATCATGGTAGAGTGGTAACGCTCATCTGCCAAGCAAAATGGCGGGAGAGGAGCGGGCGTTTTGTGTGGCAGAGGACTTTTGCTTTTTAAACGAATGTCATCAAATAAAATAGCAAAAAAACTTATCTTTACGGTTAAGGAGGTTTTTACTCGGACTCTAAACTAGATATAAGGCAATCGTGGCGGTTTTTGTTGGAAATAATGACTCGGGTTGACTGGACAAACAATGGCAGTTCGAAGATAAACATTCTAGAAGAAGCGTCTTAATGTACAATTGTAGGTGAGTAGACTTGGCTATTTAATCTCATAAGAATCTTTTGTTATAGGACTAAGCGGCGACGCCTAGTTTACTTATATCTCAAATATTTTGTGCATCGGAATGCATTTTGAGGACTTTTTCGTCTCTGCAATCTCGAGCAAGTTTTCCTTAATTACCACCAGTCGTTCGATAAACATTTAAGTAAGAAAAAGCCCTTTAAATTTGTTTTGGCGCCAGTAAACCTGGTTTCCTTGTCAACGGTTTGCAGGTCTTTTGCAAAAGCGTTAACTTGAACAGAAACTGTAATTTGGTATTCTTGCTTTTTTTTGTTTCTGAATTTCTTTGCAACCGTGGAAGAAGTTTCTTGACACAATTAATTGCTGTAGGTTTTAAATATAGGTTAGTTGTGTGTTTTTTAAATATAAACATTTAGCTAAAAAGTTGATTTTCCAAGCTGACAAGGCAGTTGGCACAATTTAAAATTATTATTGTTGTTTGATAATTGTTTATAAAGGCTTTTTTATAAATTTGATAAAAAGATAATTAATTTAATTTGTATTATAGAATTGTAAATAATTCAGTTTAACTATTAGCAAGATTTAGTTAGGTTAAAACTCAAATAATAATTGTGTACAAATTTATATAAATAGTTAGGATAGTTAGATATAATGTTAAATAAGTAAATAATTTAATATTAAATAAATAAATAAACAGAAGCCAAACCACAAACAAGGAATGAAGAAAACAACAAATTACTCCAGCTACAGGACACAAAGTCATGGACAAGAGATTTAAAGTCACTTCCACTATTTTCACATCATCTGCTGCAAAAACATTTTATAACTGAAACCCAAGCAGATGACAGTGCAACCGGTGCTTATGAACACAAGAAATTAGGTTTACTTACCAGCTTTTCAAAGATGCAGTATAGGTATGTGAAACAAGTTCAAGTGAAACCAGAAGTAAAAATAGATGGTGACCAAGTACAGTATGTTATTCAAAAAGAGCAGTCCATGCATCAATGAAGAGTAAACTTCAGAGAAAGTTAAAGAGTGCACTTAAATCAGTCAACAGGAGTGTTGTTTGTGCAAATTGTTTGTGCAAAAAGAATTGGAAAAAGTGGATGCAGCAAACATGTCAGTGATGTTGCTGCACTATTGTTTTAATTCTTGTTTATTATTACATTTGGCATTAACAGAAGTTCCTGATGATATCCAACCTGCACACAGCTTCTTTAACAATGGCATGTGCCAAGAAATTATGTAACATATGAAGCAATGCTTTTGAAGATTTAAGTTTGAGGCAGTCAGTTTCAGCTTTTGTTCCTCATACCATTTTTTACAATCAGATTGGCTCCTGATGTTCCTTTCAATTTCCAATGTTGTGTCATGTGTTGTACCTAAATTTTCTTCCACAAATCCCATATTATTTTCATCTAATATACAGTATATGTTTGGTTACTAGTGTCTACTTGCAAATTTTCTAGCATTTGTTCCTGAATATGAGTGTCATGTAGATGGCAGGTTATATCCTGCAATTCTGTAGTTTCTCAAATGAAATAATTTTATATACTGTAGTCATTTGATACCAACAGTTTACTGAGGTAACTAGCTTTCCCTGCCTGTTCTAACCCATGAGTCAACTCCTCTGTTTTGGCATGGCTGCAATTCTCTTGCAAAATGTGGGGTAGGATTGTAGTTGACTGCATCTCTGTTTGGTAATTCATGTTTTTTTCCTTTGTCACCCTTTTCATAACAGGCATTACCACATCTTAAATCCTCAAAAGTATTATTGCTTCATATGTTACATAATTTCTTGGCACATGCCATTGTTAAAGAAGCTGTGTGCAGGTTGGATATCATCAGGAACTTCTGTTAATGCCAAATGTAATAATAAACAAGAATTAAAACAATAGTGCAGCAACATCACTGACATGTTTGCTGCACCCACTTTTTCCAATTCTTTTTGCACAAACAATTTGCACAAACAACACTCCTGTTGACTGATTTAAGTGCACATAGATAACTAACTTTTACTCTTCATTGATGCATGGACTGCTCTTTTTGAATAACATACTGTACTTGGTCACCATCTATTTTTACTTCTGGTTTCACTTGAACTTGTTTCACATACCTATACTGCATCTTTGAAAAGCTGGTAAGTAAACCTAATTTCTTGTGTTCATAAGCACCGGTTGCACTGTCATCTGCTTGGGTTTCAGTTATAAAATGTTTTTGCAGCAGATGATGTGAAAATAGTGGAAGTGACTTTAAATCTCTTGTCCATGACTTTGTGTCCTGTAGCTGGAGTAATTTGTTGTTTTCTTCATTCCTTGTTTGTGGTTTGGCTTCTGTTTATTTATTTATTTAATATTAAATTATTTACTTATTTAACATTATATCTAACTATCCTAACTATTTATATAAATTTGTACACAATTATTATTTGAGTTTTAACCTAACTAAATCTTGCTAATAGTTAAACTGAATTATTTACAATTCTATAATACAAATTAAATTAATTATCTTTTTATCAAATTTATAAAAAAGCCTTTATAAACAATTATCAAACAACAATAATAATTTTAAATTGTGCCAACTGCCTTGTCAGCTTGGAAAATCAACTTTTTAGCTAAATGTTTATATTTAAAAAACACACAACTAACCTATATTTAAAACCTACAGCAATTAATTGTGTCAAGAAACTTCTTCCACGGTTGCAAAGAAATTCAGAAACAAAAAAAAGCAAGAATACCAAATTACAGTTTCTGTTCAAGTTAACGCTTTTGCAAAAGACCTGCAAACCGTTGACAAGGAAACCAGGTTTACTGGCGCCAAAACAAATTTAAAGGGCTTTTTCTTACTTAAATGTTTATCGAACGACTGGTGGTAATTAAGGAAAACTTGCTCGAGATTGCAGAGACGAAAAAGTCCTCAAAATGCATTCCGATGCACAAAATATTTGAGATATAAGTAAACTAGGCGTCGCCGCTTAGTCCTATAACAAAAGATTCTTATGAGATTAAATAGCCAAGTCTACTCACCTACAATTGTACATTAAGACGCTTCTTCTAGAATGTTTATCTTCGAACTGCCATTGTTTGTCCAGTCAACCCAAGTCATTATTTCCAACAAAAACCGCCACGATTGCCTTATATCTAGTTTAGAGTCCGAGTAAAAACCTCCTTAACCGTAAAGATAAGTTTTTTTGCTATTTTATTTGATGACATTCGTTTAAAAAGCAAAAGTCCTCTGCCACACAAAACGCCCGCTCCTCTCCCGCCATTTTGCTTGGCAGATGAGCGTTACCACTCTACCATGATGCATTGCGGTTTTTGCTAAAAGGGGAAAGGTCCATTATCGCATGTTATTGCGAAGTTATCTCCATATTCATCAGGTGGTCGCTATAACAGAATATCATGCAAGAACACAATTTTCTCAGGTGCTATTCTATAGGATTTCTTCAAATTAACATATGTTGTACAGAATTTCATGCTCTTTAATGTAGTACTAGAAATACATGAACGCAACAACCCCTGGCCTCGCCCGCTTTATATGCATTTTTTACCCCACTCCCCCCCCCCCCCCCCCCCCCGCCCCTCCCCTAATTTATGTTTTTTTGTTATTAATGAACACAGATCAGAAAACATCCAGAAAATTAGTTAGCAAGGTTCATCTGTAGTCATGTATTGACACACCGAAAGAACATGCAAAGTCAATATTAAAATAGAAAACAACGAGATGAACCAAATGAAAAATTTTCATTCAAAAATATATATAAACAGTAGCCAAGAAAAGACACAATGTCAACGTCCTAGTGTTAAAAGACAATTCTAGACAACATATTATTTATATTAATTTTCATTTTCAAGATTTCTTCCGTTTTAACTCAGCTAAACTGGTAAATACGAATCTCCTACCGTTAAACTTTCTTCTGCTTTTATGACCACAAACACTGCCAATTCAGTCTCGTCTTTTCGGTGATTGTTTTTCTCGTTCGCGGTTTCTTATTTTTTTCGTTGTTGACACATAAATATGACAAGGCATCATTCAGTTCTCTTCATGATCTAAAAAGCCGTTTGTTTCAAAATTTCTTCATCGTTCCCTCTCGAGTTATGTAGAATACACCAGAGCAAAATTCTTTACCGCGCTGTTAATTTCAAGGAGTTAATTTAACTCCAAAAGGAGTTATTCTGAACCTAAATATTACCAGGGTTAAGTCACGTTGGCCTGAAAAACAGAGAAAAATCTTCTCGACGTTTCGAGCGAAGGCCCTTCGACAGGAGAAATTAGTAAACAACTCATATGTGGTCACGCGTATTTATAGCAGAGCTACAATGGGAATCATGTGAACACATGTAAGCCAATAAAAACAAAGTAAACAAATAAATTAATATGTAATTTTAGCCTGTGTGCAGGTGCTGACCCAATTTGTGTGTCAGCAGCCTGCAAATAGGCAAAGAAACAGGTTATAAATTACTATTTAAATCATCAGAAAAAGGTTAAGGAAAAGGTGTGGAATATGGTGGTGGAGTGAGCTAAATGAAAGAGAATCGCTCATTGAGGCCGTGAGGGTGGATGGTACCAAGTTTGTAAATGAGACGCATTTCTTATTTACGACGAGTATCGTTACAACCTGTAATGGGCTGAATAGCGCAGATTTTCATGTTAGAAAAGGAGTGGTGGGCACTGTTGAAGTGCCTGGCAACAGGTTTGTTTTGCACATTGTTTTTGACATCACGAAGGTGTTCAGCAAACCTGTCATCTAAACGTCTTCCAGTTTCTCCGATGTAAAGCATGGGACATTTACTGCAAGAGATACAGTAAATGAGGTTGGAGGAAGTGCAAGTGAAACTATGGGTTATGTTGAACCTACATTTTGGAGCCGAAATTGAAATTGATGAATCTAAATATTTACAGGTGTTGCACCTACCATGACAGCAAGAGCTGGTGCCAACATGTGATACCAAGGCTTGCTGCAGTGAGCTGTGAACAACGTTTTCCCGGATGTTTTTGCTATACCGAAAAGATACTAGGGGTTTCTCAGAGAAAATGGAAGATGTTTCTGGGACATTTTTAATGAGGTCGAAATTGCAGCTAATGATGTCCCTTACTTTGAAATTGAAGGGATGAAAAGTGAGAACTAGAGGTACTTTTTCATTAGAAATGGTAGCCAAAGGTTCGCTTAAGGTGTCTGAATGGGAAATGTTGGAGACCTTGTGTAAGGCAGTGTCTAAGAGGTGGGAAGGATAACCGCGATTAACAAAAAAGTTTCTCATTTCCAAACATTTGGCATTGAAATCGTCGTCTTCACTGCAGAGGCGGCGAAGACGAAGAAATTGAGAGAAAGGAATGGAAGTTTTGGTGTGTTTAGGATGATGAGAGGAGAAGAGGAGGTAGCTATGAGAGTCAGTGGTTTTGTAAAAGACAGAAGTGCTCAGCTTATTACCATTAATGGAGACGAGAATATCTAAGAACGACACACTAGTCTCACTGATCTCCCATGTGAACTGGAGTGCTGGGTGGAAGTCATTAACATAGTCAATGAAGCAAACCAGGTCAGCGGGCAAACATGATGCAGTGCCTAAGCAATCATCAATGAACCGACCATAGTAGTCAGGTAGGAAACCAGTGTATTGTTCAAAGATTTGTTTTTCAAATAACCAACAAATAAGTTGGCATAGTTAGGGCCCATTTTGGTACCCATGGCTACACCCCTAACTTGTTGGTAATGCTCACCATCAAACGAAAAATTGTTGAGGGTGAGTACTAACTCGGCCAGGCGTAACAAAGTAGTGGTCGATGGTTCCGAGTTGTGCGTTGATCAAAGAAATATTTAAGTGCTTGAAGACCATCGTGATGCGGGATGACAGTGTAGAGTGATTTGACATCCATGGTGAAGATGAAATGATGTGAACCCTGAAAACTAATGCGGTCACAAATTTCAGAGCATGTTTGGTGTCCTTGATGTAAGAAGGTAATTTCTTAACCAAGGGCGCCATGATGTGGTCAAGGTAGGATGAAATGGCTTGGGTAGGGCATCCACAAGCAGACACTATAGGTCTGCCTGGGTTGTTGGGTTTGTGAATTTTGGGAAGGTAGTACATGACAGGTGTGCGTGGAGTGGTGGTTAGGAGACTGCTTGCGGTATCAGGCAATTCCCCAGTGGTGATGAGGTTCAAAGACCCGCGAAGAGACTCAAAGGCAACTAAACGACACTGCTTTTTACAGCAGAGTTGATGGTGATTTGACATCCCAACACAACACCACCATTCGATCCACCATCAACAACCTCATCACCACTGGGGAATTGCCAGATACAGCAAGCAATCTCCTAACCACCACTCCACGCACACCTGTCATGTACTTCCTTCCCAAAATTCACAAACCCAACAACCCAGGTAGACCTATAGTGTCTGCTTGTGGTTGCCCTACCCAAGCCATTTCATCCTACCTTGACCACATCATGGCGCCCTTGGTTAAGAATTTACCTTCTTACATCAAGGACACCAAACATACTCTGAAAATTTGTGACCGCATTAGTTTTCAGGGTTCACATCATTTCATCTTCACCATGGATGTCAAATCACTCTACACTGTCATCCCGCATCACGATGGTCTTCAAGCACTTAAATATTTCTTTGATCAACGCACAACTCGGAACCATCGACCACTACTTTGTTACGCCTGGCCGAGTTAGTACTCACCCTCAACAATTTTTCGTTTGATGGTGAGCATTACCAACAAGTTAGGGGTGTAGCCATGGGTACCAAAATGGGCCCTAACTATGCCAACTTATTTGTTGGTTATGTGGAAAAACAAATCTTTGAACAATACACTGGTTTCCTACCTGACTACTATGGTCCGTTCATTGATGATTGCTTAGGCACTGCATCATGTTTGCCCGCTGACCTGGTTTGCTTCATTGACTATGTTAATGACTTCCACCCAGCACTCCAGTTCACATGGGAGATCAGTGAGACTAGTGTGTCGTTCTTAGATATTCTCGTCTCCATCAATGGTAATAAGCTGAGCACTTCTGTCTTTTACAAGACAACTGACTCTCATAGCTACCTCCTCTTCTTCTCTCATCATCCTAAACACACCAAAACTTCCATTCCTTTCTCTCAATTTCTTCGTCTTTGCCGCCTCTGCAGTGAAGACGACGATTTCAATGCCAAATGTTTGGAAATGAGAAACTTTTTTGTTAATCGCGGTTATCCTTCCCACCTCTTAGACACTGCCTTACACAAGGTCTCCAACATTTCCCATTCAGACACCTTAAGCGAACCTTTGGCTACCATTTCTAATGAAAAAGTACCTCTAGTTCTCACTTTTCATCCCTTCAATTTCAAAGTAAGGGACATCATTAGCCGCAATTTCAACCTCATTAAAAATGACCCAGAAACATCTTCTATTTTCTCTGAGAAACCCCTAGTATCTTTTCGGCATAGCAAAAACATCCGGGAAAACGTTGTTCACAGCTCACTGCAGCAAGCCTTGGTATCACATGTTGGCACCAGCTCTTGCTGTCGTGGTAGGTGTAACACCTGTAAATATTTAGACTCCTCAATTTCAATTTCGGCTCCAAAATGTAGGTTCAACATAACCCATAGTTTCACTTGCACTTCCTCCAACCTCATTTACTGTATATATCTCTTGCAGTAAATGTCCCATGCTTTACATCGGAGAAACTGGAAGACGTTTAGGTGACAGGTTTGTTGAACACCTTTGTGATGTCAAAAACAATGTGCAAAACAAACCTGTTGCCAGGTACTTCAACAGTGCCCACCACTCCTTTTCTAACATGAAAATCTGCGCTATTCAGCCCATTACAGGTTGTAACGATACTCGTCGTAAACAAGAAATGCGTCTCATTTACAAACTTGGTACCATTCACCCTCACGGCCTCAATGAGCGATTCTCTTTCATTTAGCTCACTCCACCACCATATTCCACACCATTTCCTTAACCTTTTTCTGATGATTTAAATAGTAATTTATAACCTGTTTCTTTGCCTATTTGCAGGCAGCTGATCCACAAATTGGGTCAGCACCTGCACACAGGTTAAAATAGTTGTTTACTAATTTCTCCTGACGAAGGGCCTTCGCTCGAAACGTCGAGAAGATTTTTCTCTGTTTTTCAAGCCAACGTGACTTAACCCTGGTAATATTTGGATTTCAACCGTGGCCGACGCTGTCCTAGAAGCTTTATTCTGAACTTAAATTAGGTTCAGACTAACTCCTTTTGGAGTTAAACTGACTCCTTGAAATTAACAGTGGGCTTTGAACAGTTTCAGGACAGATCCTTCTTCTTTCAGTTACATTTCGGTCGGCATCGTTTTCGGTCTTTATCGTATTAATTTTTAGGCTTTTTCCAGTGGTTTTAAGTCGTATTTATTATTGTCTTTTTCTTGCTGCCACATATCTTGTTAGCCTTCTTTCTTTGGTCTTTTTTCATAGAAATATTAAAACGTACATTTTAGCTGAAACCATTTTTTCTGGCAAAGATTTCTTTCGTCATGATCGTTGAAAAACTATTTCGTAATCCAACCGAACTTATAAATTATAATTTGCCGACGTAGTTTAAATAACTGCGCATGTTGTGGATCTGATATATATATATATAGATATATATACAAACAGGTTTCAGAATTGCTTTCAGCTTTTCATCCCACGTGTAAAGTGGACTCCACGCACGTCGAGATTTCCGCCTGGGCTCGGGGATAAGTCTCCAGAGTGGCATAGACCCATGAACGACGCAGCCAAGCTTTAAACAAGTTGCGGCGCGGTGTTATTAATACGACTGACGGGGGTTGCCTTGCATATTTCAGACTACATCAGAAAAAGTACAATTTTTTCAGCCACTATTCTATACAATTTTTTTGAATTGACATACTCGATTAAAGAGCATGAAATTCTCTACAACATATGTAAATATTTTTAAAAAATCGTATAGAATAGCGGCTGAGAAATTGTACTTTTTCTGATGTAATCTGAAATATGCAAGGCAACCCTCGTCAGTAGGCGCTATTCTATAGGATTTCTTCAAATTAACATATGTTGTAGAGAATTTCATGCTCTTTAATCTAATATAAGTCTCCAGAGTGGCATAGACCCATGAACGACGCAGGCAAGTGAAAACAAACTGCGGCGCGGTGTTATTAATACGAAGAAAATTGTGTGTTTGTATGATATTCTGTTATAGCGACCACCTGATGAATATGGAGATAACTTCGCAATAACATGCGATGATTGAATCGACAGCTGAACCGAATGAGCGAATCGAAGGCTGAATGTGGTGCATACTTCACAGTGGTGGCTAAAACGCGAACCGTTCCTTCGTAGTCTTCAATCCGTCGCGAGAAATAGTCAGATCTGACAGTGTTGTCTTCTGAATCAGCCAAGTGATTAATACCATCCGTTAATACACGACAAAATGGGTCAAAGAAGTCTTCTGTATCTGGCAACCATCTTAACGCCGCCATGTTGGAGTTTTTAATTAGAGGTTTTAATTTATGATAATTTATGCACAATGGTCAAAACACACAAGTCGAAATATGATAATTTTTTAATGGACTTCGACTTCGACAGTACAGGGAATCGACTTGGACTTTACAAACATGGACATTGACTTCTACAAATGGAATCACATTTCATGCAATTCGACTTGATATTTGAGATTTGGACTATGAATTGTAACGTTGGTATTTTTGTCCGCATTGGGCAAGCATAGAGGTCTACCCAAATCATGAGGGTGCTGTGCAAAAATCTCCAAATTGTGATGGAGTATATAATGAGTGGATTTGTACAGATTGCTCCAGGGTCAAATCACTAGATACATCGAAGGTAGTTTGAGATGCGGTGTTTTCAGTACTATTGTCTTCGTGCAGGTTGGCGGCGTCATGAGTAGAAAGAAGGAGTTTGTTCGTTAAGGGGAACAATACTAGCAATAGCTTGCTATGCCGGAAGAAATGTACCCAAATTAGTGTGTCGGTAAATCTTAAT
The DNA here is from genome assembly GCA_964035015.1 of Corallium rubrum. Taxonomy (NCBI): domain Eukaryota; kingdom Metazoa; phylum Cnidaria; class Anthozoa; order Scleralcyonacea; family Coralliidae; genus Corallium; species Corallium rubrum. The sequence continues at coordinate 14,153,679 of OZ036005.1, forward strand.
TGCCTGTTCTGTAGGGTTTATTAATCGAAAAGGGACGAGACCCAATGAAGATACGCGAATTAATTTGGAGGCCCCACACAAGTTATAACGCGTTTGTAGTGAGGAGTGCGGTTCGATAAGGCCCTGAGTTTCAGCCAAATTTTTTTTTTTGCGAAAAGTGGCAGGAATAACACATTACACATTCGGAATGTGGTTGAATTACAAACGTGTCGAATTCGTGGATAAAAATATCATCGGGTAATTGCTCAAGTGTTTGCTCGCTAAAAGGCAGGTGGTCTGCTGAGGCAGTGTTGATAGATGGTAAGGGAGGGCTAATAATCGAAGGTAAATCGGCGATAAAAGGAATTGGATTATCGTTGCTTGGTCGTGAGATTACCCGCTTTAAAATCAATAATGCAATTATAGAAGTCAAGAAAATCTTTACCTAAGATTGCGGCGTAATGTAATTGTGGTACCACATTGGTTTCAAACGGATATACGTAATTTCCTATATGAAAGTTCAAAGTCTGAAAACCTAGTACAAGGAGAGTTTGGCCATTTGCAGTTTGAGCAGAAGTATATTTTCCCGACATGAGATTAAGTGAAGGTGACTGGTTCTGTAGCCTATCCCAAAGATCGCGATTAATTGCCCTCACCGCTGCACCTGTATCGATATCATTAATTGAACCGGAAATAGTCAAGTGGTAATTTTGAGGCTGCTCAAATGTCGCGTGATTTGTGGGTGTTGACGTGTCATAAGGAGTTGTTTTTCGAACACGAGCAAATCGGATTAAGCGCGTTTGCGGCTGTTTGTTCACTGCCTAGTAAAACACGAAGCGGTGGTGGGGAAGGGGTGTTGGAGGACGAAAACCTGTGGCATAATTCTGAGGGGGATTACCTGGTGAAGGTTGAAAATTTTGGTGAGAAGGAAAGGTAGGTTGGTTGATATTGTTGACCCTGATTGGGTCGAGAGTGTACGGCTGTTTCGATAACTAGGGCGTGACTGATAATGAGGTTGTGGTGGTTGACTTAACTGCGTTTTCAAATCGCGAAATTGGTTTTGCAGGCCCTGAAATTCGTGACGAGAAATGCCGTGCTCTTGATGCGGAAATGGTGATGCCGATCGAAATGTGCGGTTTTGTAAAGTTTGCAAGCTTTGCCAGTTGACCGAATAACGATTGCAAATTATCGCTAGGCGTGACGGAATGTGATGTTTTTCGCAAAGAATCTTTTAAGCGGGCCGCATTTGTGGCTTCGAGAAAACTTGCGGGACTTTTTAGAATTACATGTTCTTTTAAATCATCGCGTAAACCCTGCATGAAATATTGCATGAGTTCATCATCGGTGAGGCGTAAGCGCTGCCCTTGCGCACTAATAACTTCCATACAACGTATCGGGAGTCGGGTATGAGGGACATAAGGTTCCGTAGCCCACATCCTCTAACCAGTTGTTGTAAAGGGGGAAGATAACTCGGTGGTAAAGCACGCAGCGTCGAGGTAGCACAACAGAATCTTTATTACGGAGTTTCAAAATATTAAAGTATATATAAAAGTTACTATTAAAGTTCAGTAACGGTCTGTTTCTGCTGCTTCTAGGCTTCTTTTTGCGTTGGTCCCTTTTGAAGTTCAGGAAGTTCTTTGGATTTCCCTTGCTTCTTTGGGTTTCTGCACTCTCTCTGGATTTCTGCACCCTCTCTGGAGTTCTGCACCCTCTCTCTGGTTTGATACAAGGGAGTTGTCTCTCTTTTATACTAATTGACGCGTAGAATATGATTGGAAAGTAAATGGGTAAGACGATGTAACATGTACCAATCACGTGCGTTGTACCATGATACGTTGCGGTACCAAACTAGGCGTTGTTAGGATGTGATGACTGTTATACTGTTTCGTGCTTATTTCAATCAACAAAATGTTGGTTATGTTTACATACTCATGTAAAACAAGGACCCATGTCAAATTGGACGGGTGTTTAAGAAAATATTATGTTTTGTGACGGGGTGATATTTTATTGTTCTACGTGCAAATTGTTGTAATAAGAAACTCAGAGATAATCTAATTGGCGCGCCTCGCGAGTCGCGACTAAATGGCGCAAGTCGCGACTAAATGGCGCGAGTAGCGACCAAATGGCGCGAGTAAACTTTTGTCGCGAGCTTTTGTTCCGGCTTTAATTTTGCCTGGGTCTTTTTCTCCGGTTTTGCTACCGGGGGACAAAGAACCTAAAAAAATAGATGCAATAATAGATTATCTCAAATTTCCTCAGCGTGTGCTCAGCTGTTTACGCACAGAGAATGTTATGGACAGCGATGTATCTTCTAAACGCTGTATAAATCGTCTGTCGTTTCTTTATGTCGCGCTCCGTCCCGACTTCTATTGATTTTCATGTCGACAATTATTGTGGCCGAATATTAGTCGATGTTTCTCTTCAAGCATTTATTTATTTGGATAAAGCGTTTTAGAAATTTGGGTCATTTGTGCCGCCAACCTCGTCCCCAGGGCATTTTGCCTCCACGTTGGGAGGTCGGCGAAAATGGCCCTGGCATCGGCTGGTCGATTCTATAATCGGATTGGCCGGTTTAAAAACTTGATTAATTCAGATACAGTGTAATTTATTCATCAAAATATGAATTGCAATAAATCCACTCTGCGAAGTTCATCCAAAGAATTGTAACGATAGCTTTGGTTAAAGTCAAGAACAACATTAGATATATGTTTCTTCCCGACATTTAAATGTATCCTGGATAATCGTGGGGAGTATCATGATGAATAATGCTAGCCAGTTGCATTTATGATAAAGGTTCACATGAGTGATTCGGCAGAGCGTTAAATATTTCTTATTTATTATTCATGTATATGTATTATACAAAAACGAAACACAAAGACCGCATAAATTTTCTTGCCAAAACACCCCAAAATTCTGAGTGTCACGTGACCAGCCGATGCCAGGGTCATTTTTGCCGACCTCCCAACGTGGAGGCAAAATGCCCTGGGGACGAGGTTGTTGTGCCGCCGCTCTCGGTGGCCTAATAATATAATTATGTATTCTAATGTGTTTGATTCTATTCTAGTGTATTCTCATTATTCAGGTCATTGAGTTCTTTAGAATTTGCCTAATGCATCGCGAGCTGCGCACTTCGCATCGCCCGTAATGTTGTTGGTCAATTTGGCCAATTTCTAGCACCTGTTTACAAAGATTACTATGGCTAATACTACGAATAGTGGCGCTTTTAGTGCAAAATAAGACGAGCTAGGGGTACTTTGTCGTTGAGGTAAGCCAATTTTTTTTTAGTTATAACTGTTGCTTAACCGATGCTGAAGTCAGATGGAGCTGCACAAAGAAGAAATATATCACCGTTTAAGCAACATTTGATTTATTGTGTGCTGTCCTTATTATTTACTGTTGAGAATCTCCATTATTATGGTCGTTAATGCGCACGCGCGGCACCATCTTGTCCCAAATTTCTGTCAATGTAGCAACATCTATATACTCTTTCTTCCGTAAGAGTTTCAACAATCATAAAAGTTGTTTGAATCCTTACAAAAAGCATCTATATACGCATATTTTTTTGAACAAGGCCACAAAGGTGTAAGACAGATATTGATAATCATAATCCTAAAAATAACCAATCATATTGGCTTTGTAATATGATAACTTGCACGTTGCTTTCAAAACAAATTTACTATCGAGTATGTTTCACGTGTGAAATCTGTCAAACTCACTTGCGTGCGGCAAATGCAAACGCCAACGAAAAAGTTCAAGAAAGGGAGAAAACCAAACGTTGAAAGTGCCAGCGATTTCTGCAGATTGTTGTGCAAATGTGCCCTGAAAATCAAGTTCGGAGATTTTGAAAGAACATCTTACATTTCAACCGAAAATCTCTTCAAGAATTCAAAGTGCTGTGAGAAAGCGCAAACTCTACAGGAGCTATGTAGTGAACTAGGATTTCTGCTGCCGGAAAAGTCTTTTAATTATTCTAATTATTGTAAATCATGTGCGCGAAAAATAAGGAACGCTCATGAACTTTACAATCAAAATCCGACTAGGCAATGCAAAGCCTTGGCAAGACCCAGCGAATAACGAGGATACAAGCAACGACTCTCCTGGCGCCGCAAGAAGATTTAAGCGACAACTACCGTCAACTGTTTGTTCTCCTGATCGTAGCCCACAGGCGAAGAAAGGCTTGAAATCCAGAGAACGTAATACCAAATCGAAGAAAAACTTGACATTTACATTTGCGAATACATCAAGTGCGCAACCAGCCATCGAGAATAAAACTCCAGACGAGATTCTCTCAGCACTTGACGTCTTGACGTCGGTGAACTAATAGACAAGAATACTACGCAGGTGAACGTTGTGATTGTCAATCCAAATAAACACATTTCAACCCACAGCATTTTTGGAGAAGAAACTAAACTGTTACTCAGGAACGTTGCGCGAAAGAAAGGGTTAGCTGCTTCCAATATTATTTTCCGGCGACACCTGAGCATTTCTCAAAATATTCAAACTTTCCAACGCTTTAACCACACATTCCTTCGCGGAGGTCATGTTGACAATCAAGTGAATCAACTATCATGCTGGAAGCGGGAAAATATTTTGGGATCACTTCGAGCCTTGGTAACCTGGCCTATTACTCTGCGCGCGTACAAATTAATGCGTGCTAAATTTATAATTATTCGCGCTAAATTTGATATCGCACTCCTTGCAGTCCGACTATCGTTTTTCCTGCGTTCGTCAAAGGTTTGCGTTGTGAAAGTTTTACAATTCAGTTCTGATTTTCAATAATGACTAATTATACAAAGGGTTTTGAAAATAATTCATTCTTTGAAAGTTTTCATGGCGATAATGTAATATAAATAAATAAGTTTTGTGGAAACACCACGTTAAAGCTTAGCAATTAAAGAAATATTTTACGTGGACGTGGTGTTTCCACAAAACTGGTTTTGAAAATCTTGGCCGGGAATTCTTGCTTTAACAGCATTCTGCAAGCGTTGCTAGTCTGTAACGCCATAAGGAAATGAAATACTGCACATGCTACACAACCGACAGGAGTCGCTGTTGAGCAGAAAGCATGAAGTGCGACATTCTTGATGTTCTTATTAGAAATTATAAGATAGGTTCAGAATTATAGCGTAGTTACAATTACAATTCACCTATACTGAAAGGAGCTCATCAGCTTAAGATTAAATAGACATTCAAAATTACTATAAGTAACAGGGGTCATCAAGGCTTCCTAAGAGGGGTGCATTGCATGGATCTACTCGGGACACCCCACGGAAACGCAACTTATGGCGTTACAGACAGCAATGCTTGCAGAATGCCGTTAGCAAAGCAAAATTCCCTTACCAAGGCTCGAAGTGATCCTAAAATATTTTTCTGTTGACGGCTATGACAACTCTTAAAATACTAACCAATCAGTATTTCCCGTTCACCAGTGGACGGGTAACTCAAACACCCTTAGTTTTTCGGCAGGCTTTTCCGCCTTCGCCCGTTTCTTCGCCGTCGCCCGCTCCTTCGCCCTCGCCCGCTCCTTCGCCCTCGCCCGCTCCTTCGCCTTCACGCTTTCTGACCCCCCCCCACCCACCCCTTAAAACCGCCAGCTACGCAGGCTATAAACTTCAATACTGGGGAGTTTCAGCAACTTTTCAATTCTTGGGGAAGAATTACTGAGGAATAACCTTATAAAGTAACAAAACAACAACAATCGTTTTACGGCCGTTTTCCCCGCTTACGCGGGGGTTCGCCGGCGGCTCCCCACAGCAGTTTCCTCCACTTCTCTCTCTCCGGAGCATCCTCCCTTTTCAACCCACAATCTCTCATCTCCCTTCCCACCACCTGACTCCATGTCATCCTCGGCCTTCCTTACAAAGTGATGAAGCTAGTGAAAAATTCGTTGGCATTTTTGTTGCTTTAACACGCAGAAGGGCATGGTGGGAGCACTCACTGAACATTTGATTTTATGAATCTGATGAGTACAAATGTACAATACAATACAATACAATACAATACAACACAACACAACACAACACAACACAACACAACACAACACAGCACAGCACAGCACAGCACAGCACAGCACAGCACAGCACAGCACAGCACAGCACAGCACAGCACAGCACAGCACAGCACAGCACAGCACAGCACAGCACAGCACAGCACAGCACAGCACAGCACAGCACAGCACAGCACAGCACAGCACAACACAGCACAGCACAGCACAGCACAGCACAGCACAGCACAGCACAGCACAGCACAGCACAGCACAGCACAGCACAGCACAGCACAGCACAGCACAGCACAGCACAGCACAGCACAGCACAGCACAGCACAGCACAGCACAGCACAGCACAGCACAGCACAGCACAGCACAGCACAGCACAGCACAGCACAGCACAGCACAGCACAACACAACACAACACAACACAACACAACACAACACAGCACACACAGCACAACACAACACAACACAACACAACACAACACAACACAACACAACACAACACAACACAACACAACACAACACAACACAACACAACACAACACAGCACACACACACAACACAACACAACACAACACAACACACACACAACACAACACAACACAACACAACACAACACAACACACACACAACACAACACAGCACAGCACAGCACAGCACAGCACAGCACAGCACAGCACAGCACAGCACAGCACAGCACAGCACAGCACAGCACAGCACAGCACAGCACAACACAACACAACACAACACAACACAACACAACACAACACAACACAACACAACACAACACAACACAACACAACACAACACAACACAACACAACACAACACAACACAATACAATACAATACAATACAATACAATACAATACAATACAATACAATACAATACAATACAAATTTAATGTCGTTCCCCTCAAGGCTTTTCAACAACAATTTACAGCAGTTGAAATTTTAAAAAACAAACACACAACAACTATACAAAGACAAATTAAACCCTAATTCTACGACTAAATATAAAAAATTCTCGTTTAGTGTTATATTACAAATAAAATTTAATTTAGTTTAGTTAAATCAAGAAAAGTAGAAAACTAAGTGTTATAAACAAAGCCAAGCATGAAACTTTTCAACTTATTCTTAAAACTAGTAATTGACAGTTGATGGTTGGTCTAGGTTATTCCATAACTTAACTCTTTTGTAATGGAAGGCTCTTTGGCCTGAGGTAATTTTATAAAAAGTATTGTTATACAATACTGATACAATCTCAACTGTGATTGGCTAAAAACCTACAGATAATTCTTGATATCTTGCCAGCGGTTTGAACAAAACAAACATGGCGGCCGGCGAAGATCAGAAGCAGTTAATCCGGTGGATTTGGCACGTTTTGTTGACGCTAAAACCACCAAGAAAAAACAAGCGAGCTACACATACAGCTGTTAGAGTTTAAAGCAGTGTTTGAAAGAGAAAATTGTATTTGAAAGCGAAAAAAGTTAGCGAATCTGGACCTGAAGACGGTATGAATATTTACTATTTTTACCTAACTTTGTAAAAAACTTTCTAAAGGCTTCTACATTTATAATTGTATAATAAAATAATTATTGAATTCGGTTATCGCATGATATCAAGAATTATCAAGGCCTCTGTTTGTGTTATCGGCAGATAACACAAACCTCGGCCTTGATAATTCTTGATATCATGCTCAACATCATCCAATAATTGTATAGTATTTGTAAGGAATTATGATTACGAGCGTTACGTTGGTGAACATCAGAGCGTTTCTTAAATTTGTCGCACAGGTAATGGTGGAGCAAGATTATTGATGCACTTAAACATCATCATTGCATAGTCTTGTCGATAATATTTTAACGTTATATATACATTTTCAGGGGTCAGCTGGATTATGTGGCAGGGGCGGATCTAGAGGGGTGCGAGCAGGGCGCTTATATACGGGGCGGTGCAACGCGCTCATATCGCGCTGATCGGTGTGTGATGCACAAAAGGACTGGCACGAGCGTGCTTCTGAGCAAAGGTTGATCAAAAGTGGATTTTTGGGCACTGTGATATTCTCGCTGTTTTTTCTTTAACTATGTAATTTCGGAGGAACCTTTTGCAATGTACCGACGAAGTACTTATTCGTTTAATTTAATGTATGAATATTTGTTTGGCGTAAAAAGTTGTACTATAAAGGAGTTATTATGGATAATGACTCGATTTTTTGATGACTTCTATTGAGGGAAAATTTCATTACAAGATTTGAGCATGTTAACAGGTCGTCCACGCCTAGGAATTCAGGTATGTTGAAGATTATAATAGTCTGGTAAGGTTATATCTTAAAGTTTTCATAAAAATCGGAGTTGATTATTTAGAGATATAGCGTTCGGATGTTAGGTATTTTTATGGTTTAACTCTTGCCTGTTTAGTTCCTCAATTGCTGCAAAAGAAGTAAATAAAACTTATAGTTTTGCCATGTTACGATTCTTAGTAATTATATCAATAACTTTATCGGGTTTTTGAAGCATTGGATTAGAATAACTGTAAGCTGTAAACAAATTTTACTCTACGATCAATTTATTAAAATACGACTTGCTGGGACGCATGCCGAGCGCATTAGGTGATAAAATTTCGTCCACACCTTGTAATTTTGTCATCAGAGAGCCAAGATGACTTCTTGTTAGGTTTCATTGAGAAAATGCAAATTGGAGTTGATTATTTCTTGATATTCAATTGGAAAGATGACCTACCAGCTAAAATCAATGCGAGATGTTGTCTTCTATCGAACATGGCCGAATGATAACGTGCACAAACAAAGATTTCCAAAGACTTCTTGCGTCATTTGTCTTGCGAAAGCAACGGTACGGTTCATATTTTTCAGCAACATATAATTATTTGTTCATGTTTCAGCAACAACTCCGAATTTTTGTGAGTAACACCAGAGAATATATTAGCTGAATCCACTGATATATCGTATGGCTCGGCAATTTCATCCACGTCCTCTTCTAAACTCAACTCGAAGACTTCCACATCAAACGTATTTTACCCGCCATATTTTGGACTTTCCCTGGCTTAGCGTTCGTCGCTATGGTGACAGGGGGCTTGTCCTCTGCACCAGTCCTCTGCATCACACATCGATCAGCGCGCCCATTGCCGTTTCACCGCCCCCTATATAAACACCCTGGGTGCGAGCGTGGCTTGAGCCACGGTCAGATTTTCCTAATTATTCCAAATTAAATAATATAATTGATATTTCAAAAATAAAAAATTATTAGTAACAAAAGGATAGTTGACGTAAGAACGACATTAGCCACCGTAAAAATACTAAACCGATTGTCAAAATAGCAGTGGATTTTCGCATCCTTGACAATCAGTTGCACCGCAATCGGTCTCAGTTAGAAGTCCGAGAATGTGGCGGGAGTTGCCGAAAAAGTTACCGAACGTGCTACGAATTCGCTGAAGAAATTGGAGAACACTTCTGCTAAATTCAGCCACGGTCAGCGGAGCGATCTGCTAAATTCAGCCACGGCCAGCGGCCTAATAAGGGGTGCAAACCAATCAGAGAGCCAGAATAGAGTGGCTGAATTTGGCGGGAGCCACGGTCAGCCACCCTTGCCATATCTTGTTATAATTTATTGCGAAATAATGCCATCAAATCTTCGGCTCCGGTAGTCGGTAGTGCACGTCAGTCTGTCTTGACCGAGTTCTTCAGAGTGATATTAAAGAATGGCTGCCACGTATGGGACAATGATTGTGCCTGTGAGAGATAGTCGAAATACTAGATGATAAATTCACAAGAAAATTAAGGAAGAGATGTTGGTTTGTTTGGTACGACTTCCTCTCTACTAAAATTGTTGATCGCCAGACTTACTATAGACTATATAAATCTTTAAAGCATTGATCAAATTGAAGAACAAGCATGAGATCAAACCGAGAGCCGCAACCTCTCTCTCTCTCATTACATTGTTTATAATTCTCATTGACTGAAACACAGCATTTCTATCATGGTTCAACTTTGAAATATTATCTGCAAGACTCGGAGATCTTGTCAGTCGCGTGATTTAACACTCTCTTAATCGTTTGACAGACTGTATAGAGCGACGATATTTATGAGTCTATTTACTAACTCAGTTTACATCTTCTGGCTCTCATCAACTCCATTGTTATTATTCTCGCTTTATCGAGGGAAAGACAGTATAAAACGTAAAGGGACTCCATTTCCTGATCTGGAGTTCTAAACAGTGATCTGACAAATGCCAGCTGATACCTATAAATTGTTAATATTAATATTAATATTAATATTACACTAGCAGGGTTGCTTTGATTATTTTTGTTTCAGTAAAAATTGGGTGGCATTAGACAGAATAGTATACTCAATAGAATTCTAAATAATGGCCAAAGGATACCTAGCTGCTTGACTGGTTAGTTTATATGTCACACAAAACTCGTTAAACATACATTACGATTCATATTGGATCAATTACTCCTAAAAAATTTTGATTTGAGTAAAATTTATACAAAGATCTCAGTGAAAAACATGTATAAAACGATCATACAATATGACTCTAGATAACTCATTTTAACATTTTTAAATGCAGGAAATGCGTTTTCAGAGACCGTCTAATTTTCAAAATTTTCCAGGGGGGCGTGCCCCCGGACCCCCCTAGATTGTGGGCCACGGTCAGATTTTAGCCTAGATCCGCCCCTGACCAATATCACACATCATCATGCAAATGGCATATTCCAAACATCCTGCTCTGCTGAGAGGTCGTTCTGTGCCCTTCGCCACTTGGAAACCTATCTGAAACCTATCGAAGCCCAACGAGCCAAGAACGGTTAAGTAGCATCGCTCTCATTAACATCGAGAGAGTTTTTGCAAACAAGACGCTAAAGAACGATATGCAAAGGATAATTGACAATTTCGAACAGCAACATAATCGTAGGTTCTTATTTCTTCTCAAACATTTGATTAAAACATTTGATTCCTGAATCCCGACTAATTCGTCATTTGTATGAACAAATACTTCTCGAAACTAGCGCCGTGAGACAAGCACATATTATTAACTATGAAATAACATGTAGCTATGTACCTTTTTCCTTTCTTTGTAAATAATTGTAATCACTTTGAAATTAATTTATAGTTGAAGTGGTCAAGTGGGTTTAACAACTACGTGCTAGCTGTTGAGCGAGGGGGAAGCCTGGGACGAGAAGTGGTATTTGGAATCAGGTCACGATCCGAGCAGGTGACATCTTGGACTGACCACCCCCACGGGATAGCTTGCACCCATCACACCAATATAACGATTGGTGGAAAGAAATTTACTATTTGGACCGTTGAATGATCGGTGGGGTTGATAAAAGAGAAATTTTTTACGAGCTCCAGAGACCCCGAGCAACTACTTCCGTGCTAGTGTACTAATGACGAGTATCATGCTATGCCCTCTATCTAGGCTCCCCCCCCCCCATTTCCTGCCGCTTTGTGATGCAACACGTGGTTACGCGTGGTTACCTTGTTACCTTCGCTGCATATCAATCGATTCAAGCGTTATCCCCAAGAAAACCAAACTAAATTCATGGCGGTTAATTTTGGATTTATCGTTTCCAACTGGTCATAGTGTCAAGAAAAACAATTTTTACGAGCTCCAGAGACTCCGTGCGACTACTTCGCGTGTCATTGTACTAATGACGAGTATCATGCTATGCCCTCTATCTAGGCTCCCCGGTTACCTTGTTGTTAACCTTGGTTATTGTATAACACCATCTTAATAAAGATTATCCTTACGAACTTCGTAATGAACTTTGACCCTTGTAATGGCTAATTCCAATCCTAATTCCTCTAGAATGTTCTTGCTTTTAAAGGGATTATCTATTAGGGATAACACAGTAGGGATAACGATGGAAATTCTTGTTCTTCAGGGGGTTATGTTGTTGATAGCCTCACGATGTGACGTCATGTCATATGACGTCACAATTCATTCGGGCAAATTATGTTCAGCCCCCCCCCGCCCCCCCCCCCCCCTACAAAATTTTGCTCGTACGCCTATGAGTATTTCACTTTATATAGACACTACCGTCATTAAGTTCCCAAAGTAACCGCCCCCACCACCCCGAAAATAACCGCCCCCACGAAAGTAACCGCTTTTTTTAATGATGCAAAGTACACCCAAAAGTAGCCGCCCCTCAGAAAGTAACCGCTCCCGAACCGCTTTACGTCCGCATACAAGAGTTGTCTACGTCAGCATAAGTTGCAAATTTGTCGACCATTCGTACAGCGCAAAAAATTTTCCATATTTATTAACTTTCCAAACAACGCTTAACTTTCACCTTTGAAATGAATTTATCCGATTTAGTACGCCAACTTATAACAAAAAATACTTTCATAAATTCTTTCTTTTTAACGCAATTTTCACCCGTTCCCGAAAAGTAGCCGCCCCTTGAAAGTAGCAACCCCCCGTAAGTATAGCCTACTTTCGGAACTTTATAAATGGTGTAAGTTCAGAGTTCAAAATTTTTATTGAAAAGGTGATATTTCGATTTTATTACAAAATCATCATCAGACCAAGTAAAATTTTTATTGCTGACTAAGTTATTCACTTCCGAAATATGACGTCGTATGCAATCTACCGATCATCTACAGGTCGATGATGTCACGTGACACGATGCTTCGAAATAGCTTCCACCAGAATCGTCTAGTAGCCACCCACCAGGTCATTGTCTGTATATGGGAGGGGCTTGTACCGGAACAACTGATTGCATTCCCTATAATATACTTCTTTCACGACTATACCTGGTATTCGTCAGGAAAACTCCCATAGGCGACTAATTGAGGATCGAAACCGAACGCATCATAGGTACTTAACAATCCGTTTGTCGTACACGTTCACTGAAAGCTCGCCTGACAGTGATCGTTTCAAACATGTCCTTACCCACGTTTTCCCTTGCCTTTTCTATCCTCTGTTCGCTCGCGGCGTTCGAAGCTTCGATGGACTTCGAAAGGGCAGATTATCGTCGACACCAAGAGACCTTATTCAAAACTCTTGGCTTGAAGTATCCACCACGAAGAGACCCGAATCAGCGAAAGGACTTTCTTACAAAGAGATACTCCGCTCCCAAGTTTATGATAAACTTGTTTAATGAACTGAATCTGGAAAAAATGCGTGGTGATAACATTCATGGTGATAACATTCAGCTTAATCAAACTGGAAACAACTATATCACGGAAAGAAAATATCTTGGCGAAATAGAAGTGGATACAGTCATCAGTTACTTCAACTACGGTAGGTAAACCGCTACGACAGTATTTCGTTATGTTGTATATATTCATGTCGTTGAAAATTTGCCTTTGGCTGTAGCAGCCCCATACATTTCGTCACTGCGAAAGCTGACCGAAAGATGAAAGATTTTTTGGCGTAAATCTCTCGTCTTTTCGTCAAAGATTGTCAGTTTTCATATTACACTTTTTCATTATTTCACAAGGAAGTAAAGATCAGTTTTCATAAATTATACAAGTATTCATTCTCTCCCGTCTTTGTGGAATCCTTTATATTCGCTAAAAACCTCGATTTTTCGCGCCAGTTTTCCGTATACCAGTCTATTGTATTCCCACAGTGGTTTACCATTGTACAATTCATTGTCGGGACGTATTTTTCTATTGGGGTAATCTCGAACCTGATCTTTCTCTATCGTCGCGCTTGTTTTCATCTCATCACTCAGCTGAGAATTTCCGAATGCCGAATACAATCTCAGGATATAACCACTCGAGAACATTCAAGTTCTCGACATAACATTGCCGCGGTACTCTTGTAGGTTATTCAAATTCGATTAAAACTATATATCGCTATTGAGTTTTAAGCTTCTCAGCACAAATCCGAACTCGGGTCTTATAGCAACAGTTTCGTCTTTTGGCTATTGTTCCATTTTAGGTAATAGGCTTAAACCCGCGAAACGTTTCGGATTGTGGTATGCGCTGAATTGAAAGACAATCTTCCTAGGCTATAGTCGCATTCTTAAAATATGGTGTCAAAATCCGTTCAATTGGCTGGGATGTTGTGAAATTGTCTGACCTATTCATATATCGAGTGTTATAAGGTCACTATTAAGTATCGGCTGATAGACTAAGTAGGACTAAAAAGCCCGCAAGTCATTCATTCCAATCCTACGTAATACTACCTCAGTCTTTGTTTTGTTTTGGGCTTTTCCTATACAATTTATCTCACCTCACGCTCTGCTGGTTCAAATTATGTTCATTAAAAGTGATAGGCATGTTATTATCTCGGCGTTTTTAATAAAGAACTTTCTTTCAAGGGACATTTCATTACTCTTTGGTTTAATATCGTTAGATATAGGATTCTTTTTCCTTCACGTCTCGCAATAACTTTTGGTCTCCAAGTGTGCCGTATGTGGCATGCGTCATTGCTATATATGGGATTTATTCTAGGCTGAACTATTTATACAGCAAAAAGGATTAGTTTTGTAGCAAAAAACTGTCTTTCAAACCGGTAATAACCTACACGAACAGAGCAACACAAATTTACAAAGAAACTAAATGACTAGAGGCACTTATTAATCGAAAATTCTTACAGCCAAACATTTCACGAGAGGTCAAAAAATGAAATGGAATTAGGAAACGGAACTGGCGAAGTATGACTAATATATAAAGACCTTTTTAGCTTCTGTTGATCAGGGACATCTCTTTTCAGCGTTTTTTTCTGGATCTTTTTTTGGACATAAAGACCAACGCGTAGTTTTTTTACACGGAATATCTTTTGTTAATTGATAACAGTTTATATAACGATAATCGGTTTTGAGGCATTGCAACAATTTTTTTATTGTGTGTTTATTATATTTGTTTTATATTTCTCATACGGTTATCCGTATGTAGCTTTCATTTAAGCTAAACGGCTGTCTATTTTATTCTCCTCTGCTCTACTTTACTATACTCTATAATCTATATACTTTCGTAGTTTCGTTTTACTTGAGGGTCCTGAAGGGGGGTCTAGATCCCATTTTCCAATGTACAGCAATTGGCAAATCCCACTCCCATTCTCAACAATCTTAAAATCACACGTTCTCCTCATTAAAATTTTCCCCATTCTCACTAGCACTTCACATTACTTTACCGCCGTGTGTTGCGAAGTTCGTTCGGAAGTTCGGAATTACGTTGCCAAGGTTGAAAATTATCCAATCAAATTGCGAGCTTGGATCGAAACTCGTTCTGATTGGATACCTTGTACTCTGTAGTCTGTACTCTGTAGTCTGTATTCTGTACTCTGTACTCTGCACTCTGTACTCTGTAATCTGTACTCTGTACTCTGTACCCTGTACTCTGTACTCTGTACTCTGTACTCTGTACTCTGTACTCTGTACTCTGTACTCTGTACTCTGTACTCTGTACTCTGTACTCTGTACTCTGTACTCTGTACTGTACTCTGTACTCTGTACTCTGTACTCTGTACTCTGTACTCTGTACTCTGTACTCTGTACTCTGTACTCTGTACTCTGTACTCTGTACTCTGTACTCTGTACTCTGTACTCTGTACTCTGTACTCTGTACTCTGTACTCTGTACTCTGTACTCTGTACTCTGTACTCTGTACTCTGTACTCTGTACTCTGTACTCTGTACTCTGTACTCTGTACTCTGTACTCTGTACTCTGTACTCTGTACTCTGTACTCTGTACTCTGTACTCTGTACTCTGTACTCTGTACTCTGTACTCTGTACTCTGTACTCTGTACTCTGTACTCTGTACTCTGTACTCTGTACTCTGTACTCTGTACTCTGTACTCTGTACTCTGTACTCTGTACTCTGTACTCTGTACTCTGTACTCTGTACTCTGTACTCTGTACTCTGTACTCTGTACTCTGTACTCTGTACTCTGTACTCTGTACTCTGTACTCTGTACTCTGTACTCTGTACTCTGTACTCTGTACTCTGTACTCTGTACTCTGTACTCTGTACTCTGTACTCTGTACTCTGTACTCTGTACTCTGTACTCTGTACTCTGTACTCTGTACTCTGTACTCTGTACTCTGTACTCTGTACTCTGTACTCTGTACTCTGTACTCTGTACTCTGTACTCTGTACTCTGTACTCTGTACTCTGTACTCTGTACTCTGTACTCTGTACTCTGTACTCTGTACTCTGTACTCTGTACTCTGTACTCTGTACTCTGTCCTCTGTCCTCTGTCCTCTGTCCTCTGTCCTCTGTCCTCTGTCCTCTGTCCTCTGTCCTCTGTCCTCTGTCCTCTGTCCTCTGTCCTCTGTCCTCTGTCCTCTGTCCTCTGTCCTCTGTCCTCTGTCCTCTGTCCTCTGTCCTCTGTCCTCTGTCCTCTGTCCTCTGTACTCTGTACTCTGTACTCTGTACTCTGTACTCTGTACTCTGTACTCTGTACTCTGTACTCTGTACTCTGTACTCTGTACTCTGTACTCTGTACTCTGTACTCTGTACTCTGTACTCTGTACTCTGTACTCTGTACTCTGTACTCTGTACTCTGTACTCTGTACTCTGTACTCTGTACTCTGTACTCTGTACTCTGTACTCTGTACTCTGTACTCTGTACTCTGTACTCTGTACTCTGTACTCTGTACTCTGTACTCTGTACTCTGTACTCTGTACTCTGTACTCTGTACTCTGTACTCTGTACTCTGTACTCTGTACTCTGTACTCTGTACTCTGTACTCTGTACTCTGTACTCTGTACTCTGTACTCTGTACTCTGTACTCTGTACTCTGTACTACTCTACTACTCTGTACTCTGTACTACTCTGTACTCTGTACTCTGTACTCTGTATTTTGTATTCTGTATTCTGATTTGTGCATTCTGCATTCTGTATTTTCTATTCTGTACTCTGTATTCTCTCTCTCTCTCTCTCTCTCTCTCTCTCTCTCTCTCTCTCTCTCTCTCTCTCTCTCTCTCTCTCTCTCTCTCTCTATATATATATATATATATATATATATATTCCTATTCCAATTCTCACTTTCACTGTCAATACTCTTACTCTTAATTACTCTTAACAGTAAACTCTCAACTTTTTTTAATTTTTCAGTCTATTGATATGATGATAGTAGCCTATCATCGTAAAGATGCCTTAGAACTTCCTGAACTATCACCAAAGTGAATCACAAAACACTTAAAGCCAGCTGAAACGGTAGTGGCTAATGAGCAAAACGATCATTGCTATTTCCTTATTTTTGTTTTTGATCACCTGATAGCATTGGAAATCTCTCTCATTTATCTGAGTTTTGGGTAATATACGAAGAACATCGGAAGAGGAAATGTTTTAATATACAGGAAATATGAATATATATGTGACTTAAATCACTACCCCTGTGGTGCACGCCAATGCTGTGGCCATTTCGAGTGTTATTTTTCATTTTTTTCAAGACTCCAAGAAAAGATGAGATAATGTTGTTGCCAAACTCAATAGCCGCCTAAAGGAAAAAGTGTTAGACGAAATGGAGGGTCTATAATAATTACAAAATAAATCAGTCTTTTTCAAAATGTTAGAAAGACGTCATATTTAACAATGAAATTTTTAGGTGATGAAGTCGTTTAGAGAACCAGACAATTGAACTGGCTTCAGCCATCAATTCATGATTGTTATGTGTTAAACATATGGCTTGAAATAATATTTACTAATTTAGAAGAAAAAAGAACTACTACTGAGATATGACAAATACACTAGAGATCAAAATTTTTGTTGTTTTCATATGTCGACTTTGAGATATAGGAGTTCAAATCAAATATTATACTTCTACTAGAAATACATGAATGCAACAACCCCTCGCCCACTTTTATCAAATGCTTTTTTGAAACCCAACCACCCACCCACCCACCTACCCTGATTAAAATAAGCACACCTGATATACAGCCAATATAAAAACAAACAGATCGATATAAAAACAAATGATAATCCTCAAGATAATTCTATAATTTATGAATAAGATGACTAAACTGATTTAACATTTCAAAGCAAAACCTAGATTTCATTATTAAATTCTGGTTGTATACAAAATATTTTTTTAGGAGGTTTCAAAAGAGATTATTTTTAACAAGCTTTAAATGGCTTCCCTATGCATACATGTTTTGCAAAGGCAGAAATAAATGTCAACAGCTCAAAAATTACATTTATAATAGAGTCCGGGATAAAAACAATTCAGTAGAATCGGATTCTAGAAAGAAGTATTAAACAGACAACGTTTCAGTTGAAGATTTGGAAATACAGCTAAAAAAATTGCCAAAGCCCACGAGTATTTGATAACAAAAGGTGATTGCAATGCAATAAAAACATCACGTCTACATAAGCTTATAAAGGTAGTGTTTTAAGTTAGCTTTAGTTAAGCTGATTTATGGTTTGGACGAGCAAAGGGGAAGCACGAAAACGTGAAGCACTATATTGTTTAGGTTAAGCGAAAACTTGAAAACAACAAGAATCCTACCGTTAACTTTTGACCACGGAGTCACTGTAATTCAGATCGAGTCTTTGTTCACCATACGTCGTTTGGTTTCTTAAAGTTCTCTGGTTTCTCTTCAAGATATATTAAACAGGTTGTTTGTATCCTTCTTTTCTTCGTGTTCCATTTCGTTTAAATAAACGAAAGCAAAATACTATCTTATTTCATCTTATTTGCTTGAGAGTTTATAGTTTTTTTCATCGCTAGTCACCAGGGCCCAACAATTCTTACCGCGTGACACCGTACCAAACATATATATATATATATATATATATATATATATATATATATATATATATAAACTATTTCCCAGATTTCGTCTCCCTCGCTTTTTCTACACGCGTGTAAAATGGACTCCACGCGTGTCGAGATTAGCACCCTCACCGGGCTCCGGGCCTTCGGCCCGTCGCCCGGCTCGGGGAATATAACAATAGAGTTGATGTTTGCGGGCATAAATATGTTTTTGGCCCGAGTCAGGCTCATTTTAGCCCGAGCCGAAGGCGAAAGTTTAGCTCTGAGAAGGGCCAACAACATATTCATACCCAAGAACATCAACTGTATTACTATTATAATGATTTTAGTGGGCATTTAGAAGAAAATCAAAGACAGTATACGGTAAACAGAATCTTCAACAGTGCCACCTTCGCGTCGGCGTGTATTTCATTGCAACAAATATTTACATACCGACGCCTCTCAAGCCTCTTTCCGTATACAATTCCGTAAACAACAAACCAATAGTGATTTAGAATTGTTAAAACTGATAGGCTCAGATCAGAGGGCTAGAATGTATTTTAGCCCGCTGAATTCTCATTTGAATTTGAATTTGAACAACGTGCCGAAATATAGGTAGCTCTTTGACCACCAGAATATTGGCGTAGTTTAAGCAGTGCTGTAGTTGTCTTCTTTGACTCTTTGTCTTTCTTAGTTTTGTTATTGGTTATATGCTTTGTTCAACGATAGAAAGGCTGTTTGAATGTGAATGTGAATGTGAATGTGAATGTGAATGTGAATGTGAATGTGAATGTGAATGTGAATGTGAATGTGAATGTGAATGTGAATGTGAATGTGAATGTGAATGTGAATGTGAATGTGAATGTGAATGTGAATGTGAATGTGAATGTGAATGTGAATGTGAATGTGAATGTGAATGTGAATGTGAATGTGAATGTGAATGTGAATGTGAATGTGAATGTGAATGTGAATGTGAATGTGAATGTGAATGTGAATGTGAATGTGAATGTGAATGTGAATGTGAATGTGAATGTGAATGTGAATGTGAATGTGAATGTGAATGTGAATGTGAATGTGAATGTGAATGTGAATGTGAATGTGAATGTGAATGTGAATGTGAATGTGAATGTGAATGTGAATGTGAATGTGAATGTGAATGTGAATGTGAATGTGAATGTGAATGTGAATGTGAATGTGAATGTGAATGTGAATGTGAATGTGAATGTGAATGTGAATGTGAATGTGAATGTGAATGTGAATGTGAATGTGAATGTGAATGTGAATGTGAATGTGAATGTGAATGTGAATGTGAATGTGAATGTGAATGTGAATGTGAATGTGAATGTGAATGTGAATGTGAATGTGAATGTGAATGAAAATGTCAATGTGAATGTCAATGTGAACGTGAATGTCAATGTCAATGTCAATGTCAATGTGAACGTGAATGTCAATGTCAATGTGAACATGAATGTGTCAAAAACTGATAGTGAAAGCAACACCGGAAATAATGGATCACTGTTTATTTATTAGGCTCCAATAACGGCTTATTATAACGTGTGTGTGGTCTGTATACGCGGAAAAGTATTTGACTGACGTTTTCGTACAGACCGAGCGAAGAAGGAGTGAAGTTTGTTTTTAAGAAATAGAAAACATCAGTTTTCCGTGTTTACATACAGTCGTAGAAACACGAGTGGAAGTTTGGGAGAACATGAATATGAAGTGGGAACACGAGCCCGGATAGTACGTACGGCAGTGAAATGGAACAGCTTATTGTGAAATGAAACAGCTTATTGTGAAATGAATCAACAAAAAAAAAACACAAATGATCCATCGTAATATGAAGTGATTCAACTTTCCGGTGTGGAATCATTGATACTAAACAGAAATGATGCAACATAAATCGAAATGGCTGAACAGTGCGCAGCGAAATGACTGAACAAGTTGTGCAATGATTCAACTAAATATGAATTGATTTAACGTATCGTGCAATGATGCAATGATTCGATAGATTGTGTGAAGGTTCAACTATTGGTTGTGAAATGATTGAACTTGTTATGAAATCATTCAACTAGTTGTGCGATTATTAAACTTAAGTCAGTGAAATGGCCTAACTTGAAATACTGGCCTAATGTGAAATGGCCTACTGTGAAATGGCCTAACATGAAATAGCCTGATGTGAAACGGCCTAACTTTAAATAGCCTAATGTGGCCGAATAGGCTGATATGAAATGGCCTAACATGAAATGGTCTAATGTGAAACGGCCTAACTTTAAATAGCCTAATGTGGAATACTGAGCCTGATATGAAATGGCCTAACATGAAATGGTCTACAGCGTAATGTGAAACGGCCTAACTTGAAATAGCCTATTGTGAAACGGCCTATTAACATGAAATAGCCTAATGTGAAATGGCCTAATATGAAATGGCCTAACATGTGAAATGGGTTTGTTATTCTTAGTCCAGGTTGTGTTTTAAGCATATAATTTTTTGATAGGGTGCATGTCCTCATGTCCTCAAAGTTATCAGGTTTTAACATACAGAATTTTGCTAGCCAAATTTAATTCATCATTATTAATTGTGTCAGTTTCAACATTTCGCAATTCTCTATGCTTAAAACATTAATCAATATGTGATATTTAAACTGTCTAAAGCACATTCATTAATTTCCATCCATTATACCAAGAGTTATCAAGTTTCTCACGTTAACCTTGGGCATGTTGTATAATAAACTGTTCGGTGCCAACTTAAATTGGTTTTTGGTGCTTGAAATATTTATTTTTGTAATCTCTGGTTCATATGGATTCTGGAAATATAAGGTTTGCTATAGTTTGGAATAAAAACCTAGATGTGAAAAAATGTATGAAAAATGGCCTGTTATTCGGTTTACCCCATCTTATTGAAATTGCAAATGGTAACTGAGTTATCCTCAGTTAATAACGAAAGACCACAAAAGACAAAATAAAGAGGAGATAATTCGTTCGAATAGTCGGATCACAATCAGCTACTAAAATGCGCCTGGTCTATTTCTCGATCTTTCTCCACACACGCGCCGATAAATATTTGAAAGTAATTGTTGACAGTTCGAGCTGTCTGAAATGGCGGCACATGGGAAGATTTCTGACTTTGATTAACTAAAACAAAACTGAGAAGATATTATCTAAGTTTTATAACTTGCATGCGATAGTTTTGAATATATCTTTGGAAGTTTTTGAATTTGAGTGCGTACGCTGTGAGACGCATTGCTTTCAGTAAGATTTCAGCAAACGTTCACAGTTATTACGGCCTGTTTTTTGTATCTGCGCAACGCGCAGATATATTGCTATCGTGTTGTGTGTGTGTGTGTGTGTGTGTGTGTGTGTGTGTGTGTGTTGGGTTAACTTTCTGGTGTAACCGCTGACCTGTAATGTGTGCAGTAGTGTGACACGGAGCGAGACGAAGAACAACATTATTTTCGAAGAAAGTCAATTGCAATGCTGTATGATTGGAGTAGTATGACTCAGGGATACTTTAAAATGATTGCGTTTGACCGTACGCCAAGTGATAGCATAATAATACAATTTGATATTTGCGCTCATGTCAGTTCAAATAGATTTTTCTCCGTTGCTATTCTATACGATTTGTTCTAATTCACATATGTTGTACAGAATTTAACGCTCTATCTAACTGTACAAGTTTCCCAAATGGCACAGACCTACAGACGATTGATTTTCTTTAAATATGACCGCGTTTGACCGTACGCCAAGTAAATAGCGTAATAATGCAATTTGATATTTGCGCTCATGTCAGTTCAAATAGCCTTTTCTCCGTTGTTATTCTATACAATGTTCTCTAATTCACATATGTTGCACAGAATTTAACGCTCTATCTAACCGTGCAAGTTTCCCAAATGGCACAAACCTCCAGACGATTGATTTACTTTAAATATGACCGCGTTTGACCGTAGGCCAATAAATAGCGTAAACAATGCAATTTGATATTTGCGCTCATGTCAGTTCAAATAGCCTTTTCTCCGTTGTTATTCCATACAATGTTCTCTAATTCACATATATGTTGTACAGAATTTAAGGCTCTATCTAACTGTAGAAGTTTCGTGAGTGGCACAAACCTACAGACGATTCAGGGGTATACTTTAAACACGCGGTATCCGGTGGCTCAACTGCAATGAAGATATGTCCCAATACGCGGCTGTTAGCCGTTAAATTCTATACTTCCGACAAAGTTTTTGAATAAAACACTATGATTTTTCAGGGTTATATTCTATACGATTTTTTTTCTAATTCACATATGTTGTAGAATATTTAACGCTCTATCTAACTGTACAAGTTTCGTGAATGGCACAAACCTACAGACGATTCAGGGAACCGGCTGGCGGATACCGGTTTAAATATGATTGCGTCACGGCTTGACCCGATAATTGCCATTTGATATTTGGCGCTCATCTCAGTTCAAATAGATTTTTCTCCGTTGCTATTCTACGATTTTTTTAATGCACATTTGTTGAACAGAGTTTAACGCTCTATCTAACGGTATAAGTGTCCAAAATGGCACAAACCTACAGAGGATTTCAGGGGTATTTAGACCTGCGGTGTCCGGCTCAACAGCCGTATTATTGGCCATTGATTTGGGATATATCTTCCTGCAGTTAGCCGTTAAATTCTATATTTACGACAAAGTTTTGCACTAAAACATTTCGGAGACAGGGGACATTGCTGATAAACTGGTAAGTATTTTTAACGTGACTTATAGTAAACTTGTGAGTGTGATCTACCACAGTTTTTGTGAGTCATGATAAAAAATTATTTTGGTCAGAGAACGTGTACTTTCTCTGATCTTTAATTATCTTATAAGATCTCGCTAAAATCTTATAAGATCTACGTGTAAAAATCTTATAAGATTTTTCTTAAGATCTTACAAGATTTTCCAAGATCACATCACAGTGGTGGGTTTGGCGCAGATACATGTACGCATAGCGGACCTTTAGTTATATGATCCCGGTGTACCGGTGTCACAGGAAATTCGCCCCCAGAAAATTGCCCCCCCCTCCCCCCTCCCCCGGGGGGGGGCGAATTTCCTAGGAATCTTGCCTTCATGGGAGGCGAATTTCCTAGGAATCTCGCCCCTCCGGGGAAAATTTCCTAGGATATTCGCTCCCCTCTAGGAAATTGGTCCCCCTCTCGATTTCGAAAACTCACCGTCGATTGTCACTTTACAAAGTATTATTAGGTAACCATTTATTTTGACCTACCTTGAACACCAAGCCGAAGAATTTTCTAAACAGAAAAGGCGTGATTTGAAAAAATGGCCGCCGATTTTACTTTTATCGTTACGACTTTTTTGAAAATTATTTGTTGGGCAGTTATCTTTTTGACAAGACTACGCATTCCGCCTGGTATATCAATAGCAATAAATTACTTTGAAAACTTTTAACTTTATCCAAGCATAATCGCTAATAATTATGAAAGATAGATCTTCTTCCTATTCAGACGTAGCCTCCCTTCTTAAAATAATGGTTTTGTCGCGGTGACAAAATTAAATATTGCTTCGGAAATCACAGTGGAAATAGTTTTATCTCGAATGGCTGCCAGAAGGCAATGTCATGTGTTGTTACCACGTATTGAAGGCAATAATGTTTGCCACTTTGGTCAATTTATGTTTTGCGACTAAAGGGGAGGGCGAAATTCCTAAAGGGGGGCATATTCCTAGGAAATTTGTCCCCCGGGAGGGCGGATTTCCTAGGGGCGTATTACGGCGGGGCGAATTTCCTGGGACACCTGGACGTCCCATCCCGGTATACCGGGATCTCGGCTCGTAGATAACTTTTTACTGTTATTTTCGCGGTTGCGTTTATATGGAGACCGGGACGTACCGGGACCCCGGTTGAAGCAACCGTATTTCAAGTTATTTGGTTTCACATTACGCTATTTCATATTAGGCCATTTCACATTAGGCTATTTAATGTTAATAGACAGTTTCACATTAGACCATTTCATGCTAGGCCGTTTCATATTAGGCTATTTGACCCTATTTCACATTAGGTTATTTCAAGTTATAGGCCGTTTCACATTAGACCATTTCATGTTAGGCCATTTCATATTAGGCTATTTAATTTCACATTAGGCTATTTCATATTAATAGGCCGTTTCACATTAGACCATTTCATGTTAGGCCGTTTCATATTAGGCCATTTCATGTTAGGGCCTTTTTTTTTATTAGGCTATTTCATATTAAGCTATTTCAAGTTAGGCCGTTTGGCCCGTTTCATATTAGACCATTTCATGTTAGACCGTTTCATATTAGGCTATTCCACATTAGGCTATTTCAGTAAAGTTAGGCCGTTTCACATCGGGCTATTTCATGTAGGCCATTTCACATTAGGCTATTCAAGTTAGGTCATTTCACTGACTTAAGTTGAATCATCGCAACAACTAGTTGAATGATTTCATAACAAGTTCAATCATTTCACAATCAATAGTTGAACCATCACACTATCTATCGAATCATTGCACGATACGTTGAATCAATTCATATTTAGTTGAATCATATATTGCACAACTTGTTCAGTCATTTCGCTGCGCACTGTTCAGCCATTTCAATTTATGTTGCATCATTTCTGTTTAGTATCAATGATTCCACACCGGAAAGTTGAATCACTTCATATTACGATGGATCATTTGTGTTTAATTTTGTTGAGTCATTTCACAATAAGCTGTTCCATTTCACTGCCGTACTATTTTTGGTAACGGCCGCCCACACACCAGTTCGGCTTTTTAGGGGAAACGCTTTAAAGAAAATCAATTTCAAGCATTTAATTGTTCAGAATATTTGAACAAAGATGCCTAGTTCTCTTTGACTGCGTTTACACTAGAGCAAAAGTTTAAAATTCCGGATTCGTAAATCTTTCCGGATTCACTTCGCACCGAGTATTCGGATTCGTCAGGCATTTACACGACAAAAGTATTCGAATTCGGCCGTTTACACTACACGTCTACACCCGATCCTTATGTTCGCCGTGTTGGTTTCACCGCAAACTTATATGACTGCGGGCAGAAAAGCATCCGGATTCATCGGAATAACCGTTCACACATGTATTTATTTATTTATTTATTTGTTTATTTATTTATTTATTTATTTATTTATTTATTTACTTATTTACTTATTTATTTATTTATTTATTTATTTATGTATTTATTTATTTATTTATTTTGCCACAAGAGAGTATCAAAAAGTAGATAAGGTAAAAAGTAGTGCACGCAATTAATAACACAGGAAACAAAAGTTAACAACTATAGCGAAGGGATAAAAAGTGGTATGGTTCTCGCAATAGCTTTAATACGCCAATTACTTACGCCAATTACTTACGCCAATTATACAATTTCAGCAATAGCTGATCCTGGCCATGCGGGACCACCCGCGTATTAGCCCCCGGGGGCACGGGTGGCGTGTGCTGTTAGCGCGCTGCCTCTCACAGTACTTGGATGGGTGACCGCTTGGGAATGACTCCGTTGTCAAGCTTGGAACTCATGTAAGTAGAGTTGTGGTTGATCTCTCCTGTGCCTCGAGGGTTTCTCGCCAGGTTCTCGGCCGGTTTTCCTCCCCCTATAAAATCAACACCTAACATCTTAGCTGCGATCTGTACATGTGGCTGAACCATGTCGTGTGGCGACAGCCTGAAGCGCCTTTGATATGCCTATACAGGACCACGTTGATCTGCGTTCTTCGCAATTCAAGTGCCGCTGGCTGCAAGTAATGATGATTAGCCCCCCAGCCTTTTTCCTTTATCCTTTTATAATAAGTGTATATTAATTACCATAGCAAGTTGTGCAAATATCGTTTCCGGTTTCGTAACATCGTTTTAAGTTTCCTATCCAGTTCCCCTTCGGTTATCTATGGTGTAACACGCAGCACCTTTAAACGTGTAAACGCATGTACGCCGTGCGTACCTCTGTTTAAATATGGAAATGAACTAACATGGGGATATTTCTGGAGGTAACTGATAACTCTCCCCCCTCCCCTTCCAGATAACTCGCCATGTAAAAACTCGCCTCAATAAAACGAACGTTATATAATGTCCCCAAAAAGTCTGTGAGCTAATTACATTTGATACTTAATTATGTTTGCGTACGTACCTTACCTACATTATGTGAACTTGTCATGCGTTCTAACTGGTTGTCTGATCATATTGTTTTGCAGTTCGCGACGACAATTGGAATCATTCGCGAGAAGAACTGAAAATTAAATTCAACGCAAAGTTCGATTCAACAACAGAAAACGTCAAGGCCGGTGAATTGAAGGTTTTTAAGAGACTACCGAGAACTAAATACATGGCCGACGGTATGTGTAGAATCAGTGTCTACCTCATCCCGTCCGCGGGAAACCAACGCATACTTCTCGACTCCCTCGATATCCACGCGAGGAAATCCGGTTGGCAAACATTCAACGTGACTGAAGCCATTCGGCAATGGGCGCAGTTTCCGCTGACCAACCACGGGCTCCAGTTAGTGGCGCAGAACCTGACGTTAGCCGGCGAAGAGGTCAACCCACACACCTTAGGGCTAGTGGGCATGCGCGGGAATCAAGAGAAACGACCGTATTTGGTTGCGTTTGCGAACTCCGCGCGAGGTTTTCCGACGTTTAACGAGGAGCTGGTGGCGTCAGAGGTGTTGTCACGTGAGCGCAGATTTACGCGTTACACCCGTAGCCGCAGAAAAAGGCGCGGTAACGGCAATAAGGCTTGCCATCTGAGGAAATTCTACATCAATTTTAGAAAGATTGGTTATGACAAGATTATTATCGCGCCGAGGGGATACTATATGTATCTTTGCCAAGGGACCTGTTTGTACCCGTTCTCGTCTGGCGTTAAGAAAACAAAGCACGCCTTAATACAGTCAATGGCTTATCTCCTGGATCCCGACACGACCCCGCATCCGTGTTGCGCGCCCGACACTTTGGAGCCGTTAAGTGTTCTGTTTTACGACGACGATCAGAACATTGTGTTGAAAAAGCACGCGGCCATGGTTGCCACTTCATGCGCCTGTCAGTAGGCAAACAAAGAGGAATTTTGCGTATTTCGGTGAAAATTCAAGCGTGACATTTAAAGGTCGTCGTCCCTAGAAAGCGTATGTATCAATCAAATTTATTTAAGCATGGTGTGTATTCATTATAGATAAATGGTCTTCCATGCATGCATGCATGCATCGAGTAGTGCAAAAGAGACTGCACACCTCCGCCAGCGGGTATTAAGAGATGTTTATGTCTCAATCAATTCCAAGCGTGTCCATGCCCCCAGGCATTGGACGGGCATTCGACGATTCACCTGTTCCCAGGGTCGGTCATTTGCCTCTGCAGGTCGTCCCCTTGGTGGGGAATTTGTTGAAGTGTCTAAATAGTTTATACTTGCCTGTTTATATTTTCTTGAAAAGTAACATGTCAAAAGTAAGTACTGTAAGTCTATACTCAATGACGAAAATTCTATCTTTTATAAAGGCACACCACATATGTCATACTAATACATGCTCGCCCACTTCTCTAGCTTTTTCCTAAAACTACGATATA
Source organism: Corallium rubrum (assembly GCA_964035015.1). NCBI lineage: Eukaryota > Metazoa > Cnidaria > Anthozoa > Scleralcyonacea > Coralliidae > Corallium > Corallium rubrum. Next base: position 14,181,877 of record OZ036005.1, read on the forward strand.
TTTATTTTTGCCATAAAAATACCACTGACTCACAAGCGCCAAAAATGTCGCATGTCTACCGTTCTTTAACCGTATTATAAAATACGCCATGCACATGTGATTACGATCAATCATGGCGGATTTACAGGAGTTTGAGGAGAATAATGATCGGCCGTTTGTGGCTTCCTGGCTTCGGGAAAAAGGCTTGGACAACTTAGTTGAGACGCTTGAAAGTAGTTTCTGGCCTTTATTTTATAAATATATGTTTATATTTTATAAATAATAATATGGATGGTCACGGCCGCTTCAGTTGTCTGACAATATAAACATCTACGTCTTTGAATTCCCTTGGGTGGGGCATTTTCATCAATTTCAAGGCCCCTCTGTAAGGATTTTGTACAGCAATGCTGACCCCATGGTGGGGAATTTGCAGTACTCTTTCAGAAAAATGTCCGGGGAAGGGGTGGTCACGCTTGGAATTGATTGAGACATCCCGCTAACAATAGATGATGGAAGGGGAACTGGATAGGAAACTTACGAAACCGGAAACAATGTTTGCACAACTTGCTATAATAATTATACACTTATAAGGGGCTAATGTACCTAACGGGTCGTCCCACATGGTTAACATCTGACACTGCTGAACTTAAGTGATATTACACTATTGCTTAATTTCAGCCATAGCTGCATTAGCCGCTTATAAGTGTATAATTTCCATAGTAGGTTGTGCAAATATCGTTTCTGGTTCGTAACATCGTTTTAAGTTTCCTATCCAGTTCCCCTTCCATTATCTATGCGCTAACCAGGCTAGCTCACCAGACCTACGCATGTATGAATAAAATGCTTGATTGCACTCGTACTATTGAGCAAACAAACAAACAAACAAACAAACAAACAAACAAACAAACAAACAAACAAACAAACAAACAAACAAACAAACAAACAAACAAACGAACGAACGAACGAACGAACGAACGAACGAACGAACGAACGAACGAACGAACGAACGAACGAACGAACGAACGAACGAACGAACGAACGAACGAACGAACGAACGAACGAACGAACGAACGAACGAACGAACGAACGAACGAACGAACGAACGAACGAACGAACGAACGAACGAACGAACGAACGAACGAACGAACGAACGAACGAACGAACGAACGAACGAACGAACCAACCAACGAACGAACGAACGAACGAACGAACCAACGAACGAACGAACGAACGAACGAACGAACGAACGAACGAACGAACGAACGAACGAACGAACCAACGAACGAACGAACGAACGAACGAACGAACCAACGAACGAACGAACGAACGAACGAACGAACGAACGAACGAACGAACGAACGAACGAACGAACGAACGAACGAACGAACGAACGAACGAACGAACGAACGAACGAACGAACGAACGAACGAACGAACGAACGAACGAACGAACGAACGAACGAACGAACGAACGAACGAACGAACGAACGAACGAACGAACGAACGAACGAACGAACGAACGAACGAACGAACGAACGAACGAACGAACGAACGAACGAACGAACGAACGAACGAACGAACGAACGAACGAACGAACGAACGAACGAACGAACGAACGAACGAACGAACGAACGAACGAACAAACAAACAAACAAACAAACAAACAAACAAACAAACAAACAAACAAACAAGAAAACTTTGCATGTTCTTTGGTCCATATAACCGCTTTATTCTATAAACAATGTGTTGTTTTAACCAGTACTGTCCATTTAGGGACTTTTAGTCTAATTGTCCCGTATGGATACTGGGTGTGTGACGTTTATAACTAAACACCCTTTATGCAGTATTGACGAAGGAAATACGACATTAATCGTTTCTTTTGAAACAAAGAAGTTTGACGTGACTATGTAATTATAATAAGTAATACCAAACATGAGGAAAATTAGTGATGTGGACTCGAGGCTTGAGGGGACATTTAATCGCTAATTTCCTGACATGTCATGGTATTAGTTTTTAATACCATGATTATCTTATAATAATTTATTTCTTTGTTGTGACGTAAAAAATGCTGTTTGGATGTTTGGTCATGCTTGCTAAAGTGAGGGGAAAATTAAAAATTTGTCCTGTTAGAGGGGAAAATTAAAAATTTACCTTGTTTGGGGGGAAATTAGAAATTAAATTACTCGGTGAGAACAAAAGAAACCTAGTCGATCGTGATGGTATTACATGATATAATGAAGGCAATCAGGCATTTTTTCATTCATTTCGTCTACACCGGAGAATCTTGTGGTAAGGTTTTTATGAAGTGCTATTTGTTCAATACGGTTCAACATTGTTGATCAGTGTTAAGGTCCATTGTTCTATTACTGTTCATTTAATCTACTTTAATTTAACAGGATGAGTTCATAGTCCTGATGGCATATATTTTTATACAAATATACCAATATGTAAATATGTTTCTATAATTATAATTATAATGTATTAAATGACTTTCAAAGCTTGAACTTACGTTGCATTGCAAACTGTTTTTGCTCAAGCATGTCGTAATCTGTTTCTTCTCCATTCCATTCCACTCCACTCCACTCCACTCCACCCTATCCTACCCTACCCTACCCCACCCTACCCTACCCTACCCTACCCTACCCTTCCCTACCCTTCCCTACCCTTCCCTACCCTACCCTACCCTACTCTACTCTACTCTACCCTACCCTACCCTACCCTACCCTACCCTACCTACCCTACCCTACCCTACCCTACCCTACCCTACCCTACCCTACCCTACCCTACCCTACCCTACCCTACCCTACCCTACCCTACCCTACCCTACCCGGCCCTACCCTACCCAGCCCTACCCGGCCCTACTCTATTCTCGCGCTTTGCTTCCGCTGAACTCTGCACATAAGCACATTCTTCCAAAACCAGAACTCAGACTTGTTTTAAAATCATGTATAATAACAGATTACAATATTCTGACATTCACAGTTAAAACCTGAACATATATTGACGGTTACAAGTTTGAATATATCACGTCGTCATATGAGCCAGAGTTATAGTTTTCATAAATTCGGCCAAATACAAATGTCCGTGTTTTACTATCTTTAAAATAAGATATACGTTTTTCTATCTTGCCCTTCACTCGAAAAGTGTTAAAATATATTGATAAATATATAAACTGTACTGTACTATAAAACTGAGAAAGAAAGTTCGTAATCCCTTTTTCGTTCATATAATTCTCGAAAACTTTATAGCTTTGTTGTATGTTGACCAGGAAGACTTTGGTAATCATGCTAAATACTGATTAGAAGAACTCTCGCCCAACAAATTGTGTTCAATTGTTGTGAAATACCACAACAAGAAAACAATGACTATCGTAAAAGCTCTATTTACAGGGTTCCCTATACTTTTCGCGTGAAGCGTGATTGGGTTATTTTACTTACCCGTGAAACGTGATCTATGATTTTTTTAATCCGTGATTCGTGATCGTAAGGTTTCAAATCTTTTTACGTGCACGTGAAAGTAAGTTTTGATTTAACCCGTGACCCGTGAATGAAGGCTAGAATTGAACGTGATCCGTGAATCGTCTGTTTTGCGTGAACAGTTTTTTTAGGATTTATGGAATTTCTGTTGTTTGCCTTGTCTGTCTTCGAACAGTTGATCATGAACACCGGAATAGCATGTACTTGATATTTTACGCTAGCTACTTACAGATGATAATTTTGACTATTTTACTCTGACTAACTCCAGACGATTGTACTCGTCAAACGGAGACCTTCAGGCTTCAGGGCACAATTTTGCATGATCGCAGTGTTTACAGACCTTTACAATGGACTGCAAGGACAGAAAGAAATCTTTCAAACTCCAAAACTCGCTGGATGCTTCTGAGATTGAAGATAAAGACTTCGAGAATGTGAAATATTATTAATCGGTTAGATGATGCGAAATATTAATCTGTGAATTTCTTTTGTATTTTTACGTGAATCGTGATTGCCTCGATTTTTGTGTGAACGTGAAAGAGTTTTTGCAATTTTTTTGTGACTCGCGAAAAGACTAAATATCATGGCCAGAAATGAGGGACAGTCAGCGCAATGCATCGCGGGCGCATAAATTAGCCAAATTCAACGCCTGGAATAGGAATATCAGGCATCTTAAAATAACTTAGAACCTAAAATAAACCAAAAGAACTTAGAATAATATAAATTTAAATCAGTTAAACAATGTGGCAAAGATTTCTTGAATGTATAATCTTTTAATGAAATGAAGTGAACAGAATATTTTATAACTTGACAAGTACAAAAGTACACCAAAATATATTGAATTTGGAGGTTTTTTTTTGTATTTTGGAGCCCTTCGTACCTCATTAAGTTAGTCAGCGGCTGTACGTATAAATGTTTTCAAAATGGTTGACAAGAAGGCACTGAAACGCTCGTAATTTTGGAGTATTTCGCACTTTGTCTTCTCTGGAACGCTTGCATTGGCAACAGGATCAGCTTACAGTTTTCATAAAAAACAGGCTATTTTAAATGTATTTGGCGGAGCGAATACAAGCTAAGATGTCTCTAAATCAACACAAAATGAGGAATCAAACATCGTACAAGAAATGTGGACGTGTGCATTTCGTCGTTGAACACTTTGAACAATACTACACTGGCCTGAACTTAGCATATAATGGGGATTTTGCTGTACTTAATGGGAGTTTACGTTGCGAAATAATATTGTAAAATTGACTTACTCGGGCGGAGTATTGGAAAATCGTGACATATCAAGAGTTTAGAGGACCACTCATTGAGGTATTTTATAGATTTGTAGACGTGTGCACTTTGCAAATTCTATTTTGTTTCAGTTTGCGCATCGCATTTGTATGTTTTTAGTGTTAAAGCTTAGTATTTCCGCCATTTTGAATTCGCAAAATTGGTTACTTGTGCGCATAACTGGCAGCCATACTGTCCTTAATTTCTGGCCATGTTTTACGTGAATGCATTTTGTGAATGGTATAGGGGACCCTGTATTTAGCCCCCGGAGGTCTATTTAATTTCAGGACCCAAATAGAGGGGTTAATAGAGAGAGGGGCTATTAAAAAAATCAGCAGTGGAAGCGATGTCTTGTTATTAAAATAAATTTACGGTACAACCATGTGAAGAAAAGTCTTTATTATTATGGTCAGTTTCGTCCTGCTTAACTGAGAACGTCTTCAGAGCAAGGCAAAATAGTACATGTGTATACGTCATATACAAAAATACGTACGTGATATACCTTTAGCTGTTTCAGGCTTTTGTATATGACGTATACACGTGTAATAGTTTGCCTTGCTCTGAAGAAGTCCCGAGTTAACCAGGACAAAAGCTCAGGGATAAAAACAACTTTTCTTCACATGGCTGTATCGTAAATTTTTTATAATAATAAAACAAGTAGTTTGAATTTTTGTATGAAATGCTAGCTTTTATACACACTATAAACTTACTAGTACGGCTTAATCCCACTTTAGCAGGAACATACAGTACATTATGCCCAGGCAAGAAGGATTGTTGATATCCTTAAAACAGAGCTTGATAACTAGAAAGTCTTAAAATCTCACACATGAAGTTAGAAATAGGAGATGTTCAAATTAAGAATAAGTTACACTTTACCATACATCTAACGAGGCATGAACAGCCTTGGTGTTTGAAAGCGGGTCTTAAAAGAAGGGGGGGCGTATGAACCCCAATGGCCTGTTTATATAGAGGCGAGTTACTCGGTCAGCCAAGTTAACCGGTTTGCCGGGATAAACTTTACGTTCTGTTTATGTGAAATCGAGTTACCTGGCAAGTTGTAATATTTGAGATGATTATCATCAACGAAAATGACATGAAGGAACGAGTATAGAAAATTTATCCCGCTATGCCGAGTTACCCGGGGAAAAGTGTTTATATGGGGAAATTTTATCCCCCCTTGCCGAGATCCCGGCTGCCAGCTAGTGCCAAGTTCTCGCCAGGGCGAGTTACCCGTCTGTCTCATATAAACACTGCGGTGGGAAAAACAGTGCTTATTCTACCGAGCAAGAGGGTAACTCGCCTCCATATGAACAGGGCTTAAAGGGGGACAGCATTTTACTGCTTTCTCTTTCAAAAGCGAAATTGGCGAAAAAACGGGGAGAAAAACATGGGAAAACCTTTAGTTCGCTGACTCTGGGAAGTCAGTCTTTGAAATAAAGCAAAAAATATTATTTCCAAAAAAATATAGGTTTTATAGTCATTGGAACTTTCTGATTAATATTATTACCAGGTAAAGTTTCATCTTGATGGCTTTTCCTTCTGCTAAAGTTAGTTTACTATTAATACACAGGAAATGACGCCAACCCAGGGATACGCGAAAATGTTACACAGTGATTCAACAATGAAATATGGAAAGGTTTAAATTACTCTAAACTTTAAAGTGCCTAACAAACACCCCCAAAATACGATATTACTGACTGGATATTTTTTAAAGGGCAATAGCACTAAAAATTAAGTTTGTCTAATTTGAAAGAACTTGTAATAAAAGATAAAATTGAAATAGAACAACCTTTACAACTTTTTCGTATCTCTCTTCGTTTTCAAGAAATTTCAATTTGTTTGATATGTAAATTAGATGGTCTCTGACGTCAGGTGTGGGGTAAACTGATATTTTCACATGTAGCAAAACCAGTTATATCTCTATATAAGTTTGTTCAGCGAAATAATTTGAAACTGTGCAGATAAAAACTCCTTGCAACGCTGAACGTTTCATGTTAGATATGTAAGTGATTTTGCTCTGCATGTATGAAAATATTTTACCCCGCTCCTGACGTCAGAGACCATCTCATTTACATATCAAACAAATTGAAATATCTTGAAAACGCAGAAAGATACGAAAAAGTTGTAAAGGATCTTCTATTACAATTTTATGAGTTCTTTCAAATTACACAAACTTTATTTTTAATGCCAATACCCTTTAAGTGTAGTTTAATGTCAAAATATTTTTTTGATCTGAGCTTTTATTTATTGCTATTTCCATTTTCCAAAATAGTAATGAAGACGACGTCAAAGTAGGTATCATTTGCATACACAATGTTCTGTTACAGGAGAAACATTACCCAATCCGCAGGTCAATGGCATATTTAAAGTGTCCATGAAACGAAAATTAAGACGTCTGTGTTATTTGAAAGAACACTTTAAAGTGTATATGAAACGAAAATTAAGTTTGTCTTATTTGAAAGAACTCTTAAAATAATGGGGAATATCAATTTACAGCTTTTTCATATTTTACTTGGTTCTTGAGACATTTAACTTATGTGATATTCAAATGAGATAACTAACTTATGGTTCGTTTTTTTCTAATTAACATATTCGAAAATCGTGAATATTTTTAAGATTATTGATCAAATCACTTGAAACTTGTCTTTCATGTTTAGTTGCATGAACTGTAGCAATATGCAAAGTTTCAAGTGATTTTGTTCAATAATCTTAAAAATATTCGCGAGTTTCGAATATATAAAAAACGAACCATAAGTTATCTCATTTGAATATCACATAAGTCTAAATATCTCAAGAACTAAGTAAAATATGAAAAAGCTGTAAATTGATGTTCCCCATTATTTTAAGAGTTCTTTCAAATAAGACAAACTTAATTTTAGTTTCATATACACTTTAAATGACAAAGTAAAGTCTTTTACAGTTTTTCGTTTCCTTGCTTCGTTGTTGAGATATTTCAGGTTGTTTGATCACAGGCAGCCCGTATATACGATTCGTCTGATAAGATATAATAAATATATTGTCTTGGATATGTCATCAAAAGGAATTAAATTAGTCACATTGCGATTAAACAAAAAATGCCTGGTGTGCATGGTGTTGTTCCTTGTTGTATTACAGTCTCATTCTGGTAGGTAACATCATTTGTGGCTTTGCGGTATGCTCGCACCAAATGGGGGACAAGCATATCGCATAGCCACCAATGTAGGCATAAATTGCATACAAAATGTTCTGTTGCAAGAGAAACTTTATCCAATCCGCATGTTAATGGAATACCGCTATCTTGTCAGGACACTGCAATTTTGTGCAATTGTGTTTACCTGAGGAACGCTTCGCTTCACGGAGATCGTCAAAAAGCCGCCAAAATCCCTCGCGTCAAAAAACATCGCATGTATTCTCGTTCCCAGTGCCACAAAAAAGTGACACCCAGAATATAAAGCTACCCAACGATCCAGCCGCTCAGCGGTTACTCGTCAGGGCATTGCAACATTCAAGTCAAAAAATATCTTGACATTCAACCATTTACTGAACATAGAATCCATACCAGTAATACCGTACTTGGTGGGGTGATAAGCACTTTAATAGGCTTGTTTAGAGAAAATGTACTCAAATCGCAAAATGTCACTGTTGACTCAATGTGTATTCTAATGTTGAATAATACTATATGTTGTATAATAGCTATGCAGTGCTGCTACCCAACTTCGTCCCTAGGGCCGTTTGTAAGTGGCCGAGGCAAATTCAAAATGGTGGGAACAATAATGGAGGCTAGGCAAAAATGCACAATATTGTACATACAATGTATATATTATGCGTTGTTTGACTTGGATCCAATCCTTACACAATAATTGTAAATAATATAATTTTCTGTGCTTGGGTCTGCACTTAGGCCCGGTTCATTTGTTGCCGCCATTTTGTTTTGTTTTTTTTGACTCCATTTTGTTTTTCGCCGCCATCTTGGCCTAACTTCTTATAAATGGCTCTAGGGACGAGGTTGTGAAGTTGGGTAGAAATAGTAGAAAGTGTATCCTCTAATATACAACCACGTTGAGAGCGACAATAAGTCATACAGGAATTATGTGCCGAACCTATTCTCCAGAAAACTCCCCTTGTCCGCTCTTGAATACCAATCAGTGACACCCGCAAGACTTCACGACCATGTCCTTAAATTTCTTCAAAATGACGTTCTTCTTGTCGTCGTAGTAAAGAACCGAGATGGCCGTGACTTTTGTCGGGGCACAGCAAGCCGTTGGAGCCGTGTCAGGATTGAACATATTGACAAGCGATTGGACGATAGCGTGATTGCTCGCGTTCCGCGGGTTCAACATCGAGTAGGTGCATGCGCCGTCGCAAAACGACGCCTCGTAGCCATCCGGGGCGATGATCCAGTTCTCCCATCGCAACGCGTGGAAGTCCACGTACAGACGACGCACTCGACATGCCTTCATGCCAGCCCTGTTGATGTATCTCATTTTAGTCGGGGTGAACACCGAACGCCGTCTTCTTTCGGACGCGTGATAGATCGCCGGACGTTCGGTGGGATCGCCTTGAAAAAAACTCACGATGAATGGCCGTTTTTGGTAAGCGCCTTTGAAACTGATGAAACCAAACTCATTAGCGGGACGGACGCGGATTGGATTAGGGTAATTTAATGACGTCACGGACAGTTCCAGTCCGTAGTTATTCTTCGGGGACAGAATCCATAATTTGACGGTGTCGGTGACGTCAAAGGTGTACCACCCAGTCTCCCAGCCGTTGACAACTCGCGCGCCTAGCCGTGTGTGGAGTTGGCTGGGCTTGCCCGGTACGGTGACGAGAAAGACTTCAACTAGGAACGATTTGTTCTGCATCCACGTGTAGCGGGAAATATCTTTATACAGGTGAAACTCGGCCGCTTCCACGCTCTCGTTGCCCTTCATGTTGGCCGTGAAGTCAAACTTAAATCGCATATTGTAGTCCGAGGTCGACATCATTTTGTTGTCGGACGCTGATAAGAGAAGAAAAGAGAAGAAAAGAAACAGAATTATGAAACCAGACTGATAGGAATTCAATGTCGTACCCAGAGCCTGCGATCCTTTTGGTCAGTTCCAAGGAACGGAGGCTCTGGGAAACTCCGATGAAAAAAAAACACAAACAAAATTGGGTTTTTGTTCCCAGTCCTCTTTTTTACCAGTTCCCTATAATTTGTTACTGTCAGTGATCGGCTCAGCCGCTCAGGTAAGGAATTGTACTTTCTGTCAGGAATTTTGGCCAAACTACATCGATCTTGTATTCTCTAATATAATTTTAAAGTTCTGAGACGAAACTGCAAAGAATTACGAGACGAGCGAGACGATGGATGTTTGTTTGTTTGTTTGATTATTTGTTTGTTTGTTTGTTTGTTTGTTTGTTTGTTTGTTTGTTTGTTTGTTTGTTTGTTTGTTTGTTTGTTTGTTTGTTTGTTTGTTTGTTTGTTTGTTTGTTTGTTTGTTTGTTTGTTTGTTTGTTTGTTTGTTTGTTTGTTTGTTTGTTTGTTTGTTTGTTTGTTTGTTTGTTTGTTTGTTTGTTTGTTTGTTTGTTTGGTGACGAAGCGAGAATAACAATAGTTTTAACTTGTCAATTGTCGGGATTTTTGCTGTTTTGAATTATTTCATGTGTTCTATTGTATTTTGGGTCTGTCGTGTATAATTATGTGTTACAGAACGTCGAGAAATTGATTAAACAAGTTTGCAACGTGCACATTATTTGAAATTTTACTGTTTTTAAACTAACCAATCAGATGACAAGTTTCATCGGAGTTCCCCAGTCTCTGATCCTTGGTAATGACCAAAAGGATTGCAGGCTCTGGGTACGAGATTGATAGGAATTAGGAAGTTGCAACAGTCAACAAACGTTTGGTAGACGTTCGTAGAACAATATATTTAAAGTAATTCTCTGATGAAAATATTGTCGGTAATGTTTCTGCATAATCCTAAAGATATTATGGTACTTGATAATTGTGCAGTTTCATTTTGAAATTTCCAAAAGCAAAGTTGTATTTTACGTGCGAAGTTTGTATTTTGGAGCGCCGCCATTAAATTGGCCGTGTGTGAGAAGAACGAACTGAAGAGAAGTTATGACGAGATAGACTCGATGAAAACAAAAGATCATTGTTGTTGTCAACTTAACAAAAGTGACATTGTTGTTATTCAGTCTATGACGTCATAAGCTTCCTCGACTCATTCTTCTCAAGCTCGGCCACTTAAATGGCGGCGATCCAAAATACCACAAATAAAAACTTTACAAGTAAAATACCACATTTTTTTCAACGAATTTTGAAATGAAGCTTTGCACGATTACCAACTGCCATAACATCTTTAGGATTATGCAAAAACATTGCCAACAATATTTCATCAGAGAACTACTTTAAAGGTCAAGCTTCAACGTTTCGAAGTTATATTTTCTTCTGAAAGGGTTATCATCTAACTTAGCAAAAGTAAAGAAAAATATGAATTTCGAGGTACAGCAAAGAATTTATCAGCGAAACCTTCTTAAGCCCTCTTGAAGCATGACCGCGTTTCTAGGAGAGTGGGTACTCCATTGTCTTTGACGTCATGCCGGTAAAACCTACCCATCACCTCGTTGTTTGCTACCGGTACGACATCACAGGCACTAGTACCAGTCTTTATTTCGACGCGGTCGTTGTTCATACGAGTACTCAACCTCAAGTAGTCAAGGTCTTTTTGAAATTGGGAGGGCGGTAAAAGGCCCTGGCATCGGCTAGTGGGTGTAATAAATTGGCAATTTAGTTTAGTATGCAAAATCATTCTGAGTAATGACAGTTCCGTGGGAGAATTTCATTGTAATGGCGGTCCCATTGGTCCCGTTGGTGTTTACGTTAAAGCTATTAGTATAGATCATAACTGGCACAAAACGATGCATAAATATTTAGGTTTACGAAAAGCAATCAACCAATTGTAACGATATGTACAGTGGGTATAAAAAAATTCGAACCCTTAGAAAATGAATTAGCATTCTTTTCAAACAACCTATTGTAGTAGTTTGAAAGCCCTAAAAACGCTGAGTTATAAATTAATCAGCACATAAGTAAAACAGGAAGCGAAAAAGCTTTTAAATACTTTCACCATGCATACACTTCAAGTTATCTTAATTTCCCAGGTGTATAAGACCGTGTTTTTTTACGCATCCGTGGCTCAGAAGTGTTCAGGGCATAAGCACTCTCAAACTACTACAATAGGTTGTTTGAAACGAATGCTAATTCATTTTCTAAGGGTTCGAATTTTTTTGATACACACTGTATATTATATTTATGTTTATGAAATGTGATAATATTATAAATAACCTTTAAAAATATTTAGATGACTTTATAAAGAAAGTATTTAGTCAAGGAAAGGGGGATGTAACGATATGTATATTATATTTATGTTGAAATGTGATAATATTAGTATGTATTTCCGCTTCCGGTCTCAATGTGTATAAGAAGGCAACCATGCGGTTATTCAGTGTTTGAATAAAGATGTAGCTGACTGTTAGTTGTTGAAGACGTTACACTAATGAAAATGAAGAGTCCACCAGCCGAAGCCAGTGCCTTTTCCCGCCCTAGCAATTTCAAAAAAGCCCTGGGAACGAGGTTGACGTTTTGGAGAACTCAGCAAATAAAAGGAGCAAAAACTCAAACTTTGACAGTTCATAAATGTGGAACCGAGTGACTGGTTTCAATTATTTCCTCGGTTTCAGATTGAACTTTTCCGACTTTAGTGGAAACGTATAGTTGCCATATAATGTAACTGTAGCTAGTTACAAAAACTGAGTAGAGTAACTGCTACAGCACTGCAAAGAATAGAAACGTTTAACAAACGTTTGGTAGACGTTCGTCGAATTTAAGTACTACCAGACAGAGCCCCAGACAGGGGATGAAAACGACTTCTTGTAACATGGCGCCGAATTGTCACAGACAGATGAGAAACATTTATAAGTAATATACACAAATTCTCTCCTGGTATTACCACCTTATTATATATACAGAACTCGCGATCAAGCTCTTGGCAACACCCTCCGTGGCTCAGTGGTCAGAGCATTGCACTAGAATCGCCAGGTCGTGGGTTCAATTCCTGCCGGAAGGCCTGTGTAGTTGCATTTTTCGCAACTGGTCCCGGGTTTGGTATTAAAATGTATATATTCCACACTCGAATTTTCCTTCACCCAAAATGAGAAACATTTAATTCGACGCGACGATAATTCGTCGTGTAACTCGAACACGCATTATCGTCGCATTATCCGTCTGACTCGGACGAATTTAATTCGTGTATTGAATTTAATCGAGTTATACGTCGCAGTTTCGTCGAGTCAGATGGATAATCTACGTTTAGCGCAGGCCTAGACCGATGGAGTGGCAAAGGAATTAATTCAGACGAATTTAATTGTTTGAATTTCACAACTCGATTAAATTCGACTCACGAATCAACTTCGTCTCGGCAATTAAGTTCGTCTGAGTCAGACGGATAATGCGATGATAATGCGTGTTCGAGTTACACGACGAATTATCGTCGCGTCGAATTAAATTTTTCTCTACTATCTGTGACAATTCGCCACCATGTTTTCAAGAAATTGTTTTCAGGATCCACGGGTCCAAGTAAAAACCATTAAATTCGACTGAAATTCGACGTTTAACGCGACGTCGCATTTACGTCGCATTACCGACGAAATTAATTCGAATTAAATTCGTCTGAATTAAATTCGTCTATTGTTGGCGACGTTTAGCGCAGGCCTAAGACATTTTCTGTAGTGACTCAGGTTCCGCGTTATCTTTACAAAGTACAAATGCTTTTAATTTTCCACGTTATCAACAGAGTCACGACAGGGTGAAGATTACTCTTGGGACCGTCATTTGCTAACACTCTGTGTATATGACATAAAATGCTACTGTTCAAACACGTTGCCGTAGTCGTAGTCGTTGTGTTTTCTTAGATCCCGTTTACACGATGCCGGTATAATTTGAAAACGGAACAACATCATGCCGTTTAGACCTTGCGTTTACACGATACAGGCACAAAAATGACATGAAAACGGCACAAAATGAAGATCGGTTCCTTGACGGCATGAAATGAAAACGGAACACTAACCAGTATCGTGTAAACGCCCGTGCGGTAACAGTTTGACGACGGCAATCACGATATATACGACCACAGTATTCGGGTCAGCAGTATTCACAAAGTCTTCGCAATTCTCATTGGAAGAGAATAGTCACCTGCTAATCCGTCATTATATTATACCTGCACCGTGCAAACGCAAGACTTTTTGGCCTGTATTTACACACCGGCACCGGCATCGCGCCGTAAACCGGGTCTTAAAGTCCCTTTTTTTCTGCGGAGGAGAGAGTTCTTGAGTTAATTGTTGAGTGTGTTTTTGTGTGTTTTTTTAAATATCCCAAATCTATGCAGGACAACAACATTGAGTCAAGTCTCGAAGATGACATATCTTCAAAATTAACAAAAAACTACTTGAAAATTTGAAAGTAGATACAGACCATGAAACGGTATAACATCATTCCGGTTTTATTGTTACCATAATAACAGGTGTTAATAGTTTTCAGACCTCTGAGTTCTTTTATTAGAATCTTAGTTTTCTCCCATAATACGTTTGTCACTAACTTTAGTTTGAAGCATAGGCGTAGAGTATGGGGGGGGGGGGGGTGTGTGTTTGAGGGGCTTTAGCCCCCGGACAAATCTCAATGGGGGGGGGGGGGGCAGCCCCCCCCCCCCCAAAAAAAAATTTTTCAGCAACTGACTCATCAATCACCATTCACAAATTATAGGTTACTCGTTAGGCTAAAGTAACTGTTACAGCCTCATTCCTGTCAGCCAAACGCACCCATATACAGTGATAGGTCAACCCAGTAAACACAACATCGAAAAATTGTTGAAATGTGTTGTATTTTAACTAGTTTTTATAACATTTCATGACCTTCAATGTTCTTCAAAATCACCCCTCAGAATGCAGGAAATGGCATTTCCAAGACTCTAAATTTCAAAAATTTCCGAGGGGGCATGACCCCGGGCCCCCCTAGAAGAGTCCCTTTTTGTAAACGCCCCCCACGAGAAAATTCTTAGAAAGGCCCTGTTCAGCACTTCAGCCCCCCTAGACGGAAACAAGACTCTACGCCTATGGTTTGAAGTTACCGGTAAGTAATTGGAAATGTGTACAACCAGTACCAACCTGAAAATGTTTGCCCCCAAGGAGAAAACACATACTTTTGTTTTAGAAATTAACAGGTTTGGAATCATAGAGATATCATAAATAAACTACAGGGGACATTAGGGTCAAAATCGGGTACCATCTTGGATCAGTTGGTGGGAAAATTTGCAAACCCGAATGTAAAACTATGGTCTGGGACCAAGTAGTTTTACTAGTATAGATCGTTTTCTTCTGACGTCACCGCGGCCATATTGGTGTACCAAAACAATGAAATGGCGGCATATTGGTGTACGGCATGGGAATTAGCTCTTTCTTATTCAAATATTTCGTATTGTTTCACCACCCCAATGGGCCCACCGATCACGTGAGTGAAAACGATCTATTATATAAATTTTAGTTAAAGTGGTAATTTTGAATAGTTGTTAGTGGATGAATGATCCAATGTATGCAATATTAAACAAGCTATGTTTATCCCTCTTAAAACAAATACTGTATCTTGTTACGATTTTTCATGATGGCATATGAAATATTGAGACCAGTTTCTGAATGGGGTACCAAATCCTATCCTACAATTCTAGGGGCATGAATTTATTTTTGAAAAATTAAGAATATCCTCCGCCCAGGGTTAGAACTTACTTATGACCGCTCCCTAAAGTAGAAACTTAAAAAAGCTAAAAGTCCAGTTCTACAGTATTTATTAGAATCGTCTGTAAATTTGCAGCCTGATACATTGATATCTGGGTTACTGAAGTGTGTCCAGCAATTTTGAAATTTTCTTTCCTTGTACGTACCGCAAATCTCTGTGGCTTTTGGCGACCCCAAGTCTTGGTAGGAAAAGTAAAATCGCGATAACTTTTTAAATACTTGGAATGTTAAAAATCCCAGATATTTTTTAGAACAGGCGTTCCGATTAACTTCTGTGTAAATTAACTTCTGGTGTAAATGGATGCAAAACTGTAAACCTGCGCGACTCTTTCCTAGCTTCTTAAAGTGGAATGTAATATTCAACAAAGACGAGTGTGAATTTTTTCCCTTTTCAATGAAACTCTGCATGTCTAACGCCAGACGATTTAACTTGTCAAGCCGGGAAGAGCCCTGGTACGTATAGTTAACCAGAACATTAATGAATGTTTCGGAAAAGATTAAATTCGTTGGATCTACTTCAACTAATCAACGAATGCATAATTAACCTCCTTTAACAGGCAATCCAACTTTTTTGTCCCTACATACATATTTTAGTCTGGATATTAAACTGTGCCAGACGACTCTACTTGTCAACTGAGAACCTCTTGCAGAAACGTGCCCGTTAAAGGGTTTACCACGAATTAAATCCGCCTAGATTAAAACACCACTATCAGTAATGCCACATAAGTGTTAAATCGACAATTGAAAACATATTTCTTCCGACTTATCAATTGGTTATTTGAAATTCTTGTCTTGCAGTCAATAGGTCAATATATACGAAATCCTGTCATATCGTCATATCAAGAATATTTATTAAGATAAAAATCATCCCACGCATGGGTAATTACCTCAAACCTTAAAGAAATTTGACAGGGTGACTTCACTGCCTTACCTTAAGTGCGATAAACGCTTTAGCTACGTGATATAATCAGACGCTTTGCGTTTAAAATGAATTTAACACTTCAGGGATAATTGTGTAATCACAGCTCATCCTTGCAGTGAATTCTTCTTCGAGATTATTTGGCAAAATCTGGCGGGAGAATCTCCGTGTGGTACACCCATTTAAAAGTGTTGGAATAGTTTGGCGAAGATTAGAGGATTAGATTTTTTTATACTGATATAAATTGGTCAAAGGTTACCAACATGCATGGAATTATAAGTGTCCTGTGATTTGTCCACAACGAGAAAAAAATTATACAATACCCTGGTTGCTATGCGTGTTTTCATTGGTTGTTGCCCGTGATCTATTAGAAGACAGACACATGGACACGTCAGACACGTCAGCTGACTTGCTTTTTTCTTTCTTCATGCCCCAAAATCCGGCAAGAGTTTCGATAAAAACCTTTTAAATTTTTATATTGTATAAAACAAATAGATTCCATTTTTTTGTTGTCTGTTCAGTTATAGATGCACAGAAGACGTGATGAAGCCAATTCATATGAAATACTGAATAAATTGAAATTGATCAATAACTGTAAACGCACTAAATTAAATTTAAAGTTAGTCGTTCAGTTGCTCAAAAATCACTTTAAGGTGGCTCCCAATTGTTTCTTCAAAAGTTGAAAAAATGCAAGTTTCAACCTCAGAAACTGCTCATCATTAATATTTCGGAAAAGAGTGAAATATACATTTAATCTAATTTATTTCAAAAACGAGTTTGGTGACCACAATTTTTTTTTTGCATTAAAACATTTCTTTAAATTGAAGTAATCATTAATAGGACGATTTAAAAAAAAAAAAATTTGAAAAATTGAAAACCATAAAAAATATAACAAAAACCATATAACAAAATTGGATCTACAGAACTTTTTTTTAAATCTTCCTATTGATTACTTAAATTTAAAGAAATGTTTTAACGCAAAAAAAATTGGGTCACCGAAATCGTTTTTGAAATAAATTGGATTAAATATAAATTAACGGCCATTTTGAAACGTCACTGTTGTCATAGCAACGGCTGAAACACTTTATTTAAGAAATATAAAACGTGTCGCGTGCGATTATCGAGTTATAATGCACGAGAGATGCGTGTAAAGCACGAGGCGAGTGTTTTACTAGCTTTTAGTTTTTTATTTCTTTTATAAAATAATAAATAACTTTAATAATAATAAATGACTTTAAATTGTCAATAAACCCAGAAAAGTAAGCAAAAAAACAGATTACCTGTCTCAGGACGAATTTGTTACCATTTAGCGCCACACGTGGCCCCGTACAACACCTCGGCGATTTTAGTGATGAAAATGCACTTAAAGCAGCAACCTCGTACCCAGGGTCTTATCTCCGCTTCCCCGCCCCGCCCCCGCGCTGCGAAAAGACCCTGGTCACGTGCCCCCTAAAAATTGGGGGTTCAATTGTTTTCAATTAACGATTTAAAAAATACTCAGGGAGGAGTGACAAAGGCACAATTACAACCGCTTCACCGTTTTGTTTACAATATATTACGTCTGGCGTCGTTGTCTGGCTGACTGATCGCAAAATATCTACTCGGTGTTGACAAAACATATCTCGCTTTCTTCTGTGGTATACGTCGTCGAAGAACAAAAGATCATGTCGAATCCAAATACCAATCGACTAAATATGTACATACCGTCGAATACATATCGACTTTGTCGGTCGCAGTGTTGGTGATGTGAAGTACCTTAAATAAGAATTTCAATTTGTGCCAGGCAAATTTTGAACTGCTTTATTCAGCCGAAATGTCTAACGGCAAAAGACTTCCTTGCGACGAGTATTCTTCGTCGTTTAATCTAAAGGCCATGTGAAAGAAGATTACAAAATTTCACAAAATTCAAGACGTTGGTTTGCGAGAGCCAAACCGCTCTCTCTCGCATAAAAAATACATTGACATTTCAGCCAATGCCCCGATAACCGCGGCGAAAAGTGCCGAAAGAAGTGATTCAGCCACATTCAGGAAATATTGCAATACAACATCAAACCGACTGTCCTTTCAAGCACATTTGTCATCAACAGAAACTCAGGTATAAATACAGTTGTTGAATCGCGTTTTTCATTCTTTTAATAAACTTTATAGTTCGCCTAAATTTAATATCAGATTTTAGAATATGAGTATTAAAACTGACTTGTGTTGTAGCATTGTCATTGAGTGTGCAGCTTACTAAAGCTTACCACCCCTCCCATGATTTAAAATTCGTTTAGGCGGCACGTGACCAGCCGCAACCAGGTTGTTAAAGCAGTGGCGGTGCCAGGGTACGAGAAGTGGGGGGGGGGGGGGGGGGCGGACAATGCGAGCGCCGAAGGCGCCAGCACTAGGGAAGTCGGGGGCATGCTCCCCCGGAAAATTTTGAAATCTAGAGTCTGAAAAGAGATCTCCCGCAGTTTGGGGGAGATTTTACAGAATTTTGAAAATTATAAAACGTCATAATGGACAATTACTAGATACTGTCAAAAAATTAAGAGAGATATCTAACAGTGCCATTCTATTTCGAATCAAAATCACAATAATTTTGAGGTGTTTTATTACTTGCCTTCATTCTTATATTCAAAAGTTTATTTAGGTAGGTTGCCTGTCCTTATGCCAGTAGTTCCCATGAGCCAGATTTCAAATCTCAGTCAAAACCTCCCCCCCCCCAACTTTTCTCCTCGAATTTGAACGAATTGGAACGTGTCCCCCCCCCCCCCCCCCCCCCCCTCCCCAGTCCTCCCCGTGGTGCCGCTATTGTCTTAATCTGCTGTGTTAATTACGTGATTAGAGATATATCCAAGTAATTTTTGACTTTCGTTCATGATTAAATCCCCATAAAATTCATCAAAAACGACAAAATCGTCGCGAAGTATCACGTTTGCCGTGCCGTTATGGAGTTATAATGGTACGCTTGTTTGACTCACTCAATAGCCAATCAGAGTGCGTGTTGTCGTTCATTTACTTCCGGTTATTTTACAAATATTAACAGTGTTTGATGCCTTGAACGTTATTCTATGTATAACATCTTTTCTAAAATATTCATGAGCACTTTCTGAGGTTGAAACTTGCATTTTTTCAACTTTTGAAGAAACAGTATCAATTTACCTTTTATTGCTATTTGTACTCATTTACCGGAAGTAGCATTTCTTTAGTAACCAAAATGAAATGTTGCTGTGAAGTTTGAGTATTTTTTGGACTATTTTTGCTGTTTTCCCACTTCTTTTTAGCTGACGTCAGCATAAACCGAATTTGAAAGGTTACTATAAGTTTTAAACGCCTTTTTCGGAATATACGTGAACATTAATAAAAATCATTAATAATTCATGAGGAAAATGTCAGAGGAAATTAAAAGTGCTGTCCTGTCCGTTCTGCGTTTGTACGAAACTAATATTTACTTCTTTAGTTACAAAAATATATAAAAATCTATGCTGATACCTTATTCAAGATTATAAGCTTTTCTTGCTTCCTCTTCATGCCTTGTACCCAAAACAAAACATTTTCAGAAGAAATAGAAGAAATCCGAAAATATATCCTCGTGAATCGCTTAATTTTCGGCCATGTTGATCCTAACGGTTTACACTGAGCTGAGTACTTCGTGTAATTATCTATGAATGTCATGTTTTGAGAACCATTGAATCCATAAGGTGGCCCTGTGATTGGATGAAGCCAAACTTCCGGCTGCTGGGGGCAACCCAAGGCGCGGTAGAAAACAGAACAATGGCCCAGCGAGAATTTTTTATTTTGTTGTAGTTGAACTTCTTTAGAATTGATATATTAATGAAGTCAGTATATATTAGAATCATTGTCCTTTCTGTCTGAGGTATGTTTTCTGGCAAAAATAGATTGAAGGAGGAAATATATTGCCAAACAAAAGCAAAATTTTGCTTGGATTGATGGAAACTACTTTCGAAAATTCAGGTTTTATTTAGTATTTATTCGTCTTTATTTTATGAATTTTTGCAACCCTGTCAAGCTGTGCCTAATCTCCTCATACCTTTTCAATCATTATAAGACCACGCATATTTTATCTTTGATGCCTTTAAAACACTGTCGGTTCGTATTTCTGTGTTTAATTGATCATGTCAGCATCCATATGCTCGACACATTATAGCCACTAGATTTCAGTAGCCTTTAAAGGACTTGATTAATGCTATCCTCTTTATTTGATTCAAAATAGTTCGCAGACTATTTTCTTGACTTTTGATACCTTGACACTTGGAACTGCCACACAAAAAATCAAGAGATTCAAGCTACGGTACGTCTTTCCTGCTAAAAGACTTTAGAATAAATATCTATTACTGTAGCATGTTTGCATTTCTTTGTAATTGGTTCATAATAAATTATAATGTATTTTCAATGACGGCTTCAAAATTTGGCTTGTAGGTCCGTAACGTCCGTTCAGCGCGTGATCCGCCATCTTGTTTTTGTGAGCCTGACAAACAATACATTCGTGGATAATTACATGAAGTACTCACTCAGTCTAAACCTTTCGGACCTGATTGCATTCCACAGTTTCTTCCCGCCAAATATTTCCGCCAGTAAATACATAGTCTCAAAAAAAACGCCAAAAAGCAAAGAACATTACATACACGGTGGTCAGTCAGTGGCGCCAACTTTTGCATTAATTTTGTTATTTCAAAGCGTTACGCATATATATGGTCAGCGGCTTTATTGAACAGAAAAAATACTCGTGAAAAAAATGCCAGTGAAAATGGCGGTAAAAAATGGCTACTGCCGAGTCTGTCGTTTAGTCTGGCGCCTGGCGGGAGTGGTGGAGTGCCGGAATAGCGTCTTAAAGCTTTTAACTTAATACAAAGATTTAATATTCTAGAAATAAATTAGTCCTCCTTTTTCGAAATAATAAGTCCTTGATAAATTTCACGCCAAAATCCGTTGGCGGCACTTCCGGCAAGCTGAGCTGCCCGCCAAAGATCTTTGGCGGGAGGGACTTGGAATGCAATCAGGCAGTTTCGGAGCAGAAAACCAAGTGATTCGGCGTGGATATTTCTTCGGATTTCTTCTATTTCCGCTAAAAATGTTTCGTTTCAAGTACAGGTAATGAAGAGGAAACAAGAAAAGCTTACAATCTTGAATGAGGTATCACTATA
Source organism: Corallium rubrum (assembly GCA_964035015.1). Lineage (NCBI taxonomy): Eukaryota > Metazoa > Cnidaria > Anthozoa > Scleralcyonacea > Coralliidae > Corallium > Corallium rubrum. The sequence continues at coordinate 14,203,478 of OZ036005.1, forward strand.
TTTTTGGTAACTAGAGATGTAAACATTAATAGTTTCGTACATGCGCCGAACGGAGTGTAATGCACCTTTAAAGAGCGGTGCTGTCAGCTGCATTTTTACGTTGTTTTTGTCTATTTAGCTTTTTTCTAAGCTTGCTTTGTACTCCGAAACAAATACAAAACCTCATTTTCAATATAAAAATATCGCTTAGTGGATCGTTTTCACTCACGTGATCGGTGGCCCGGTTGGGGTGGTGAAACACTACGAAATATTTGAACAAAAATAGAGTTAAATTCCCATAGGATAAAGATTGCGCACCAATATGGCCGCCATTTCACCATTTCATTGTTTCTGTGAACCAATATGGCCGCTGTGACGTCAGATGAAAACCAAGAATAGTTTTGCGGAACAACATTCTGAAAACGTAAGTGAATTTGTGTATTCAATTCTTCCGAACTATTTAGGCCAAATTTTGAAGTGTGTGATATTCACCATAATATTCATGTCACTTGATCTGTCCATGAATTTTTTAAGTTGTATCCTAGTGACACTGTGCTACAGGAGGAATACACACACATGAAGCTTATGTTTCGTTTGCCATATACACACATACATTTATATTTAACAATTAGACTATGAAGTTGAAATATGTTTGAAGTGATATTAGAAACTAGCTTGTGTACTTTAGTTCTTTCAACAAATTAACCATGTTATTCGTGCAAGGGGACTGGGACTGAAGTTGCTATTCATTGTCTGTATTAGTAAAAACCAATGAGATGGCAAATCTACTTGATATACATAATATAAAGGATTGTAGGAGTCAATATGTGTACTTTAGATAGAGTGTTTAATATCTTTCATATAATAAAATGTGATTGTTGCTACTCCAAGTTTTCATGGATGACCGAGTGCAAGTACATATACAGGTATATGTAGGTTTGTATGTATGTACTAATGTATATATGTATTTATTTAGATATATAATACACACATTCATTATATATATATATATATATATATATATATATATATATATATATATATATATATATATATATATATATATATATATATATATATATATATATATATATACATATATACATATATACATACATATATACTGTACCAGGGTATACAGACATGAGGTGAAGCCAAGTGCCTGTATCCCAATACATAATGGACACAGATTCTGTAAATTACTTCTAAAATGATCTATTTGGTAAGTTTATTGGCATAGTAATTTTTCTAAAAAAAACACGTTGTCTAAGTCAAGAAAATAAATTAATTATTAATGAGTTTTAGAAATATATATATTATAGTATATATATATATATATATATATATATGTATATATACAGATAAGATAGATATGCATGCATACTTTTCACATATATACAGGTATATCTTTGTTTGCTTACTAATGTATGTATGTCTTTATATAGGAATATATTTACACATGTATTTAATTATATAAATAATGTAGGTAGGAGTTATTTTATATATATAGATGTGTCAACGAGTAGTGTATACATTAGCGTATACAGTATACATTTTTTGTATAATAAATCACCATACAATGGGGTTAAAACGTTAACTTAATCTTTTGGTAAACAAAATTCCTAGCGTTTTCTTTACCTAAAGACTCTTGCATTGCTCAGTCGTACGCGGAAAGACATATCTTCATGGAGTTATATCAATATCATTAAGTTCTTATTATTAACTCGCAATTCCGACCCCCACAGTTGCCTTTGTTTGAACTACGCGAGAGCTTATAGATCACAACATTTCTTTGTTTCGCAATATAGGTTCCCTTCCAAGTCGCGCTATGCCGACTCGTTTGTGTTTGTCAGGATGTAAGAGGATTGCAGCTACCGGAGACGGTAACCTGCCAAATGTATTAGGCGTCTTTTAGGAGATTTACTAGGTAGCTAGCCGAGGTACCGTATTGGCACAATCGACATAATACAACCCCCACATGCCTCGTACAAGATTATCGCTCTCATTTCTACATAAACCTTTGGGTGCTCGTATATGATTTCTGCGCATAAAGGCGCAATTAAGAGGAATTTATAAGGCAATTAGATAACAACAGGTGAAGGAAATGGCAGTCGTAGAACCTCGGAGCAATCAGAATCTCAAAAACTGAGTCGTTTTCAATAAACCATCGCAAACTCTATACCCAGAGCTATTAAAACTAATATCAATCACGACACACTTCAAATCAACGCTGGATACCTTCCGCCTTTGAAAAACAGTATTCTATGTATCGATTAAAGTACTGTGGTATTCACACTCGCGCGAGACCGGAGTTTGAGCAGTAAAACTCGGTGTTTGTGTATTGTAGATATTAATGTGTGTATAACAGACTCACCGTCGTTCTGAATGCCCATGATTGTATCAACTCCTCGGACCGGTTTCGTCGTTGTAACATTAGCGACGTTAAATCGCTGAGAGTTATTCTCGTCGGTACTTAAATTCTTGTAAAGGTTTTGCATGTACTGAGATCCCGAGAGTTGGTCGGTCAGGTTCCAGTTTAGAATTGTGCGTTGCCACTTCGGCATGTTTTTGTGTCCCCACAGCAGCCCGAGGACTCTTGTGTAAGCCTTTTTCACTTGGCCCTGGCCCTGACGCTGCTTGGCCTGCCTGAGTCGGGATTTGGCCGCGTTGCTGTCTCTATGCTCCAGTACAAAGCAGATAATAGCGAGGGCAAGGATACAAGGAGTCCAATGAAAGAGTAACCTCATCTTGCCTCGCGCGAAAGAACTCTACTGTTTTACACGAGCTTGCTTCGGAACGATATATATATATAAATATACACGGCTTGTATTTCTCAGTCACTAGCGACAAGTGATCACAGCATTCCCACGTCGTTTTAATGTGACGAAGGCACGAAGCTCGACCCCTCTAAATCTCTCTATCCTATGTCATTCACATTATCTGACCGCTCAGCCAATAAGACGCGAGCTCGTTCTTAAAATATCCCCCAACTCTGTCTCCGATTCCAGCTGCTTTGACAAACAACTCGTCAAAATCAGAAGCTCGTCTTGATAGGCTCTGAAGAGGCCGCATTTCAACACCTTACCCACGGGGCATATAGCCGATCATTCGCACCGAGATCGTCGAGCGTTGACTAACGCAAGCTGACTGACAACTGCGTAGGAATTTGCGCTGAATAAGATAGCGGGCTGCTCCTAGCCGTTTTGGCTCCAATCGTGACGTTATCCCGCGTGTTCTATAGTACTCTAGGAGTCTAGGGGCTTATACCTCCTAGCGATCAACAATGTCAACTTATTTAATTGTATATGAGAAGGCGATGTTGACTTAGGCTTAAATGTTGTGTGCCAACACTCGAAGGCATGCGCTTGGCGACACTGACTCACAAAGCGCATTTTTCCGCAGACGTGTTCCTTCCTGCATTCAATCTTAAGACGCTTCAAGAGCTCGAGTCAAAAGCAACCGGTCGTTTCCGACCATAACCTCAAGCTGTAGTTTCTCATTCTGTCATGTCTTTGCGCAGATGGTGTCGTTTTAATGCGCTGACATCCGTTCAGTGCGACAATGCGAATGCCAACTGATTGCCCAAACTGGCGTTTGACAGCAGTTATTTCGAGAGATTTGGAAACAGAGATCATTCAACAACATTATTTGATAAACTGCGAATGTCAAAGTATTCCTCTTCATTCTCTCATCAATTGAAACTCAAGAATGTGAAGTAACCAAATATTGGTTGACAATTGCGGTAATAAATGTGGACTTCCGTAAACGATTTAATACCCGCTCGATACTGTTCTAACTTTACTCTCTTTGTTAGTTTGTTTGGTATATCTTTAACCGCAACTATATAAAGGCTGTTTTTAAAGCGAAAATATAATTCGCCAAGATAATCACATTCTTTTCAAGTTAATAGTTTAATATAGAATCCAATATGCACACACACGCCAATATCCGCTCATAAATCGATTTGATAAATGATTTCCCGTTTCTCGCTCTGGGAGAGAATCCCAAAAACCATTAAGTCGTTAACTCTGATAATTGAAAACAACGCTACATCGTCAACACAACATGAGCTGCAGCGGCAGCGCTGGTTTGATAACATTTTACATTCTACTCTGATGTAGGGCTCCGCTCCAAACGTCAGTATTTCGTCATAAAAAGTAAATAAACTGTTCTTGACAGTAGCACCTTTTTACTTTGCTCTATCTAATAAAACACAGCACTCTGCTATTTTTGTTCTAATAACTACAGTAAAAACCCGCATATAAGAACTAGTGATTAAGAACCTGTAGGCTTAAATTTTGGTATTTAAACCCCCATTATATAAGAACCTGTTAAGTCTGAAAATCAGAACATGTTCTTATTTGAATATTGGGTGAAAATAGCAAAAATATAATAACTGTAGCAACCAGACATCAGAATCTCTTGTAATTTCCTATAAAATTGATATATTGTACAGCAATTGCACATTTAAAAATATTGCACGGAAATCTATGTTGTATTTTAAATTAAAGTTATTCTCTGGCAATGAGTTTACAGTTTTTCAGCTGGTATGCCGCCATGACTTAATTAAGTCGATGCATATGTTGTTGTGTGTATTTTAGGAAGTTCTAAGATGTCAATTTGTTCCTCAAAAGGCTCGTTTACACAGTGCTGACACATGCGATCGAATAGATTGACTTACGAATGCATTGAACCATTTGTTCAGAGCTATATGAGATTCAGTACTTTGGCGAGTCATCCGTATTATGCGTCAGCGTAAGAAAAAGTGCAGAACAAATCGCATATAAACGGGCCAGCGATTGTTGTGAAAGTTACGCTTAGATCATAATTGCTAGTAATGTCGTCGGAGCTGGTTATAAAGCGTTATAAATACAGATTTTCCTATTTTGCATAGTCTTTCGTTTGAAACAAGTGTTTGGTGCCCATTTCACTTAATAGGATTTCATAAAGAATGTTTTTTATCGTTAAAGATGAAGTGCGTTCGTTAACCTTTTCCAGTTTCTGTGTACATCGTTTGCCGCAGTTTTGTTCTGGAGCATTACATAAAATATGTGGTAGGATAAATGCGTATATTATAGATTTTTTTTACCTCAAACGGTAGCTTATCCTTTACAGCTATTTTTTTATTTACTTTTCTACCTTGTTGCATGCTTTGTTCTTAAAATTTTAAGTATTTTTTAAATTTTAGTTACTCCTAACAGTTCGATTTAGTTTGTTCTTCGGATTAGAAATTCCCTTCTGCCAAAGTTATATTTATATCTCCTCTCCCTAATCTATGTCGTCTGCCAGGACGTCCCACAACTTCCATTTATATCATTATTATTATTTTTTGATATAACAATAGAGTTGATGTTCACGTGCATAAATATGTTTTTGTCGCGACTCGATCAGGCTAATTTTAACCCCAGCCGAAGGCGAGGTTAAAATTCGTTCTGAGAAGGGCCAAAATATATATTTATGCCCAAGCACGTCAACTGTATTACTCTATTAACAATAATTTTAGTGGGCATTTAGAAGTAAATCAAAGACAGTATACGGTAAACAGTAACTTGAACAGTGCCATGCACCTTCGCGTCAGCGTGTATTTCATTGCAACAAATATTTACGTATACGGCATAACTCATAACTACATGTAAAACTTGGCAGAAAAACGCAACATTTCTCTTCAAAACCGATGATCTTTGCTCCATTAAAGTAACAAGAAAAGTATACAATTCCATAAACAACAAACCAATAGAACTGTTAAAACTGATAGGCTCAGATCATCGTGCTGATCTATAACGTTAGCCCTCAAAATACACCACAATGCCCGATAAAATTATTATAATTGTCTATATTTCTTCCTGCAATACATAATGTTAAGGTGAGGTAATACGGGCAACATTTTTCTTTAAACGCAATTTTGTTGCGTTGCAAGTTGAAAAGCGTTGTTGCACGCATTATATACCACCCACCTTAAACATTGTCACCCAACAATGATTGGGTGAACGTGCATTGTGCAACTACGCTTTTCAACTTGAAACGCAACAAAATTGCGTTGCAAGCTGAAGAAAAATGTTGCTCGTATTACCTCACCTAGTTTTATCGGTTTCAAATCTTAATCGAGCTCTGTGGTTTGGCCAATCACTATATCGCCTAGATATTTCGACACGGGCCACGCGACAATATTGGTCGTGCGGAAGTCTGGGTATGAGATTGAACTCGAGGAAGTGAAATATAAGTAGGGATGAAACAATATTTTGACAACCGAAAGATCTGGTCCATATTTTGCTGGGACAGTTGTTCGACAGCGATTTATATGGGTCTGGGCAATCAAGGATAACTAGTAAAATTTTGGGTATTGTTAACTGTTAAGTAAGGCGTCAAGTTCGGCAACTTGTGATTTGATTGATCGGTGAGTTGAAGTAGCTACTTGCTTTACGTGTCGTTCAAGTCCCATTGTTATATATCAAGTGTCAAAGTCCGTTTTTCTAGCTCTCGGAGCTCTGATTGGGCGAGCGGTCCTCGCGTGGCGGTCCGACAATCGTGATGTTTTCCGCGTAACCCATGGCAGCGGGTATCATTACATTTATTTTTCCCTAGGGAAAACTTATTTACTGGTACTTCGATCGGGAAAACAGTGTGTTTTGTGGCCCCCGGGAAACAACGGCAGTCTCGGGTCCACAAAACACACTGTTTCCCTCGGCGGTGGAGTGTCGATCTAAGCGAATATCAGATGCGGTTGACGGTTCGAGTCCCACATTATATACACTTTATAGGAACTGACAAAAATAAATAGCTCGAAAAACATTTACATGACAACAGTCTCATATATCCGGGCTAGCGTAATACATTTCTTACTATAAAGCAAAAAAAAAGATTTATTTGAAAGAACACTTAATCGCAGTTAACATTATTTGCAGTTTTTCGTTTCCTTGCTTCGTTTTGACATATTTAGAGGTTTATTTGATATGCAAATTAAACATTTTGATGTCACATGTGCATAATGAGTTATCATAGAAATTTGTTTACTAATTTCTCCTGACGAAGGGCCTTCGCTCGAAACGTCGAGAAGATTTTTCTCTGTTTTTCAGGCCAACGAGACTTAACCCTGGTAATATTTATAATATATAACTTTCTATGATAACTAATATATATCATTGCATGCTAGTGGAAACAAAATTAATTCGAAGCCGGAAGCATGTTTCTTCTACAACAAATATAGAATTTTAAATGCTTGCTGATAGCAAAGATATATAACCTTCTCCAATAGTGACTCATTGTGCACATGTGTGCACATCGGTCAAGATGTTCAATTTACATACCAAACAAACTGAAATATCTCAAGAACGAAACAAGGAAATCAAAAACTGCACTGAAATGTTATATACTTTGTCATTTTAAATGTTCTTTCAAATAGAGTAGACAGTTTAATTTTCGCTTCAAAGGCACTTTAACAATTAACATGCATGTAGCTATTACAAATTAACATACTCTGTATATCATCATACTTGCACATATCAGCGTATATGATATAATGCATTACATTTAACCTGAGTTCAATCCATCGGTGTCTTAGTAGCTCGATACATGGTTAGAGCAGATATACCGTAAGCTACTGGAACTCAGAATTTTTATAAGTAAAATAACGCCCTGGAAGAACGTTTACCGACAATGTTAGTAATTACCGCACAGACTTTTATAGAACTATAGGATGAAACAGTTTTCAATAAAATATCAAGGTCCTTTATTTTGGAATTCACGCGATACTAAGCTGACACATTTATCCTCTAACAAAATGTTTAAATCAAATTTGAAATTATTCTTGCTGGACGCTTAATGTATATTGAGCACAGTGTATAATAACTCACCGTTCTCAAGTATTCATATTTAGAATCTTTATGTCTATAATGTTTGTATGTATATTACTAATTAGTATAATACTAACGTTACTTTATATAATTGCTTTTCCCGCTCGACATTAGTTTAACCAAGATTTTTTAAAGAAACCTAAACGATCATAAGCCAAATGGTTTCTTGTTCAGACTCCCTTGTCACAACATCAGTTTCTTCATTTATATTATTTATTCAAATTGTATATTGTGATAAATCAAACTAATAATAAATATCAAAAATATAAAATATCAAATTCTCGTATATCCCCTCGGCCGAGTTAGCATACTATATATGTTATTTACCGTCCCTGCCCGAGGCCGCAGGCCGAGGGTCGTTTTTGAGACCGAGGAAAATATTTCTCTATACGGACCTCCCAGCCAGTAAATAATTTATTTATTTATTTTAATTATCTTCCCTTGGTTCTTTTGGTCTTCATCAGAAGGCGTCGTTTTGCGTACGGGACCGGAAATCAAACCCAGCCATATAATAAATGCATGTATAGGCCGGAATTCAGAATGCAATATGAAAAAAATGGTTTGTTCAGAAATGTTTAAAACTTGACGTGGTTGACTGAAAATTAGCCAACCTTACTAGGACAAACATAAATGGAAATTTATGGAAATTAGTCATCAAATAATATCAGTAAGATGATATATGTTACATGAGACAATTTATTACAAACGATAAGTAATGTCTACAAACAAAATGAAAGTTAAATTTCTCAACACATTTCTCAAAATGAGTGAATTTATTTGCAATTTTCATCATATACCCGACTGCTTTCATCATTGCTATATTAAGAGTGCTGTAGACACATGCACCTATTAGGTGCATGCCTATTTTTTACTCTAAGCACGCCGTTTCCGATGAGCGAACTCAGGTCGTGGCGAAAAGGGGGGACTCAAATAAGGGACCCGTTTAGTTTTTTCGCGGTTTTTCCAAAATATCTCGGTATCCCGAAGTCAAAGGTGCAGGTTCAGTTCAACTGATCTCCGGTAATAGGAGCTGGAGACATATTGATGAGATGGCAATTTTTCCTATGTCAAGCTAAGTGTAAACACTTCTTCTCGGATTACTCGGCATATCGGGATTAATTTCTTATTTTCGATCGAAAGCAGTCGCAAATATGATAACTTTCGTCTGATAGGCCATTATTTCTGGCAGTTTGCTCTGCCGAGTAAGTAGCTAGGTCATAACCCCCCCCAGCACGTACAGTTCAATACATGCAGTAAGCTGAAAACTCGATTATCTATAGGTATAGCCACGCAATTCTCCATACAGATTGCAGAACACTACCTAAAAAGGCAAATTTCTTTTAACACTGCAGCCGTTTAAAAAACGCGGCGAGAAGTGGATTAAACTTTGCTTAAACTCTTCGACTTTTCGTACATATACACAAACGAAAATTATTGATATGATTGCTAGCTGTTTACTACCGGAATTCGATCCGGAAAGGTATATATCGAAAACATTTTCTGGCCGACAAGCGGACACTAGACATTTGATGTTAGTAGTTGCATGTGATCTACAGGGGCGGATCAAGTGGAGGACACTTGAGCAAGCGCCAGCGGGAAGCCTTTAAATAGATATAAATATCTTAGAAATAGAATCAAAGTTCCAGAAATATCAATGTAGGTTAAGTACCATAAATAAACACAAACACTTTTACAAGATAGCTATTCGCAGTTGCCAGCTGGTTCCTATTCGCATTTTTTTTGTCTCTTTCTGACCTCGGGGGGAGGGGGTAGAGTGGAGGTTGGAGGGGGGCAGTTTCCTTCCTTTTCTTTGTTTTCCCAATTTATTTTATTCTATTTTCTTTTTATTTCTATTTCAAGTATATATCGTATACGGATAATAATAATATAAAGATGTAGACACATGCACCTATTGAGTGCCTATTTTTTTACTCTAAGCCCGCCGTTTCCCATGAGCGAACTCAGGTCGTGGCGAAAAGGGGGGACTCAAATAAGGGACCTGTTTAGTTTTTTTGCGGTTTTTCCAAAATATGTCGGTATCCCGGAGTCAAAGGTGCAAGATCAGTTCAACTGATCTAATAATAATAATAATAATCTTTAATCATCCATCTTAGGTTAGATAAATACAATGGATTTACAAAATTGGATTATAATATATAGTGAAATGAGTATAACATAATATAAAATGTTGGTTAAAACATTTACAAGAATAAAAACAATATATATACAAGATAAAAATGAAGGCCAAGTTACAAAAATTTGCATGCACGTGCAAGAAAGGCTCTTTTATGTCTTTCAGTTCCTGAAAATATGTAGCTCCGTCCATTTGCATTGCTCTCTCTTAAATTGTATGTATTATTGATTGCATCAGGAATTGAGCTACGACAGGGATGGCTTGGATCATTTACTATCCTCTCAATTTCGCGTTTAGTGGCAGTCTCTCTTCTGCTGCTAAGTTCAGGTAAGCTATTCTTTTCCAGACCAAGAATACGAAGACTTCTTGACTGTATCCGCTCGATCTCGTTTTCAAGGCAACTTGGAAGACCACCCCAAACGGGGGAGGCATATTAAGTAAGGACAGGGGGCTAATCATCCTTACTTGCAGCCAGTGGCTGAATTGCAAAGGACGCAGATCAACGTGGCCGTGTCGAGGCATATCAAGGCGCTCGGGGTCATTCCCAAGCGGTCACCCATCCAAGTACTAACCCCGTCTAACCGGGCTTAACTATTGGTGAGAAGCAGCGCGCTAACCGCACACGCCACCCGTGCTACAATTGATCTTACTTTAGATTTGTATAATGTTAGCCCTACTTCCGTGGGAAGGTTTGATTTCCTGCATTCTCTTAGGTGGATCTCCGGTAATAAGAGCTGGAGACATATAGATCATGAGATGGCAATTTTTCCTACGTCAAGTGTAAACACTTCTTCTCAGATTACTCGGCATATCGGGATGAATTTCTTATTTTCGATCGAATGCAGTCGCAAATACGATATCTTTCGTCTGATAGGTCATTATCTCTGGCAGTTTGCTCTGCCGAGTAAGTAGGTCATAACCCCACCCCCCAGAACGTACAGTTGAATACATGCAGTAAGCTGAAAACTCAACTATGGACTATCTATAGGTATAGCCACGCAATTCTCCACACAGATTGCAAAACACTACCTAAAAAGGCAAATTTCTTTTAACACTGCAGCCATTTAAAAAACGCGGAGAAAAGTGGATTAAGCTTTGCTTAAACTCTCGACATTTCATACATATACACTAACAAAAATTATTGATATGATTGCTAGCTGTTTACTGCCGGAAATCCGGAAAGGTATATATATATATATCGAAAACATTTTCTGGCCGACAAGCGGACAATCGACACTTGATGTTAGTAGTTGCATGTGATCTCCAGGGGCGGATCAAGTGGAGGACACTTGAGCAATTAGCGCCAGCGGGAGCCTTTAAATAGATTTCAAAAACTCATTAATAATTCATGAGGAAAACACAAAAGAAAATCATGACCGTATCGTATCATTATATGTGATAAAGATTTCTCCTGATTTACATAAACTTTAGCTTTGATTTTCTCGGCTAAGGGCCTGTTTATATGATCCCGGTGCACCGGGACGGGATGGCAGCCGGGATGATTTTGATGTATTGAAATAAGTCACGGTCTTTGATTATGTGCATCGGAAAGCTTTCGCCTACATTTTTCAAGGCCTAGATTACTAAATAACTTCAACAAAAGCCATTTTCAATTGCCACAATCATTCACTTTTAACTTTAGGATCAGATCAACAAAATCTGAGTTTCTTCAGGCATCGCGTGGTTTTTCTGTTTTACGTGTTGACTTATTTCAATACATCAAAATCATCCCGGCTGCCACCCCGTCCTGGTACACCGGGATCATATAAACAGACCCTTAGACAAGGTTATTTTTCAAACTAACTCCACCAATCAACTTACCAAGTGGTTCGTTTTTGAAGCCGTATAATAAACTCGCAGTTCGTGTTTTATCAGATATAAAAACACTCGGCTTCGCCTCGTGTCTTTATATCTGATAAAACACGAACTGCGAGTTTATTATACAGTACATAAATATCTTAGAAATAGAAACAAAAGTTCCAGAAATATTAGTATAGGTTAAGTACGATAGATAAACACAAACATTTTTACAAGATAGCTATTCGCAGCAGCCAGCTGGTTCCTATTCGCATTTTTTGTCTCTTTCTGTCCTTATTAAAAAAAAAACACCTGCCAAACTGGCGTTCCTGTTCCAATTGGTTTCGATAAAGCGCTCTCAATTCGTCAGAATTTGTGCTACAAAAATAAAATAGATATCGTTAGAAAGCTATTAATTTGTAGAATACAATATTGTATTTGATTTTGCGATAAACACAAATCAATAATTGCAAATTTTTCAGGTAAAACCAGAGGGCTCCACTCGGGGCGACTTAAGAAGGAAACGGTTTCATTTTGTTCAAATTTTTTTTCGCATTTCGATTCCGAGATAAATTTCCAGCAAAACAGTGACAGCGTTTTTTTTATTTATTGCCTGGTTTCGAATTTATGACTTATTTTGTCCGAATGTTGGTTCGAGAAACATCATCGTCAATAAAATCAGAAAAACTCGACAGTATAAAAAAAACCCCACTGATACCGTTTTGCTGGAAATTTATCTCGGAATTAACTGCAAAAAAAAGATTTTGAACAAAATAAAACGCTTTATACTTGAGTCGCCCCGAGTAAAGCCGCCTCTGGTTTTAATTAAAAAAATTCATAACTTACTACTATTATTGGTTTGTGTTTATCGCGAAATCCAAGGCAAATATTCTACACTGAATTAAATGCCTGCTAACGGTATCTATCTTACTTTTGTAAATTTGTTTTTTTTTCCAAATTTGTCGTCGAGCTTCAGTGATTCAAGATTTTAGCAATCTTTTCGATATCCTGACCACAACCAATCTCGTTCCCAGAGCCCACGTTCCCCTTACCCGGCGGGCGCGCCATCACAGGATTCTTGTTATCCGGAAAAAGAGTTACATAGCTTTCGTCCCAATTGACAGTCGTTCGCCCATCGAACAGCAACAAATATGTGGACACGTGATGTAATCCGAGCAGTGGCCCATCCAAACGCTTAACGTGCGTGCGCATTAGTTTTAACTTTCTACGGAAGCGCTCTACATTTTCTACGGAAGAACTATACATCAGAAGAGCTATACATTTTCTAAGGAAGAGCTATACATTTTCTACGGAAGAGCTATACATTTTGTACGGAAGAGCTATACATTTTCTACGGAAGAGCTATACATTTTCTAACGGAAGAGCCATACATTCTCTACGGAACGGCTATACATTTTGTACGGAAGTGCTGTATATTTTCTACGGAACAAGCGTGTCCCTAACGGGCCACCGTAGAGTTCGCTGTGTTCATCAGCCAATGAAATATCGATGTAAAACGGATTATCCCAGAGTCTCTCGTTTCCCGGGTGGGGAACGTGGGCTCTGCGAACGAGATTGAACCACAACAAAAACTCTACCCCTAATCAGAAATCTGGTTTATCCCCTCCCCTAGCTTTTTGGAAAAACATATTTGACGACATATTTTGGAAAAGCCGCGAAAGGATTGGATGGGTCCTTTCGAGTCATTCCTTTTAGCCGAAAACCGATTCGGGATTTCTAAGGGGGTGTTAAGTTTATATGGAGGCGAGCCAGCCTGGGTACCCGAGCTAGCCCGCTTTGGCGAGCTCAGTTCTGGCAAGACACGAAATCTCGTTTTAAATATGAACTACACATAAACAAAAATAACTGTCGCGTGTACGAAGCTTTCATTTCCAGCCCAGGTCGGCGAGTCAGATCGGTCAATCGTGTTTGTGTGGGAAAACCCAGCCCGAGTACTCCGAGATCCCGGTGATCATATACAAAGCGAGATCTCGACTAGGCGGGCTAGCTCAGCTCTTATGCATATAAACACAAGATAAAAATTAACGAGAAGAGAAGAGAAGAGAAGAGAAGAGAAGAGAAGAGAAGAGAAGAGAAGAGAAGAGAAGAGAAGAGAAGAGAAGAGAAGAGAAGAGAAGAGAGGAGAGGAGAGGAGAGGAGAGGAGAGGAGAGGAGAGGAGAGAAGAGAAGAGAAGAGAAGAGAAGAGAAGAGAGAAGAGAAGAGAGGAGAGGAGAAGAGAAGAGAAGAGAAGAGAAGAGAAGAGAGGAGAAGAGAAGAGAAGAGAAGAGAAGAGAAGAGAAGAGAGGAGAGGAGAGGAGAGGAGAAGAGAAGAGAAGAGAAGAGAAGAAAAGAGAAGAGTAGACAGGAGTGAGATCTTCGGTGGGCTAGCCCGAGCACCCGGGCTGGCTGGCTTGCCTGGTCGGGATTGGATCACCTAACCAAACTTGTCGGGATACGGGAATTAGGCTAGCCAATATCGAGCGGGATTGAAGAAGCCGATGGTAAACCCGGCCCTCTTAACACTTTGAAGCCTGAAGACAAGTATTTTATTCTGGCTATTGCCAGATAATTTTACTCAGCACAGGGAAGGGTCCAGGCCTCAAAGTGTTAAAATCTATTCGAAGTGATCAAGAAATCGGTTTTAAGCCTGAACACGAGTCTTTAGTATTTTATTCTGGCTAATAACGCCAGACGATTTTATTCAGCACAGGGAGTGGTCTAGGCTTCAAAATGTTGAAAAATTTGAATCGGGCTTTCATTTTGGCTAACTTTAAACGATTATTTTATTCATCCATTTTTATTCATTCATTTGTGGAAGCTCTCGGACAGGAATGAGTTATTAAAGGTAATTTACCGTAAAAGACAATTAGGACGAAATAATGTCACCAACGACCTTAAGTGGAAAAAGCAAGAACTATAATCAGTCCCGAAATGGTATTCACAGTTCACACAATATATACGCACGGATTACGTTCGATTCGAAGTGATCACAATGACATAGGTACTGATTGATACAGACACTGATGATTAGTGAATACTTTATCTCAATTCGGCGTGGCCTCTCCATTTCTGCAAACTTTTTCCTCATTTCCACTCTTATCTTCGAGGTATTTCTTGCATTGCCGCGAGTTATGACGCGCTCGCATTTTAAAAATCAACTGAATACTTTCAGGAATTTATGGAATATTGTTTCAGTGAAGACTTTAAGCTCCTGACCATTCTTCGAAGATCTCGGGGTTATTTTTAACTTATAAGAGTTTTAGACATAGTTCTAAATCTGCAAAGAATTTGAACAATTTGCTAGGAATGCGCGCAAATTAGAATAGGCGACGAAAATGTTCTATATTTATACCCGTGTCCCATTGAAATTTATTAGCTTGACCTTTTCGCTCTTTCATTTCCGAATTCACTATATATCGTCGATTTGGCGAGAATATCCACACCAATCCTGGCATATCTGTTGTATAGAGACTTGAGTTAGATTAACTACAGACTCGTTGCTATAGGGATTTTACGTACTGTTTAATAAACGAGGCGAAGCCGAGTGTTTTTATATCTGATAAAACACGAACTGCGAGTTTGTTGAACGGCTTCAAAAACGAACCACTTGGTAAGTTCATTGGCGTAGTAAATTTAAAAAATAACCTTGTCTAAGTCGAGAAAACCAAAGCTAAAGTTTACGTAAATCAGGAGGTATCTTTATCATATATATATAAAGACACGATACGGTCATGATTTTCTTTTGTATTTTTCTCATGAATTATTAATGAGTTTTTGAAGATATTTTAAGTTTTTAACGATCAGGCCCAAAGCCTTGTCTAGCTAGTATCTGGCAAATGTCGGTCTCAAGATCAAATGGTTGATAATCCTTGTCTCAAGATCAAATGGTTGATAATCCTTGTTCATGTGTGAAGGTGTGATCTGATGAATTATCGATGTAATCCCCCTTCACGAGACTTAAGGCCCATTTACACTACGCTTGATTTTTGGTACGGCACGGTTAAATTGCAATTTTATCCGTGCTCGGACCTTGTAAATAGGTAGTCCGAGCACGGGTAAAATTGGTACGCGTGCCATTTTTATCCGAGCCGTACCAAAAATTGAGCGTAGTGTAAATGGGGCTTTAAAGTAGCGCCATGTTTTCTTGTAGTGTCACCTTGTTGTCACAGCCCTAACTAAATGTGTTAATTATTATCATGCCAACGCGTCAAGTCCGCCAAAACAACATAGGCATACACATACTAAAAATACATATATGTTATTTACCGACTGGGAGGTCCGTATAGAAAAATATTTGCCCGAGGTCTTAAAAAAGGCCCGAGGCCGCAGGCCGAGGGACATTTTTGAGACCGAGGGCAAATATTTTTCTATACGGACCGACCAAAACGGTAAATAACGTATTTATTTTTTTTACATAATTAGATAAATTAACATAATCGAATTAAGTTGCATAATCGAGATGACGTTCACGTGATATTCAAAAGTCCAAAGTTTATCGTTCGACAGTAAACAACTGCCGACATGCAGTCTGACAGGGAAGCTTGGAACCTTCTTTGTGATAAAAAAAAACATTCAAAACTTGAAGATCTAGTTACAAAGGGAAGTCAGAATGCAGTCCAAGTGTTTTTAAAGTTTAGTTGATAAAGATTCCTCGTCGTTCTTCTTCGTCGCTTGCTCGTTTTTGGCTGTTCGCTTGGAAAGTTGCTTTCAATATTTGGCTGACTGCATGAAAATTGAAAGTGTGTTCTTCGAGTTTGAAGACGAAAATGTTTGTAGTAAGCCATTTGTAATCCAAGTTTCAAGGACATGGCACGATGAGGTTGGCATGCGGAAAATATTTGACTAAAAGGTAAAGACTTGTAGCGGTTTTGTTGAGTATAGCGGTTGGATAACAGAAGAAAGACAGTTTAGTGTCAAAAGGTTTCAGCTTTTCTATCTTCTCGTGGTATGATTTTTTATATATATACTTCTATATAGTTAGTTCATTTAATGATTCAAAATACTGTGTTCACAAGTTTATGTATGTTTTCCCTACTGTTTCAAACTGTTTTCATACGTCGTTAAGCAATAATACTTTAAAACTTTATAAATGTCGCTCGCTGAAATTTTGCTTTTTCAGTTTTCTCGCGTTCTTTTAAAATTCGCTGTTTTCACACGAAGTTGTCAAAGCCATTTGGATAATAAAACTCATTTGCATCCCCGTCACTCTCTGTTGAATATATTTTTTCTGTGGCAAGCGAAATAGTTATGAAAATCGATCAATTTTAAATGACAGAATGTAAAAAAATAAACTTTTTTTGTTTTTGTTTTGAAATCCACAGCGGTCCGTATCGGGGTCCGTATCGTGTGATACGGACCGCTCGCTAAGCCAATCAGAGCGCGCGAATCAGTAGGATTCCGGACCGCAAAAAAATAAATGAACGTAACAACCCCTCGCCCGCTTTATATGCATTTTTTTACCCCACTCCAGCCCCCCACTCCCCCCCCCCCCCTAATTTCTGTTTTTTGTTGTATACTATTAATGACACACAGATCAGAAAACATCCCAGAAAATTAGTTAGCAAGGTTCACTTGTAGTCATGTACTGACACACCGAAAGAACATGCAAAGTCAATATTAAAAAAATAGGGGAAAAAAAGGGATGAACCAAATGACAAATTTTCATTCAACAATATGTATAAACAGTGGCCAAGAAAAGACACAATGTCAACGTCCTAGCGTTCAAAGACAATTCTAGACAATATATATAAATTATTTATATTAATTTTCATTTTCAAGATTTCTTCCGTTTTAACTCAGCTAAACAGGTAAATACGAAACTCCTACCGTTAAATTTTCTTCTGCTTTTGTCACCACAAACACTGCTAATTCAGTCTAGTCTTTTTGGATTGTTTTTCTCGTTCGCGGTTTCTTACTTTTTTCGTTGTTGACACATAAACTTAAGTTAAATATGACAAGGCATCATTCAGTTCTTTTCATGATCTAAAAAGCCGTTTGTTTCAAAATTTCTTCATCGTTCCCTCGTGAGTTATGTAGAATACACCAAAGCAAAATTCTTTACCGGCTTTGAACTAATTTTTAGGCTTTTCCCAGTGGTTTTAAGTCGTATTTATTGTTGTCTTTTTCTCGCTGCCACATCTCTTGTTAGCCTTATTTCTTTGGTCTTTTTCCATAGTAATGTTAATGTACATCTTAGCATTTTAGCTGAAACCATTTTTTCTGGCAAAGATTTCTTTCGTCATGGTCGTTGAAAAACTATTTCGTAATCTAACCGAACTTATAAATTATAATTTGCTGACGTAAATTTAAATAATATGAATAATTTAACAGGTTAGTTACCAGTACCTTGCTATTCGAACTGCGCAAGTTGTAGATTTGAATATATATATATATATATATATATATATATATATATATATATATATATATATATATATATATGTGTGTGTGTGTGTGTTTAAAAAGTTAAAACACAGGTAAGTTAAAATCTTTAATAAAAACCAAACGTTTTCGACTATATTACAGTCATCTTCATGTTTGACTGTAATATAGTCGAAAACGTTTGGTTTTTATTAAAGATTTTAACTTACCTGTGTTTTAACTTTTTAAACAAATTATATCTAGCGATACATCTATGAATCATATATATATATATATATATATATATATATATATATATATATATATATATATATATATATATATAAACAGGTTTTAGAATTGCTTTCGGCTTTTCATCTCGCGTGTAATGTGGACTCCACACACGTCGAGATTAGCACCCTCACCGGGCTCCGGGCCTTCGGCCCTCCGCCCGGGCTTGGGGATTACGAACCAACTACTGACTCTGTCTCTCGATTTACCTTGTATTTGTCGCTTTAAACCTATAAAATTAAGTGGGTGTAGTGACCACAAAACTATGTCATTATTTTTTAGGGTGACATTAATTATTTCCCCCAAAACTTGGGATTTAATTTATGCGAGAATAAGCAATCGCTCGAGTGTTACAGACCTTACTCTTACCGAGTTAGGACTGTGACACAGCTGGCTAACTGTAGAGTCACTCTTCTCGCCAAGCCAGGGTATTCTACACCGCATGGGTGGTGTTTTATGAGCTATTAACATGAGCCTAGGCTGCTCCAGGCTAACTGGGCTAGTGAGTCCGTGATCACGACATTCTTTCCTCGGCCGCAAGAGGAGTTTCGAATCATCGTTAGGTTTAATTTCCTTCTAAACTAAACCAATTCTTCCTTCAAAATTAGTTTATGTGAGTTTAAAACCAAAGTACGATCCTAATTGGACGAGTCAGCTGGGTTGGGCAGGCCAACTCCCCACATGTACGGCTGAAGTTTTTTTATGCAGTCATTGCTGAAACAGAGTTGCAGCGAGTTGCGAGTACTTACATTTAACTAAAATTTAAGAACTCGCCGTGAAAAATCAAGCACTTCGAGTTTTCTTTAATTAGATTTAAGTACTCGCTGCGAGTCAGTTTCTGCGATGACCGTGTTGAAAAAGTTGATGAATATTCAGGCAATATTCAGGCTTTTGTGGTTGTTGTATTGGTTGCTGTTGTTGTATTGGTTGTTGTTGTTGTTGTTGTTGTTGTTGTTGTTGTTATTATTGTTGCCACTGTAGTTGTTGTGCTGGTTTTTTTTGTGATGGTGGTGGTGGTGGCCGTTGTTTTTCTGGTGTCGGTGGTCGTTTTTGTTGTGGTGGTGGTGGTGGTGGTGGTGTTGTTGCGGTGGTGGTAGTTGTTGGGGTTCTTGTTGCAGTTGTGGTAGTGGTTGTTGTTGTGGTGGTGGTGGTGGTGGTTGTGGTGGTGGTGGTGGTGGTGGTGGTGGTGGTGGTGGTTGTGGTGGTGCTTGGTTGTTTTTGATGTGGTGGTTGTTGTGGCATGGTGGTGGTGGTTGTGTTTTTGTATTTTTTTTGTGGTGGTGGTGGTGGCCGTTGTTTTTGTGGTGTCGGTGGTCGCTTTTGTGGTGATTGTTGTGGTAGTGGTTGCTGTTGTTGTGGTGGTGGTGGTAGTTGTTGGGGTTGTTATTGTGGTAGTGGTTGTTGTGGTGCTTGGTTGTTTTTGCGGTGGTGGTGGTTGTTGTTGTGGCCATGGTGGTGGTGGCCGTTGTTTTTGTGGTGTTGGTGGTCGTTTTTGTGGTGGTTGTTGTTGTGGTAGTAGTCGTTGTAGTTGTTGTGGTGGAGGTTGTTGTTGTGGTGGTGGTTGTGGTTCTTGTGGTGATGGTGGTAGTGGTGGTTGTGGTGGTGGTGGTTGTTTCTGTGGTGGTGGTGGTGGTGGTAGTTGTTGGAGTTGTTATTGTTGTGGTGCTGGCCGTTGTTTTTGTGGTGTCGGTGGTTGTTGTTGCGGTGGTGGTAGTTGTTGGGGTTGTTGTTGTGGTAGTAGTGGCTGTTGTTGTTGTTGTTGTTGTTGTTGTTGACTTTTTGTTGCTGTTGTTGGTGGTGGTGTTGTTGTTGTTGTTGTTGGTGGTGGTGTTGTTGTGGTTGTGGTTGTAGTTGTTGTGGTGGTGATGGTGATGGTGGTAGTTGTTGTTGTTGTGGTGGTGGTTGTTGTGGTGTCTGATTTTGTGGTGGTATTTGTTGTTGTGGTGTTAGTGGTGGTTGCTTTTAATTGTTGTTGTTCTTATGCTTGTTGTTGTGATGGTTGTTGTTGTGGTAGTGTACATGGTTGTTGTTTTTATTGTGGTTCACTACAACCTGAAAGATAAATATGGTTTTGGGGTTAAACAGTTTAATTCATGATTCATCCTGAATGTTTATATATACTTGCTATCAAACGTTGAGCGGTCGAAGGCGAGCCGTTGCATGCCCATAAAGATCGTACGCGAATATTTGAACTTACTTATTAAATTCTAAGTGTATATGATGAATACTTTGTTTAAGAATCGCACTGGGAAAGGTTAAATAAGATTATTTTAACCCGGAAAACGCGACTATGTGTCTTATCACTTTCATAAAACATTGACATTTTATCAATCAATGTTTTAATGGTACTTACGCACATTTAATTAACATTCACTTATTTTGAATGTCCCTTATGAACTATTAATGATTTGATAAGTGCTGCAGTGACAGTGTTTTATCGGATTTAACATAAGAGGACATAGAACGGCTTTGAAAACGATCAATTTCCAATTAGTTAATTTGCGTATAATTATTTTGAACATCAACGTTGTCTAAGCCCTAAAAATCCGGAAGAAATTTTAGGTTTTTTTTATCGCATATAAAATCACCGACATAGTTCAGATTTCCTTTTTCAGTTTCCTAATTAATTATAAATGATTTTTGAAGGTATTTAACCGACTTGGCATTTTACAGTTTCGAAGCATCAAATATAAATTTCATCATATTCCACGACCTGTGTAAAGGTGCTGTTACACGATGCGATTTTTCCTGCAACTTGCAATAAATCACTGAATGTTGTAAGTTGCATAAAAATTTTCATAATACCCAATAGCACAATAAATTCAAAGAAGAACGTCAACGTCCTGGTCATCGCCTTCTTATCGTCGTCTATCCATAGATGTGGATCAGAGGCATCTTCGACACCTGAATCAGAGACTTCAAAGGGATTTGTGTCCGGCTCTTTTAGGATGAACAGCTGCGATCGAAGTACCTCGCGACCTTGACCGGCGAAAAACTCCAGTGATGTATTAGCGTATCGGTTTGTGTTATTTTTGCTGATTCATCTTTTTCGAAGGTGCGGCGCTTAATCGAGAGCGGCGCTTATTAAATTATCCTGCTTCTGGGTGCGGCGCTTAATCAGGAGCGGCGCTTAATCGAGAGCGGCGCTAAATCGAACATTTACGGTATGCAGTGTGACGTCTAAGTGATGTTACTTACATATAAAACAAAGCTCAATATCTAAAGAACGAAGTGAGATAAAGACGAACTGTAAACGTCAATTTTTATAACTTCAAAAGTTCTTGTAAATAAGAGTCTCTCCCGAACTTATTTTTCGCTGCATAAGCCCTTCAAGGATATCAACAATCCTTCTTGAGTAGAATAATTCACTGTACGTTCCTGGAAAAGTGAGATTTGGCAGGACTAGTAATCTCTAGTGTTTATGAAAGCTAGCATTTCAGAAGAAAAATATCTCAAATTACTTGTCTTTTGTTTCTGCCGAAATAGTCTTTAGCTTTCCCTGATTTTTTAATAAAACTCCTCACTATATTTACCCTCTCTCTAGGCGCTTAAATTAAATAACACCCCCCACCCCCCCCCCCCCCCCCCCCCACCCCCGCCCTTGAGAGCTTAATAGAGATTTTACGGTAGCACCTTATATTAAGATTGTTTAACTACTAAACTAAACCAAACTAAACTAAACTAAGCTAAAGTAAAGTAACTAAATTAAACTATTTATACTGGATAACTCTATCAGTCATATCTGTTCTCCCTAGAGGTTCAGTAAGAACCATCCCTCATTGGTCCAGTGTTACTACAAGAGAAAACGGGAGAAAGCCAAAGTATACTCTATTAAATTGTAAACGAACGAACAAACAAACAAACAAACAAACAAACAAACAAACAAACTAACAAACAAACAAACTGAGACAAACAAACAAACAAACAAACAAACAAACAAACAAACTAACAAACAAACAAACAAGACAAACAAACTAACAAACAAACAAACTGAGACAAACAAACACAGATCGATCGATCGAACGAACGAACGAACGATCGATCGAACGAACGAACGAACGAACGAACGAACGAACGAACGAACGAACGAACGAACGAACGAACGAACGAACGAACGAACGAACGAACGGACGGACGGACGAACAACGGACGAACGAACGAACGAACGGACGAACGAACGAACGACAAACAAACGAACGGACGAACGAACGAACGAGCGAACGAGCGAACGAGCGAAACGAACGAAACGAGCGAACGAGCGAACGAGCGAACGAGCGAACGAGCGAACGAGCGAACGAGCGAACGAGCGAACGAGCGAACGAGCGAACGAGCGAACGAGCGAACGAGCGAACGAGCGAACGAGCGAACGAGCGAACGAGCGAACGAGCGAACGAGCGAACGAGCGAACGAGCGAACGAGCGAACGAACGAACGAACGAACGAACGAACGAACGAACGAACGAACGAACGAACGGTCCAACGGACGGACGGACGGACGGACGGACGGACGGACGAACGAACGAACGAACAGGTTGACGAACGTACGCGGACGAACAATTAAAGTAATGCCTAAACGGACGAATGAACGAAAACGTTTACGGCAACAACCTCGAGCTCGGTAGTCATGCAGCCGCAATGCACTATAGACACTGCACTAGAGTCACGGCCGTCGATTCTCGAAGTCGAAAGGCCGCTTGGTCTTAAAATGTATATATTCTAACGCTCGAAATTTAAAACATGCAGTTTAATCGAGTGAAATGCCAAATATTACTAAAGAAAACATGCGAGAATTCCTATTTCTTATGACGTGTTTTGGCATGGGTGCTGCGCAGTTACGTCAATATATAATTACTTATTTTTGTTCTCCAGGCTGGTTTACTTAATAATAGAACAAAGAACGAAAGCTAGTAAAATAATTAAAGTGAGTATAAAACGAAAACTAAGTCTGTCTTTTTTGAAAGAACATTTAAAATGACAAAGTAACATGTTTTACATGCAATTTTTAATTTGTTCCTTACTTCTTTGTTAAGATATTTCAGTTTGTTTGATATGCAAATTAAACGCCTTAATGCCGTCACACGTGCATTGCTATTATCATGTGTTCCTCCTTAATATTCGACGAGTCAGTGGGACTGGGTGCCAGCCTTCAGCTATTATGTTTATCTTCTAAGTCTAAGATGGCTTCGATTAGAAATATAAAAAAATAACAGTTTAAAATAGTCAAGTTTAGCATATACCTCGCAGGTGAATAGTGCTTTTCACGCAATCTGATTGGCTCCTCTAGCTCGGGATATCCTGCACTATTCACCTGCGGGCAAAACAAAATGGCGGACAGTTTTGCTGTATGTTTACCGAAGCAGGAGATTCTGTTGATAAACAAGGCTGATGTAGTAGAATAACAAGAAAAGTCAACAAAATTAAGATGAAGAGTGTCCACAGGTATGTTTCTTTACAATTTTCTAGCCATTAATATATTCAAAAGTTGTAAAAACTGTTTTGTCGACAAATATCGAGTACGCCTTCGCCAAGTGCCTAAGTTGCTAGCGGCCGTGTCTTGTATAAAAATACCGAAAAATATAAGAATGTTAAACTTGTTATTTCATTTATGAGGTATATGCTAACAATTATTCACTTCAGTGTCGGTGAATAGTGTGGATATTCACCTCGCCGAAGCGGCTCGGTGAATATCCAGCACCATTCACCTCCACTTCGGTGAATAATTGTTAATTAGCCCGATATATTATTTTTCTAAACATTTGGAAGAGAAAAGGTGGAAATTAAAATGGCTACCACATGAAACCCAAACTGAGAGAAATTTTCAAATCCACCAATCATGTTAACGAAAACTGTGTTTTGGGGTACCCCTTCTAATATCTATAGTACTGCCCTAAACTACATCTTTATATAACAGTGCCAAACTTGGTTCTTTTGTCAGGTCCGATCATCCCACTAAGTCACCTGGCTATAACAGTACCGAACATGTTAAAGTTTCAAGTAATTATATTGATAATAGCATGCAAAGATATACAACCTTCTCCGATAACTCATTATAATACACTGGTAGGTGGCCAAAATTAAAGAACCACCGGAGCCACATTTATTTCTGCAAGTTTTTCAACTTTCCTCGGTAATCATTTTTAGAATCCAATCAGTAGAGTCCATTAGAAGTGTAATGCTTGATTTGAAATCTTATATCTCAAAGTCTATGAAAACATTTTTTCATTCAAACACCTACCACTACGAAAACTTCAAGTCATTGATTTCAAGTGTTCTTTCAAATAATAAGACAGACTTAATTTTCGTTTGATAGACATCTTAACGTCATAAACACAATCTTAACACCTTGAAGCATGACGGGCGGGTCTTTAGTATTTTATTCTGGCTAACGCCAGACGATTTTATTCAGCAGAGGCAGAGCATAGTTAATCGAGATATCGTCTGGAAACTCGGCAAACTTCAAAGCGCCTATAATGAGCTGGGATTTTATGTTGAACCGTACCTTACACCGTGCACATCCTTTGTTTTCGGTTTATTAATATTTAAATAGCACGGTTGAGTGATTGAACTGAAACGTTGGTATTGGACAATTCGTTCATTATACTAAAATACAATGTGTTCAGTGACCGTGCACCGTGCACAAAAATTCATAAAGGCGAACAAAAAGATAGACCAAAGACTTTAGCTGAGTTTCCAGACCATATCTTGATTGACTATGGGCAGAGGTACAGTCCTCAAAGTGTTAAAGTCTATCTCTTTAACATTTTGAAGCCTGACGACGAGTTTTTAGTATTTTATTCTGACTAACGCCAGACGATTTTATTCAACACAGGGAGAGGTCCAAGCCTCAAAGTGTTAAACGCTATAGTTGACTATTAAAAGGCTCTTTTCCGATTGGAAGAATGTTCGAAAAGACGAAAACAGTCGCAAACAGTTCAGTTGTAATGTGTAAATGGCGATATACTTGTGAAACGAGTACAAAGCAAACAAGATGGAGGATAATGTATAAGGAAAAGAATCGCTAAATTTTTGTTTTTTAATGGCTTAACTTGATATATTCGTTAGTCGTTACATTTAATTGTTCTCAACGTTTATTCTCGTGATGTGCTGTATACCGATTTAAAATTTATTACTTTGAATTGACCGTACCGACTGAAAAGATGGCGACTTGTACATTATACCACAATCCTTTTTGCATAGTAAATACTGCATGTTTGTTGTACAATTATCGGATGATAGGTTTTGAAAAGATCAACCGTGGTAGGAATGAAGTTATATAAAGTACGTTTTGTGGAAACACCACGTAAAATATTTATTTGCTAAGCTTCGGCCTGTTGACTCAGGCCTTCTTCAGAGCATGATAACAACAAGCTGTTGGCTCACGTCATTATGAACAAAGCAATCACGTAAGAACGTTCTTGATTTTGTTTTCTAATTAATAAAATTAACGTGATACGCCATTCTTATGTGATTTAATTGATCAGTTGCTTTGTTTATAAATGACGTGAGCCATAGCTTGTTATCTGCTCTGATGATCAAGGCCTGAGTCAATAGACCGAAAGCTTAGCAAATACATATTTTACGTGGTGTTTCCACAAAACTTATTTTATATTACATTATCGCCATGAAAACTTTCAAAGAATTAAGGAATGAAGTTCTTTTTTACTTAATCCATGTCAACCGGCATGATAAACAATGTTTAGTTGTTATTTGAGCTGATTTGACATCGCAAAGCTGATTGTGGTTAAATGTACCTTTTTCGGTACCGTCTGCAATTACACGAGATTGAATCGAAGTTTAAAGCACTAAGAAATTCATATTAGTTGTATATATCTTTTGGCTTAATAAAACAGAGGAAACATAAGAAAGAGTGAAAACACTCAATTGCAAGGTTTAACCGCTATTTTGAAAATATCCGGAACGCGGTAGCTTTTATATTCGGACATAAGCAAATATAATAATCCGAATAAATCTCGCGTGTTGCTTGCTGTTTTTCACAAACGATTATATATCCTGTTTATTAGATATTCATAGTTTTTGTGATTCACGCTGTGTAATTGCTATATCTACTGGACTCTACTGAATGTTTCACAGTCATGCTGATTCACGTTGCTATATAATTAAGTGGGTTTTCACTACAGTGCACAGTTTATTTGATTAATTTTGCTTAGGAAATAACGGATCACCCACGCAGTAACATGCATTGTAAACTAATTATACAATATAATATAATATAAGCGGCCAAACTACACGGCCGTAGCTGCTGCTGCTGTAGTGATTATTTAATTTGAATATACCCATGGCATGAATTTGCATTTAATGCAATGTTAAAGGTTGGTTCACACTAGTGACATAAGCATATAAGCACAGGGAAAAAACAAAAGGCAAAACAAAAAAATGAAGTCAAGCCTACGACATTAGGAAGCAGGGGGTAGCTGGAGGGGATGGCATTACCCTAAACGTAAACGCCGAACAAGGAGGGCTACGCCCCCTAGAAATTTGGCACTAACGCACATGGAGCAGAGACGGGTATCAAATCCTTTTTTTGCCGTTTCGCGGCAAACAGAGTGAGACGATACAGTGACTGTAATGGGTAAGCCCCAAAGTTTAGTAATACCTCAGAATTATGTCAAAACATCCAAATTTATCAACCTCGTCCCCAGGGCATTTGCCTCCACGTTGGGAGTCGGCGAAACTGGCCCTGGCATCGGCTGGTCACGTGACACCCAGAATTTTGGGGTGTTTTGGCAAGAAAATTTATGCGGTCTTTGTCTTTCGTTTTTGTATAATACGTATACATGAATAATAAATAAGAAATATTTAACGCTCTGCCGAATCACTCATGTGAACCCCTTTATCATAAATGCAACTGGCTAGCATTATTCATCATGATACTCCCCACGATTATCCAGGATACATTTAAATGTCGGGAAGAAACATATATCTAATGTTGTTCTTGAGTTTAACCAAAGCTATCGTTACAATTCTTTGGATGAACTTCGCAGAGTGGATTTATTACAATTCATATTTTGATGAATAAATTACACTGTATCTGAATTATCAAGTTTTTAAACCGGCCAATCCGATTATAGAATCGACCAGCCGATGCCAGGGCCATTTTCGCCGACTCCCAACGTGGAGGCAAATGCCCTGGGGACGAGGTTGCCAAATTTGTATTAAAGTGCTTATATCACTTGTGGGGTACTTATATATTACTGGCGTCTTATATATTTCTCCTTTAAAATATTTTTCTTATATATCAGGTTAAACCAATTCTACAGTATGGTAAAACTTACCGTAGATTGTTTGTAATTTGGCGTAAAAATCGTTGAAGGAGTAATTTTTCTTCTGTTAAACATATAAATGTTGCATGTTGAAATATATACAGATGTAAATACTGCATGAAAACAGTTTTTTCCAGGTGAAAACAGTTTTAACACAGTTTTTAACAGTTTTGAGACGAAATTTAATTTGTTTTTGCTATTTTATAAATGAATTTGAAATGCCAATGTCCAATGCCTTTGAAAAATGCAAATATTTTTAGATGCTCTGGCAATATTCTTTGTAAACATGGAAAGAAAATATAACCCTAATATTTTTGCTTATATTTTGCCGTTTGTTTCAGTAGCCCGGTGGTTAGATCGTTAGTCTGCACGCAAAATGGTCGAGTTCAAACCGACCAACACCGCTGCCAAACGTTTTGCGCATGTGCGAAGTCCGAGCTCGTCCTCGGAAAAAGAGCGGGAAAACACTGAAATATTTGGACTGGTCCGAGAATCCGACACAAAAGTTAAAATTATAAGCATACTACCAAAAAGATAAGGTAGGTAATTTGTGCATGGCTAATTCCTTGTCAATATTGTAACTTATTCTGAATTTACCCCTTCGTACTTTTCTTTACCTTTTTTTTTAAACACAAATGAATAGGGCGAGTCTTACTTAAGTCTTCACTGTCTGGTTGTTGTCGCCACAGCTAGTTCCCACTTCTCTTGCAATGTTTACTCGGCGAATTCGCGCATGCGCAAACGTTTGGCAGCGGTGTTGTGGCGACCTGCGTTTTTCTTCATCTCAAGTTTTTTTTTGAATATTGTCTTGAAAATTTTTTTGTTATTCACTACCTTTTTCTTTTAAAATTAGAGTTAAAGTACTTTTTTTTATTTCAAATATTATACCTTAATTAAAGGTTTAAAACTATATTTTGAATTGTTCCAACGGCTATTTCAGGCTCCCAATGAAAAATAGCGGGAAGGTGTTTTCTTGTAAATCAGAGGGTTATGCAAAGGATATTCACAAAAATTCGTGTAAAAGAGGGCGAGGAGTTGTTGTGTCAACATATTTCTAGTATATTAAATATTAAATCGGACAATTGCCGATTCTTTCAAGGCCATTTTCCACTATGCGACATTTGTCGATCGACTCGACATTTTTCTTTTGTCTTGGCTAATTATTAGTTCCACTCGAGAGCTTGCGAGACAAAAGAAAATGGGTTTCCATGTCCTAAATAACCCAGGTACTTCACGAAAGCCTCACCCCAACACACACCCTAATCCTAACCAATAAATTCGTGAATATACCGCCATTTGCAGTTGAGTTTGCGGCTTGCGTTAATTAAGACGTTGTTTCATCGATTGAAACTCTACGTTCATTGGACCGCAACGTACTGTTTCCAAGGGCACAACGTGACGTTGCTACGGAGCTTTGACAGGGTTTCAATTAGTGATTAATTTGTTATAACGGTCGCCGTTGCTCTTTCTCTACCGTTTTCCGATATCTTATCAATAATGCTTCTCCTTAGGTCATGATAGAGCTTCCCCAACATTATATGTCCGTCTGGCCTTGCTAAATCGTTTACTAGACATTATAATATCTACTCGCCACGATCGCGAATAACAAATTAATCACTAATTGAAACCCTGTCAAAACTCCGTAGCAACGTCACGTTGTGCCCTTGGAAACACTACGTTGCGGTCCAATGAACGCAGAGTTTCAGACGATGAAACAACGTCTTAATTAACGCAAGCTGCAAGCTCAACTGCAAATGGCGACAGGACATGGATTTATAACCAGAAAATGTCACTTCGCGCGACATTTCGGAAAACCGACATACATAATTCGGTACTGATATTATCCAATCATCTTCGAGCTTTCACTTCCTTTATTCCAAGGTTAAAAAGAAAATGGCGGCTCGAGGGAATGACGACGATCCAATGTCTGCTTCTACGAGACGAGCTACAGACGAAAATGCCAACAGTCCTTCGAATTATTCAGATTATTTAGCGTATACACAGTACTGGCAGTATTACAACACTTATAGCTTTTATTACTACAGTTATTATTATTATATTTTGAACCAGCAAAGGCAAGCTGCTTTTCAAAACTCTTTGGCTTCTGGTACTCCCGAACGCGTTTCTGTAAATGGCTTGCACAATTTGCCCGACGTACGACGAAGGGTATTGAATGGGGGACCAACAAACGCTGGACAAGTCAACACACAGCAAGAACGTGAGTAATGTTTGTACTTTTGTTTATATATTAACAAAACAACAACTATAGCAATGTATATTTAAGGAATAGCACTATAAAGAGGGAGGTGGTTGGTGATCGAGGCCAGGATGGATTAGTTCCAATGTTTCTTGTATCCTACACTAAGGCCC
The DNA here is from genome assembly GCA_964035015.1 of Corallium rubrum. Lineage (NCBI taxonomy): Eukaryota > Metazoa > Cnidaria > Anthozoa > Scleralcyonacea > Coralliidae > Corallium > Corallium rubrum. Next base: position 14,233,540 of record OZ036005.1, read on the forward strand.
CAATAATTTCTTCGAAAACACAGTGGTCACACTACATTTAACTGGACTAAAACAATCATTAATAAAGTTTGCCTAGCAAAATCATTGACAGAATTGAATTGATATTTTGATATTTTATCACTTTCATGGTGAATATATACTGTACTGTACATGTGAAATGTAGAATCACTGACTGAACACTGCCAAGCTTTTGTATGGTACTTTGTGTAATTCAAGCAAATGTGATATATATTGCAACTGTGGGCTCACAAATGAGCAGATAGACTGACTTATACAAACATAGCCTGTGAGCAGGCTAATACAAACAACTTGGGCCAACTTCATTGGCACTTGTCAGTTCAAAACATTCTTACTACCAAAATCTTTTCTTCGAATGAGGATCCCAGGATCCACCACTATTTCCTGGTCTGCTGGAGATATTAGGTATCAAATATATTGGTGTAATCTCACTCTCTCTACAACCTCGATCAAACGTTTTCTGACTAATCAATAATCATTAGTCAAACTTGATGTCTTGATAAAAATTATCTCAAACAGTAGACTACCCTAATTTATATCAAGTAATAAGTTAGACTCATGAAAAGATTCTTTGGCCATGGCCAGCTAAATTTTCCAAACTCACAAACTGCAAACTCCCTTTCTGCCATTTCCTTTTGTGCATTTATATGATTTTCAGCATCAAAGTGATCAAGAAAAATGTTAAACATATGTTGGCATACGATTGCAAATGATTGGTGTATGTCCAGTGTGACAATAACATGCAAACCATCCTGGGTGAATGGGTAATTGGGTTGGCAGATTTGGTTCTAAAAATCAATGAGGATTTTGGCTCGACTGTTTGAAATTTTTGTTGGATTTGTGGATTCTGTCAAAGTGGCAGATTGCAGATTTTCCCAATAATTGACTACTTTCTGATTATGTACTGTATTTCCCTTGTAATTTTCAATGGAGCCTAGGTCTTATTCCTGGCTTAGATTGTGGATTTTTCCTGTTATGATTGAATTATATCATGTTTACATGAAGTGGATTGAGTGTTGAAGTCAAATCTCCCATGTTGTTTCTCCTCGTTGTGTTTACACCAAGGAGATTATTTGAAAGTTTTCAATCTGATCAAAACAAATGGCTGAAGTCAATCTACACAGTGGAGTGGAGTGGAGTGGAGTGGAGTGGAGTGGAGTGGAGTGGAGTGGAGTGGAGTGGATTGACTTGAGATTCAAACAAGGATCGACTTGAATGTCTCCAATCTGATTCTGATCTAAACCATGGTCATTCAAAATATGGTCTGGAAACTCAGCTAAAGTCTTTGTTCTATCTTTTTGTTTGCGGTGCACAGTTACTGAACCCATTTATATTTTTATTAATATAATGAACGAATTATCCATTATTTAGCAACGTTCCAGTTCAATCACTCAATGGTGCTATTTAAATATTAATAAACCTAAAACAAAGGATGTGCACCCTGTAAGGTATGGTTCAACATAAAATCACAGCTCATTATAGGTGCTTTGAAGTTTGCCGAGTTTCCAGACCATATCTCTAAACATTGGTTTGACTTGAAAATGACTTGATATGCATGAGTGAAGTTGGTGTGTGTCGTGCTAAATGGCAGACATTGAGGGAAGCACAGAGAATAGTGTTCCAAAACTGAAAACAATGTTCTAAGCAGATCGGATTCTTCACATGTAAACATGCATGTGCCCAGATTGACTACACTTGGGTTTTTCTATCCAATTGGACTGTCAATCTGCTTCATGTAAACCTGCAGGGCCTTAGTCCAGTTACAAAAAACAATTCAACCCAGTTTTGAAACAAAGCTGGTTTAGTTTTGAAATCAACTTATATGCAACCAGTTCCAAAACCAACTAATTGGCCTGCTCTGTTCAACACTCCAACTCTCCTCCAACCCACTACTACACACAGTGCTGCACTATGATAATCGCATTTACTAGTAATACTTTTCTCAGGCTACCATAACTGTTATCTATTCTTGGTGGAATGCTGATCAGAGTGGTGATGTCAGTAGCAGGCATTCTGTCTGCGAGCATCACTGATGCAAGCCTTCAGGCACCACTGGTGCCCCCCCAACAGTACCTCCTCCTCCCCAGAGATTAGAAAAGTCATCATTAACATGGGGAAAAATAAGTTAAGCAAAGTAACAGCAGCAATCATGTACTTACCCAACCCATTTGCACCGGAGGCCTTATCCCCTGTAGTACTCCTATCCATTCCCTAGCTAGCAATGCATGCTGACACTGTTTCTTAAGTTCCTTTTATTATATAAAAATATACATTAAGCAGTGTTGTGTTTGGGAGGGGAGAAAGCATGTATAATGGGGGTTAATTAGCAAGAGAAAGAATGCATGAGGTGGGAGGAAAATGAAATGTGTGTTATAACTGAACATGTACCATAAATATTCTTAATTTCTTTCTTTTAGGATATGAATACGCTGTAGCTTCACTTTGGAGACGAGCTTTTGCAGAATTCATTGATTTTGTTTTCCTGTTTTTCATCAAATATTTATTGTTTTTCTTGTACTAGTAAGTGGCACAAATATTTTCTTCTTGGTGACATTTAACATTTGCCAGTCATGCAGTTGCGTTTTATCTAATTCATGAAGAATTCAAAAGAAATAATGTTTAAAGTGGTTCTCTGATGAAAATATTGTTGGTAATGTTTCTGCATAATCCTAAAGATATTATGGTACTTGATAATTGTGCAAAGTTTTATTTTGAAATTCCCAAAAACAAAGTTGTACTTTACATGCGAAGTTTGTATTTTGGAGCGCCGCCATTAAATTGGCCGTGTGTGAGAAGAATGAGTTGAGGAGAACTTACGACGTCATAGACTCAATAAAAACAAAAGATTATTGTTGTTGTCAACAAAAGGGTCATTGTTGTTATTGAGTCTATGACATCACAAGCTTCCTCGACTCATTCTTCTCAAGCTCGGCCACTTGAATGGCGGCGCTCTAAAATACAAATTTCACACGTAAAATACCACCTTTTCTTCAACGAAGTTTGAAACGAAACTTTACACGATTACCAACTACCATAACATCTTTAGGATTATGCAAAAACATTGCCAACAATATTTTGATCAGAGAACCACTTTAAACAGGTGTTGTAAATCGGACATACAAATTCATCCTGATTTACATATTAAACTTTCTGGTTGATTTTGTTAGCTTAGCCCATTACTGCCTGGGATGTCTAACGTTCTCCCTTTGACGAGTAAAATTGTCTGGCGTTAGACAGAGTCAAACAGGAATGGGTTAATCACTTGTTAACCCATTACTGCAGGCCTAGAGTGTCCGAGGGTTCTCCCTTTGACGAGTAAAATTGTCTGGTGTTAGACAGAGTCAAACAGGAATGGGTTAATCACTTGTTAACCCATTACTGCAGGCCTAGAGTGTCCGAGGGTTCTCCCTTTGACGAGTAAAATTGTCTGGCGTTAGACAGAGTCAAACAGGAATGGGTTAATCACTTGTTAACCCATTACTGCAGGCCTAGAGTGTCCCAGGGTTCTCCCTTTGGCGAGTAAAATTGTCTGGTGTTAGACAATAATAATAATAATAATTTATTATGTATTAATTTGGGGTGCAAATAAATTTTATTTGCACCCCAAATTAATACATACATAAAGAAAAAGTACATAGAGCGTTAAATTAAATTATTATACAATACTGATACAATCTCGATTGTGGTTGGCTAACAACCTACAGATATATTTAAAGATGTTGGATGCGAAACCAGGATTATTCATATTAATGTTGACAACGTTCTCTGGTTTATAATATTTATTCGAGTTACGAGCTTTCGGCTGCCAGTTAATTCTTGATATCTTACCACCTACAAAATATCAAAAATTATCTGTGGGTATGACGCGCTGACCAGCGGTTTGAACAAAACAAACATGGCGGCCGTCCTTAGGAGTGAAGATCAGAAGCGGATTAATCCGGCGGATTTGGCACGTTTTGTTGACGCTAAAACCACCAAGAAAAAACAAGCGAGCTACACATACAGCTGTTAGAGTTTAAAGCAGTGTTTGAGAGAGAAAATTGTATTTGACAGCGAAAAAAGTTAGCGAACCTCGAACTGAAGACGGTATGAATATTTACTATTTTTACCTAACTTTGTAAAAGACTTTCTGAAGGCTTCTACAGTACATTTACAATTGTATAATACTAGATGTTTTTTATCAAAAGTGAAGTGCTGCGAGTTTCTACCATTTACTATTTAGTAGTAAAATACTTGTTATCGTCCGAAGCATTTTCAATTAAAGAGCTTAAGCATGCGACGTTTTCCTCAACATGGACGTCACGCGTATAAAATCGATCTTGCAGTTGATCGGTCAGCACTCTTGCTTGAAGTGAATAACGGCAATCTATGCAGTTTTAGGTTGTTGATTTGCAGCAATAACGGCTGTTGCCATCTTTAATGGCTCAATTTTATACGCGTGACGTGAGTGTTGACAATAACGTCGCATGCTTAAAATGTTAAGTGAAATCATCTGGCACAATGGTGTGGAATGTCATGTAAAAATTAATGAACAAAGACTCGTATAAATACACTGTCTGCCCCTCGAAATGTCGCTTAGCCTTTTGTGGCCTTGATATATACTTCCAGCAACAAATAGAGTTGTGTTTGATATAATAGTATAGTAGAAAAATGCTCTTCTCTTTAATTCCAGCGCCAAACAATGCTAGGTGTAGCGTAGCGCACAATTTAATAATGCCTGCCGCTGATCGGTAGACAATGCGTATACCGAAGATCATCGCCCACGAAATCCAAAGAATCGAGTTTGTGAACGCATAGAAACTCGGCCCAGACCTCGTCAAGATTAGTGAGCTGCTCGCCTTACGGCTCGTAGCAAAAACAATTATTGAATTCGGTTATCGCATGATATCAAGAATTATCAAGGCCTCTGTTTGTGTTATCCGCCTCATCCTTCGGCTTCGGCAGATAACACAAACCTCGGCCTTGTTAATTCTTGATATCATGCTCAACCTCATCCAATAATTGTATATTAAACTACAATAGAGTACATGCTACCTGTAACCACCCTGCGAGCAGACCTTATAAATACTCGCCGCTAGCAACTCGTAAAATAAGGCTCTGCCGAAATCGAGTCGAATCTTTCAAGTCGCCGCAGTCCAAACTTCTGGACTAGTTCTTTTTCGTTTTCTTCCGTCAGACGCATTGAATTTAGGGGAAAGCCGACTGCCAAATCTGAGTCCATTGTACTGTATTTGTTGGGAAAGTGCTTGTTCAGGTCTCCAACAAAACGCGACCACCCCACTCGGGATAGCTTTCACCTATCACACTAATGTAAATTAGTGGAAAAAAGAACTTACCATTTGCACCATTGAATGGAGGGACCAGACGAGTGGTGTGTAAAGGAAGAAGAAAAAAGACAATTTTCCGAGCAACAGAATGTACGTCTGGCTGCTTGTCGTACGAATGACTAATGATGTGCCATCTAGCCGTAATCTACGTCTGTACCAATACAACGAACGACGCGCGGTTACCTAGCAGTTAACCTTGGTTATTGCATAACCCAACTTAAATATAAACTTTTGATATCCTCACAAAATCATGGTTGTTTTAGCTCTTGAATAGTTGCTCGTGCTTTCTCACTTACGAATGTAAAGTCTCGAACGAAATCTACTAATGTAGTCTCTCCTTAGTCCTTTTCCCACGCGGTCTACCTAAAAATAACGTCTTGTTCTAATAATAATTGGCAAACTCCACATATTTGTGCCTTGAAATACTTACCGGATATATATATATATATATATATATATATATATATATATATATATATATATATTTAACAATTATTCACCGAAGTGGAGGTGAATAGTGCTGGATATTCACCGAGCCGCTTGAATATCCACACTATTCACCGACACTGAGGTGAATAATTGTTTTAGCATATACCTCATAAATGAAATAACAAGTTTAACATTCTTATATTTTTTCGGTATTTTTATACAAGAAACGGCTGCTAGCAACTTGGGCACTTGGCGAAGGCGTACTCGATATTAGGTATTCTAGAAAATTGTAAAGAAACATACCTGTGGACACTCTTCTACTTAATTTTGTTGACTTTTCTCGTTATTCTACTACATCAGCCTTGTTTATCAACAGAATCTCCTGCTTCGGTAAACATACAGCAAAACTGTCCGCCATTTTGTTTTGCCCGCAGGTGAATAGTGCAGAATATTCCGAGCTAGAGGAACCAATCAGATTGCGTGAAAAGCACTATTCACCTGCGAGGTATATGCTAAATATATATATATATATCCGGTAAGTATTTCAAGGCACAACATTCTCGTCCCCAGAGACCACGATCATTTGGCAGCCAAAAAGATCGTGACCTCTGGGAACGAGAATGAATCTATAGACTATAGAGTTCGCTGGATTAAGCGGGTTGAGAATGTTTCTCGCGCATGCTCGACAGAGATTCGACTCGATTTCGGCAGAGCCTTATTTTACGAGTGCCAGCGGCGAGTATTTATAAGGCTCTGCTCGCAGGGTGCGTGTAACAACTTTGTAAAAACATATTACACAGGCAGTGTAAAACAATAAAAGAGCCATTTTTAGCTGGCTCAGGCAGGAGTGGATTAAACAGCCTATAGTCCCTTTTACACGACGCGAGTTTTTGGTACGGCACTCTTAAATTTCGGCACGCTTGCCACTGTTTTTTTGCACGGCACTCCTGATTTTCGTTGTGTAAACGCAAAATCAGAGGACCGCGTGCCATAAAATTTTGGGGTGCCGAGACCACCTCAAGAGGTAGTCTCGGTCCGCCTAAATTTAGGAGCCGCGGACCAAAAGCAACTTGCGCATGCGCACATTCTTCAAAACAAAGGCAATATCATAGCGTCTACAAAGTCGTCTACAACTAAAAGTATGGGCAAAATATGGTCAGATGAAGCAACTAGAACGCTTATACATTTGTGGGCAGAGGATGGAATTCAAAGGATTTTTGGTGAAGGAAAATTCGAGTGCAGAATACATACATTTTAAGACCAAACCCGGACCAGTTGCGAAAAATGCAACTAAGTTTCGTTACATACATACGTGTCAAATCAGCTAAGAAATAAAAACAAGTAAGACAGCTCCAATAAATTAAATTTTACGTTTTCTTAATTTTGTGAACAGGTATTCGTGGAGAAGAGTTGTCTTAAAATTGTGTCTGCATAACGTTTTTTCAATTTTTTATGTAAATATACCAAGCAGTGAGCTCTAAATATAACTGGAATGATATCTTTGTGGAAATCTTGTTCCCAGAGCCCGCGATCCTTCTGGGCCTGAAGTACGTATAGTTCCAGTCTTCTACGCGGTCTGGTCAAGTCTGATCTAGTCAAAACGACCGCGCAGGAGACTGCAACTATACGTACATTAGGCCTACATGTCCGCCATGTTTGACTTTGCCCGGTCAATGACCAGCAGATATCACTCCAGTTATATATAGAGCTCACTGATACCAAGCTACAGCCAATTTATTTCCCGCGTTTTCGTCCGCCATGTTTGAAATATAGGCCGCGAATATTGTTATTCGTGTTTATTACGGCTTAAAATTGTTCCTGTGGCTCAACTTTTAAGAGGACCCTATCCCAGATCAGGAGTGCCGGTTAGAAAGTTAGACGTGCTTCGGGTCCGCCAAAAATGTGTCGTGTAAACGAAGCAGGCCGTTTTAAGGGAAGTGCATGTACCGCGTGCCGAAATTTAAGAGTGTTGTACCAAAGATCTTCGGCATACCGAAATAGACCTTTTCGATAATTACGTCACGCTGCATGAAAACGAGGCTCCCAGGCCAAAGTTTCACAATTTTGATTATCATGGCAATCCTGCCATATTTGTTTATGGAAGAAGATGGCTAATAACGTCCAAACTATATATGGTAGAAACACATCGTGTACGTATGTTGTTAGGCACTTCATAAGCTTTCATTTGATGTATATCTTAAGTTTCTGTGACGTGTGTAACTTTTTAAAATGTCCAAAATGTTCGCATCATTGCTCGTCAAGTCATAAATATGATATGGACTTCTCACAACTGTTGTAGAATTTCGAATACCGTTTTTAAAATATTTAAAATACAACTTTGAAATGTATATCAAACAGAAGATACTGTAAAATGCTATTTGTGGTAGAACTTTCAAGTTTCTAGCTTAAGGGGAAGTATTTTAATATGAATTGTTAAGTATTTTAGTATGAATTGTTAAGTTTGTTTTGTTTACAACTCAGACCAAGATAATAGTACGTTTTCCCATCAGTTTTAAAATGCTTTCTCTTAAACTAGAAACTTGAAAGTTGTACCACAAATAGCATTTTACAGTATCTTCTGTTTGATATATGTTTCAAAGTTGTGCGTTATGTATTTTAAAAACAATATCCGAAATTCTACAACAGTTGTGGGAATCCATTATTATTACTTGACGAGCAATGATGCGAACATTTTGGACATTTTAAAAATTTACACACGTCACAGAAACTTAAAATATACATCAAATGAAAGCTTATGAAATGCCTAACAACATACGTACACGATGTGTTTCTACCATATATAGTTTGGACGTTATTAGGCATCTTCTTCCGTAAACAAATATGGCAGATTACTATGATAATCAAAATTGTGAAACTTTGGCCTGGGAGCCTCGTTTGCATGCAGCGTGACGTAATTATCGAAAAGGTCTATTTAAGAGTGTTGTACTAAGAGTGTTGTACCTTCGGGCCCGCCAAAAATGTGTCGTGTAAACGGGGCTTTAATCTTAGAGATTGTTAATGAACCTAAACAATTACGACCGTAGATGTGTGAATTGGATATTAAGTTGTATATATACTATTCAAATAGATGCCCATACAACTCGACTTCTCATTTTTGATCAATAGAGCATAAAATGAAAGAGGGAAGTAATGGGTCTAGTCCCATCCTAATTTAATTTATTTTAAGTTATTTTTAGATTTCACGCGGTAATCTCGCGCGTAACCTGCCGAGCAGTCGAAAAAATGACATACGATTTTAGATAAGATAAAACTCTTTTCCGTGCAAGAGCTGCAATTCTTTGACAAAACGTCTGAATATATGTTGTTCCCAACGCCTCTTTAAACTCTAAGAGCTCTCAAACGTATTTTCAAGGCTACTTTGAACTCCAAGCTTCGTGAAGGTAATTGCGCATGGCGGAAATATTGGTGGCCGACGTTCGCATTTTTTCAAGCGATTAATTTCCGTTATGAATTAGCAGTTTTTCTTTATTTTTATAAAATAATGTTTTCGCTATATAATAAAACAATTATACTATTCGCTCGTCGTTTTGCACCTCGTTGGTTATGAGCTCATATACGACTCGAGCTCATGGTATAATTGTTAAATATATTGTTTATGATTTTAGTATATTGGTTTTTTTTCAGCAAAGATCCTGACCAGCTTAATGCACAGATTCAGTATATTTTGGTTGTTGATGAAACCACAAGCTTCAAAGATATTGAGGATGTCCTTCTGCAAGCATTGGTCTATAGATTGATTGTATTTTTGTATGAGGTACAGTATGAGTACTGTGGTGTCAGTAGTTAACAACTCGACTTCGTCTCGGTTATTATTCACCAATATTCACTGTGCATGAGGCGAATAATTGTTTTAGTATAAATACACATTTTCGTACTTTTAGGAACAACACTTTCTTTAAAATTGTTAATTTCCTCGTCTGTCGCATTGACAAATTGGGACTATTGAGAATTAGTCCGAAGTAGCTCGACCAATCAGCGCTCGCGATTTTCTATAATTACCTGTATTTATAAGTATTAAACATGTATATTTGGCGTCTACTGAGAAATCAGACTGTTTAAATTCTTAGTGGTCAGAGCATTGCACTAGAATCGCAAGGTCGTGGGTTCAATTCCTGCTGGAAGGCCTGTGTAGTTGCATTTTTTGCAACTGGTCCCGGTTTGGTCTTAAAATGTATATATTCTACACTGGAATTTTCCTTCACCCAAAATCCTTAGAACATGTTTAAATTCTTAAGTGGGTTTTTGTATTTCTTAAGTGTCTATGAAAAGAAAATTAAGTCTTTTTTATTCGAAAGAACTTTTGCTAAAGTAACATCTTTTTTCTTTGAAAGTTTTCATGGCGATAATGTGTTTCCCAATCACCAGAAATTTAGGCCGCCACTCTCCGTCAGCGGTTATTCGCCTAAATGCCTAATAATATAATTATGTATTCGAATGCGTTTGATTCTATTGTACTCTAGTGTTTCTCATTATTCAGGTTATTGAGTTCTTTAGAATTTGCCTAAATCGTGCATGTATGTATATGTAAACAATCTGTAAACGACTATAAGAACTGTGAAATCAAGCAAGTTCAAACGCTTTTGGAAGCACTATGCTAGGGACAAATCAGGATCTTTATGTACTTTCGAAGTAGACTGACTCATGCCGAATGCGATTTTGCCAATTTCTACCACCTGTTTACAAACATGCCATAATTTGGAGAAAGAACAACTTATATTCAACACAAAATTATGAACCGGAAATCGCTTTTCCAAGTAAACTGACGCACTTTCTTCGCTATGAACCAAAATCACAAGCAACGTTTTCGACAAACATCACTAAAAAGGTAAACAGAGTATAAGCTGTATTTCATGGGTCAACTTTGGCAAAATTACTAACCCATCTCGATCCTTGCATATTTTACTTCAAACAGTGGGATTTCATTCTCAGTGACAGGCGATTAATAGGGATTTGACTGGTTTGTGAATGCGAATAGCAATCATTCTAAAGGAAAGGTACGGCTCCACTCGCAAACTAAAAAAATGCAATTGGTTATAGTTGTATTTTCCGTCTTTTGTCGATTTCACAGTCTGTGCTCAGTAATTTTTGTTGACCACTTAAATAAAACGTTGCGTGCAGCCGCTGTTTCTACGCGGGCTCAAACTTATCCATTTAACATCTTTTGCAGTTTTTCGTTTCCTTGAACATTTTGAGGTCACATGTGCATAATGATTTAATACAAAGTCATAGTTATAGTTAAGAACTTCACTTAACAGCTTACGAATAAACTGAATTGTGTGAGTTATACAAGAATCGTAAGATTAATTATTATATGGCAGCAGCGCTGAGAGGTCCGAATACGGAAATCCTGTAATTTGATTGGTTCATAAGCGGTCGGATATTTCCCGTATCCGCCCGCTCAGAGCGGAAGCTGCCGTTCGGGACCGTAAGTTAATTTTATAAACAAAATGGCAGTCATGTCAGTATATCGGCAACAAGATGGATTATAATTTTAGAACTACTCATTGTTGAAATATATCGTGCAGGTATGTTGTTAGAAATTTTATAAGCTTTCATTTGATGTATAGTTCGAGTTTCCACGTTTTGTGAACGTTTTTAAAATGTCCAAAACGTTCGTAATATTGTTCGTAATAATATAACATTTACTTCTCACAGATATTAGAATTTCGGATGATTTTTTATTCAACTACTTAACGTACGATCTTGAGCAATATGTCAAACAAAAGTAATTGAAAAATACTATTTGGGGTAGAAAGTTCAGGATTCTAACTCAACGGAAAGTACTTTAAAAATGGGAAAATGTCTGCCATTTTCATTTAGTTCGCAAGAAAGATAGATCGAGTTTTCACAGAACGTTCACAACATTTATGGCCATATAATAAACTACTTATTGACTCGCTTGTTCGGTCTGTACTAGTAAAATATCGGACCTCTGTTTTTTGCACAGACCTCAACTCGCTGCGCTCGTCTCGGTCCGTACTAAAAAAACATCGGTCCGATATTTCACTAGTACAGACCTCACGCTCGGTCAATAAGTAGTTATTATATATACAATCTGAAATTGTCATTATAAAATATTTTACAAGTTACAAATAGGATAGTTACAAATACAATACAATTTATTGCAAGAAGGATATTTATTATTACTATTACCAAACCAGATTTCCTTTAAAGGAAGCACGTGGATGTGCCTCTCTCACAGCATGTAGAATTTCTAGTGGTTATGTTTGATAATGGTAAAGGTATATAACCTTGACTAGTGGCCCCACGAATTTATTTGACATTTGAATGTATTTTAGCCCGCTGAGTTCTCCATTTTAGCTCGCAAAATACACCACAATGCCCGATAAAATTATTATAATAGGTGTTCTTCCCCAAGATGGGCATATAGAAAAATCTACCTTAGAAGAGCACAGTAAGCCAATATGTTTTTGCTACGAAGGTCCCTTTTCGTGAACGGGATATAAGATATATTATAATTTTGATGAGTAAGGTCTAAATATTCTGAGTTTGTCCCCCCCCCCCCCAGTCCATGTAGGCTCTTTAACACTTTGAGGCCTGGAGCTCTAAACAAAGTCTTGTTTTCAAAATGCTCCGAAGAGTCCAAAGTTCTTGATCTGACACATTGAGTTTATTGAACAACACGTGACCATGATTTGACCAATAAGATTTCATCTTTGGCAACCGAAAGTCTTTGGTATATAACAATTTAGATTACTGTTGCATGATCTTGATCTGTTAGAAAATTAAATTAAATTTCCAGTTTAGTACCTCGTCACTGAAACCCAAGAAGTCATTTCTGACATTTTTTTCAGGCTAGTAATACCAGATGATTTTATTTTGGCAGGCATTTTTTCTCGCTGTCTCATTCCCTTGTTCAGTTGGTGGAGCAACCTTTGGCAAATACATGATGGGCATAACAGTTATTTCTTATCAAGGACTCACACCAGTTGAAGGACAATTACGTCGTTTTTCTGGAAGTGCTTCGAGGAGGCTTTTTCCATGGCGGTAAGTTTTGAAGTGGTTCTCTGGTGAAAATCTTGTCGGTAATGTTTCTGGACAATCCTAAAGATTTTATGGAACTTGATAATTGTTTTTTGACAGCATGCAAAATACTGCCATGCAGGAACGTAAGTCGTTAATGTATTTCTTTCAAGCAAGACGATTTCGTCTGAAATAGCTTTTCTGTGATCTATGCTTAAAGATTTTCCACGTTCGTAAGTCCTTCAACTTTCATCCTCTCAGCATCAAGAACCTTGGAATAAACCATGCCGCTTTTGCCCCAAGGAGTTCATACGGATAGTGTACTGATTGTAAAAATAAATCAATAGGGTAACGTAAAGTTTTAATTTGCATGACAAAACACGAATGTTTATGTCCCCATGCCACTGTTGACAACGAGTGACTGAACAACTGTCAAAAAATGGCGCGCAGCGCGGTCAACTGGAAATAGTAGTAAGCCCCGGTCTGTAATAAAAGATCGCGAGCATGATAATTTCGCTGTAAAGACCTTCCACTCGGTTAACAAGTTTTTAATATCAGACCAATGTCTTTTGTGTGCAAACCTCGCCCATATCAAGACCTCAGTCTCATGTTTTGCCGCGCATTCCTGGTTAATAAGAAGTTATTAATTATTGTAGATATATATTTATGTTGTACATACCATTATAATCAATGGTCAAAGTTCCAATAATAGCACGATAATAATCTATCATAAAGTTCCAGTTATAATAGCATACAGACCAATCAATTCCCTCTTATTCTGAAGAAAGAATTGCAACCGCAAAATTTAAAACGATAAAGGATAAAGGACTGGGGGCTAATCATCCTTACTTGCAGCCAGCGGCTGAATTGCGAAGGACGCAGATCAAGGTGGCCGTGTTGAGGTATATCAAAGGCGCTTCAGGCAGCCGCCATACGACACAGTTCAGACCACGGATCACAGCTAAGATGTTAGGTGTTGATTTTACGGAGGGAGGAAAACCGGGGTACCCGGCGAAAAACCCTCGAAGCACAGGAGAGATCAACTATAACCTGAATGTCAGGCCTTCATTTGTTCCCGCCTTCCGCTAAACCCGGCAGCGTGGGCAGAGGTGCGGGCGAGCGAGAAGGCGAGAAAAATTAAGGTCTGAGGAAACTCTTAACAAAACTGTGGGGACTCCGTCCATCTCATGGACGGGAGCTCTGATTGGCTGACTAATTGAAGTAAGAATTTTGATTGGTTCATTCAGATAAACAACTTTCCCAAAGGTGCACCGTCAAGGTGCACACCATCGCCGTTTCTCGAATCTCTTTATCGTGTACGTTTCTGTGACCAATTCATTCATTCATTTAATCATTTATTATGTCGCAAAATCAAACCATAGAAGGATTTTTCGAAACTGCTTTGTTAAATGCATTGACGCATTTCGGCTATGAGTCTTTGAAACCAGAACAAACGACGTGCATTCGAAATCTCGCTGTTGTCGCGAATCGAATTTTTTGTTTGTCTTATGAGCTCTCACTGAATTAGAAATCTATTCAATTTTATACAATAGAAATATCGATTCGGAGTGGAAAACTGGCTTAAACTCCCTGAATTAAGTTTAACTCAAGCCTCAAGGGTGTACCTTGCCGATTCTTCGAAGAGCTGAAAAAGTTTTAAAGGTTAAAAAACTTCAAAGGATTCGTCTCACTCCTATTTCGAAAGTCCTGGAAAAGTCAGCCTGAATTTGGCGTTCTTTGAGGGGTGGTTACCCTGATTCAAACTCTTTTTCCCGTTTTCTAGGGCTTGTGTGAGAGCCATACTAAAGAACTTCATGATCACGTTTTTCTTTCCAATTATGTTCACTGCCATGTTTCTGCAGAACTATCGAACGCCTTATGACTTTATGGCCAACTCAATTGTCGTTGATGCGCACCCAAAGAGACAAAGGCAAACGTAGATGTTTGTATCTGCGAAACGGATCGTATGTAACTCAGTGTCGGATTTGCAGTAGCTTGCGTTCTGTTTGGGGCGGGAGGCGAAATGAATGCCTATCATAGTCCTATTCAGACTGCGTTCACACGAGTCCGGTGCAGAAAATAAACGGTAAAATGGTGTTACGTTCACACGAATCCGTCATAATTTAACGACGCTTTGAAGGTGTTCACACTACTCCGGAAACTTCTGGTGTATGCTGTGCACTGTTTAAATAGCCATATCTCGTCACAAGTAAATGGAAACGAGGAGAAATTCAAAGAGTATTATCCTACCAAAGCATATAGTGCATTCTATAGGTTTGCAATTTTACTCTTTCTATTAGGAACACTCCTTATTGGCTTAGTCTTCTTCTATTTACACTGGCCAGTCATTGTTGTAATGTTCGAACAGCAGCACAAGTGTTTTCGAAGTTGTGATGACGAAGTTTTCCATCGCTGAAAAATACGCCAGCCGTTTGGTTAGGAGCTGAAAATTTAGGAACTTGGTACTAAAGCGGAGCGAAAAAGTGCCGTATCTTGTGCCAAGGGTCAGTTTTCATCTTTTCATCTCCGCTTAGGAATCGTTTTCAAAACTCTCCGGTTAGAGCGCCGTTTTCACACAATTTCGATCCGGTGCCGTGTGTTTTGTGACTTTTTAGCGCCGTTTTAACTCGCTCCGGACTCGCGTGAACGGGATCTCAGAAAAGCGTACAAACCTAATTAGTGCGTGAATATATTGAGCTAAACTCAAAATCGGGCTTTATTTTCTAGATTTTCTTGACGCTCATTTTGACAAAACAGTCGAAACATCAGTACCATTCAGACTAGAAATTTATTTTCAGTGTTCAAGTTTGGAAACGTTGATCTACTCGCATGCAGCTGTATAAGGCAGTTCGTAATCTCGACTGCGCATCAAAATGACGCGTTCTAAAAAAAACTTATTGTAATACATAACATCAGCCTAACGACGCAGGCTTCATTTACATTTTTAATTGAACTTGCAAATTCGTTATACTGAATTCCCCAGCCTGATTTAGGAATTGAAATAAGTTTTATCCAGACGCAGAACGCGTCATTTTGATGCGCAGTCGAGATTGAGATAGTCTAATAGGCGAGTTTCAGGGTGTTGCGCGCGCATCATTTTTCAAAAAAACTGGCAAGCTCCCCTCAAAGTAAACATACTATTTAAAATAAACAAAGTATAGATGCAGTTTCTGGATGTTTAACACTGTTATTTTGCTGTTGTTGGCTCGCTAGCAAGTCTGTTTGCCATTGCTTACTTTGTGGAGAGCCCGCCAATTTCTTTGCAAAACGATGCGCGCGCAACACCCTGAAACTCGCCTATTGGCGCGCCTCGCGAGTCGCGAGTAAATGGCGCGAGTAAACTTTTGTCGTGGGCCTGGATATTTTTCTCCAGTTTTGTTACCGGGGAACAAAGAACCTAAAAACATAGATGCAATAATAGATTATCTCAAATGTCCTCAGCGTGTGTTCAGTTGTTTACGCACAGCGAATGGACAGCGATCATCAGCAGGAATTTGGGGTTGGGAGTCAATGTATATTGGTAAGTTGGACGGAGCGCTATATAAAGAAACGACAGACGATTACAGCGTTTAGAAGAAACATCGCTTTCCATTCTCTGTGCGTAAACAACTGAACACACGCTGAGGAAATTTGAGATAATCTATTATTGCATCTATGTTTTTAGGTTCTTTGTCCCCCGGTAGGAAAACCGGAGAAAATTACCCAGGCAAAATTAAAGCTGGAACAGAAGCCCACGACAAAAGTTTACTCGCGCCATTTACTCGCGACTCGCGAGGCGCGCCAATTAGACTATCTCGTCGAGATTACGAAGAGTGGCTTATTGGTATATTTGACGAGTTGACAGTTTGTTTACATCTTGAGGGCTGTTCATATGAGGCGGGCTGACCCGGTTACGGCTGATTTTATGTCAAGAAAATCTTTCTTTGACTACAAAAAAGAATTATAATATTCCGTGTGCAAAACTTATAGAAAGGCAGTGCTGTGAGTAACTTCGTTACAAGTAACTAGTTGCATGTAATCGTTACTTTTTTGAGTAACGTTACCGGTAACTAGTTACTTTTTTCGGAAGGTAACTGCATTTAACTGTAACTAGTTACAAAAAGTAGGAATAAAAAGTAACGATAACTAGTTACATGTACATCTGCCGCCGAGAGAGCCGTTACTTTTTGGGATATCCATAATACTCCCACCTCGCATGATTAATTTTCAGACCACATGCATCGTTGCTCATTGACTGATCGTAATTTTGAAAATTCTCTTCTGGTCAAATTAAACAATAGTTTTTTTTGTCTAATTCACGTGCTTTCTCGATTTTAATAGCTGAACGAAAGAATAGGTGTAACTTTGTAACTGAAACTAGTTACATTTTTTTATTGTAACTTGTATCGGTAACTAGTTACTTTTCTGATGATGTAACTAACTGCAACTAGTTACAAAAATTATGTAACTATTACAGCACTGCAGAAAGGCAAACCGGTTTTGCTTCGTTATGTCGATCATTTCGCATTTCTCAAATAGTCGTAATAAAAGTTTCGTGACATAAAATCCGCCCGGCTAGCCCGCCTCATATGAGCGGCCCCTAAGACTCGAATGAGATTTTGGTGGAAAAAGTCGCAACCTTGAATATGACTGTGGCAGGCGTTCATTTCTCCCGCCCGCAATCAGAACGCCGCCCGCGCAGGCTAGGTTTGCAGTGATCCGAATATCTTTTTAGAAAGTAAATTTGTAGGATAATAATTTATGGTGAAAAACTTGGTGTATGTCAAATTCTGAACATATATACTGTAACTGTGAATCTTGCTTTGATGCTAATGGTATTTATACAATAACGTGACTTCTGTGTACATTTTCCTTGCTTCTTGAAGTAATGTATCATACACGAGGAGTGTTTCATCAGATTGATTTCCGGACTTGGAAATTAATCTGCCCAAAATGTAACTCGGCACGTCACCTGAGAAATCCCTAACTCGTTCTTGATTTGATACTTTTCTTTTCTTTTTTTTACTTTACTCTTCTCTTCTCTTCTCTTCTCTTTTCTCTTCTCTTCTCTTCTCTTCTCTTCTCTTCTCTTCTCTTCTCTTCTCTTCTCTTCTCTTCTCTTCTCTTCTCTTCTCTTCTCTTCTCTTCTCTTCTCTTCTCTTCTCTTCTCTTCTCTTCTCTTCTCTTCTCTTCTCTTCTCTTCTCTTCTCTTCTCTTCTCTTCTCTTCTCTTCTCTTCTCTTCTCTTCTCTTCTCTTCTCTTCTCTTCTCTTCCCTTTACCTTAGTTAATCTGCATATTTTTGTAAATATAGAATCGTATTTATTATTTTATATTTTACACGGGCCCACAGTAATTGCCGTAAGTTGCAGTGGTATCTCTCCCAGATTTAATGGCGAAGCATAACAAACAAGACGCCTGGACGCGGAGCCTGAATCGAAGGCCGAATGTAGTGCATACTTAGTTGTCAGCCACATCTGATCACTGTTAACCCCTTGACTACCAAGGGTTCTCCATTGACGAGTAAAATCGTCTGGCGTTAGCCATAGTAAAATACTAAAGGTGCGTCTACATGCGTGCTTATATAGGAGTCGAAGGGTAAAACTACAAAGTCAGACAGTCACTTTCAAAATCTATCAACAACGTACAAGAACAACTTGATCAAAAGGCAAACCTATTCAACTTTTTGTCTTTTTGTCCAACTCCAGGAGCGAAAGGAGCAAAGAATTTACAACATGACTCACGGCCTCACTCAGACCCCGTTTACACGATGCCGGTACAATTTGAAAACGGAACAAAATCATGCCGGTGTGAAAATACAGGCCAAAAAGTCTTGCGTTTACACGGTGCCGGTATAATATGACAGATTAGCATGTGACTATTCTCTTTCAATGAGAATTGAGAAGACCTTGTGAATACTGCTGGCCCGAATACTGTGGCCGTATATATCGTGATTACCGTCATCAAACTGTTAGGGCACGGGCGTGTTTACACGATACCGGTTAGTGTTCCGTTTTCATTTCATGCCCTCAAGGAATCCGTCTTCATTTTGTGCCGTTTTCATGTCATTTTTGTGCCGGTATCGTGTAAACGCAAGGCCTAAACGGCATGATTTCGTTCCGTTTTCAAATTGTACCGGCATCGTGTAAACGGGGTCTCAGTCACACGGCTAACTACCGGAAGCATGAACAGTAGCGGAAGTAAAATGTGCAAAAATGCAAAATCTGACACCCCCCCAAAAAGAGGGGGGGGGGGGGAATCCGAGCCGAAACCTAGACTCGGCCTACCACAGTAGCCCGAGTAATAATACAAAAAGAGAATATCCAAACACCGAGACGTTTGTTTTGAATAAACCTCGAGGTAATTGAATGTAATATATCATGCACGAGAAGGAGTGTTTGGTCTGATGTTGAACAGAGAAGTGTGTTGAAAAACCAAGCTTTTTAACTTTCGAGTGTATGATATAGCTTCTCAAAGAGAAATTTGACGTAAAAGTTGGTTTACTTTATGCAAGTGTTTGATCGCATATCCAAACTCGGTCTCGGTACGTAATGTTTTTTTGTTTTTATCTTATGAATTATTAACGAGTTAGAACTCTTTCGAGTCTGGTCTATTACAGTACACAAACATGAAAAAATGTAACCTATTTGTCAAATAACAATGCGAAGCTTGCTTGTGATTGGATTGTGTAAGCTGTATTTGGTGAACCAATATATATATATATATATATATATATATATATATATATATATATATATATATATATATATATATATATATATATATATATATATATATATATATATATATATATATATATATATATATATATATATATATATATATTATATTTTATATATTAATATATATTTATAGTGAACCAATAACACTTGATCGTATATTATTGGATTCAACTGCCACCACCAACACTACTCCAGCACAAACACTACACCGTCACAAACACTGTACCGGCACCAACATTACACCGGCACCACCACTGTACCACCACCACCACTAATTTATTTAGGTGAAGGAAAATTTCGAGTGTCGAATATATACATTATATCTATATATATATATCTATCCATATATATATATATATATCTATATATATCTATATATATATATATATATATATATCTATATATATCTATATATATCTATATATATATACTCACTACCCTTGTGGAAGTTTGAGCACTCTGGGCCCATGCGCACTTCACGCTATCTGAATGAACTTCACCGATGCTGTCCCACATGCGGTTGTCACCGACGATCGCATGTGTATAAGTAATTGATGAAATTCATTCAGATTGTTCCAAGCTACACTGATGAGCTGTAGTACAGCGAAACACGTGTCTGTAGATTGAACTATATATATATATATTATTTATTATGTTTTTGCCAACAGTGTATAAAGAATATTTATACCTTCACACAAATAAATATATACATAATTAAACGACAGACGAACATGCACATATACAAACTAAACTTTAAGAGAAGTGGCAAGGATAGCCGCAACAGCGTGTGCCAATTACTGCGGTCCCGTACATAAATAGATTAAGAGGAAAAACAAAAAAAAAAATAAAAAAATGTTCAATTCATATCAAAAGAAAAATAAATAAAAGAACGGTGAAAATCCGCATAGTAAAAGCTGTTAAGTATAACAGCAAAGGTCACCAAGCAAGCTCCAGGCGGAGTTACACTTGGGACAAATATTTGTATATATTCTACACTAACCTAAGATGAGCAACTTTCACAAACACGTACTAACCATATAAACATATATTTTAATAGTAATGTGATTATGGGTACATTTCATCTCACACCTGCGAAACAAAACTATAATTATTAGTGTCTATACAACTCTTCTTTAATACATAAACTCAAATGAGATATTACTGCATGATACGGATTCCATGTAACGTGAATAGGTGAATGTCAAAATATTTTCTGACTTGAACTTTTATTTGTTGTTATATTGAGGTTTGTATTTCCAAAATGGTACTGAGGATGACGTCAATGTAGGCATTTTTGTGTGTTTTTTCTTTTCTTTTATGATAAACCGCTTAAAGATTTTAATGAGAAAAATGATAACATTTAGAATGTACTATTCAAGTATGCCATTAACATGTGAATTGGGTAATATTTCTGCTGTAACGGAACACTGCGTATGCAAATTATGCCTATACATAGACGTCATTTCATTACCATTTTGGAAATACAAACAATATAACAACAAATAGATGTTCAAATCAAATACTATTTTGGCATTCAACTATAACATTAAATAGAATCCATATGCAGTAATATCATATTTGGTTGGGTTTATAAGCACTTTAAAAATATAAACTCAAACATTTAACTATTAAACTTTTTTTGTCTTTTTTCTTGGTTTGTTGTGTTGGATGCAACCTTGTTTCAGTGTTATGTATTGTTGCATTAGTGAAAGTTTTCAATGCCATTTTTAACAATCTACTGCTTTCTCTCCAATCTTTTAATACGGAATGCTAGGCTTGAGTTCGGTTCAAGATCTTTCTCTGTGACAACATTTGCACACCCTACAACTGGGCATTTTGCTCTTGGTCTTGACCTTATGTGTTGAATAATGGCTGTTTTTCCATAACTGTGATTGCACTTCTTACTCCTGACTGGTTGAACCATCTGTTTTCGTGTCAACGGACAAATAATGGACTCCTCAGGGGCCTAAAATGACAAATATTACATTAATAGTATGGTAAAATTACAAAAAAAAATTACATAAAATAATCTGGTATTAACCCATTGCTGTAGCAATGTCCCCGATCACAGGTAAAATTCTTCTATCTAGTATAGTATCCTTTACCAAGTAAAATTGTACATGATATTTAGGCATAATCCTGCAGTTCTTAGGCGGCGTTCAGACTGCATGAGTGCTCAGTGCCCAGGAACGGGCACTAAATGCACTTGTGTTCAGACACGTTCCCAAATCCTGGATGCTTTCATGGGCTTGGCCAGAGGCCCGTCCACCCGTATTTTGGACGGGCATTTTTGATAGTGGACGGGTAAAAATCTATCAAAACGAAACTCCAGTATTTCTTTTTTAGTTCTTTAATACAACCGTAAAAGCTTTAGTTCATTGCACACATCTTGACCACAATACCACAAGATACAAGTTCCTATGTTCTAGGACTAAATTTGGCGATTATTTTAAAGTGCTTATAAACCCAAATATGATATTACTGCATATAGATGCTATTCAACGTGTATAGTTAAATGCCAAAATATTTTTTGAACTTTTATTTGTTGTTATATTGAGGTTTGTATTTCCAAAATGGTAATGAGAATGACGTCTATGTAGGCATAATTTGCATACGCAGTGTTCCGTTACAGCAGAAATATTACACAATTCACATGTTAATGAATACTTGAATAGTATATTCTATATTTTATCATATTTTTTTTTCATTAAAATCTTCAAGCGGTTTATCATAAGAAAAGAAAAAATAACAACACACAAATGCCTGCATTGACGTCATCCTCATTAATATTTTGGAAATACAAACCTCAATATAACAACAAATAGAAGTTCAAGTCAGAAAATATTTTGGCATTCAACTATTCACATTACATAGAATAGATATCAGTAATATCTTATTTGAGTTAATTGGCACTTTAATATGCAGTGGGCGGACGTCAACCATTACCCTATCAACATGACAACATCACGTATTAGCGTAATTGCATTCTACAACCGCTGAGACAAATCATAGTCAATCGAGGTATGGTCTGGAAACTCGGCAAACTTCAAAGCGCCTATAATGAGGTGTGATTTTATGTTGAACCGTACCTTACACCGTGCACATCCTTTGTTTTAGGTTGATTAATATTTAAATAGCACGGTTGAGTGATTGAACTGAAACGTTGCTATTGGACAATTCGTTCATTATACTAAAATACAATGTGTTCAGTGACCGTGCACCGTGCACAAAAATGCATAAAGGCGAACAAAAAGATAGACCAAAGACTTTAGCGGAGTTTCCAGACCATATCTCGATTGACTATGGACAAATCCACGTGTTTAGACAAAGAAAACGACAGATTTTGCCACTGTTTGCTCTCCAATTTAGAGTACTTTTGTTTTCCAGAATGCTCAGAATCACGTTCTCAGAATACCGGACATAGGGGGCATGCCCCCAGACCCACTTAGTAGTGCGGGCACTTTTGGAGGGGTAGATTTCCACTCCTGGCTAAGGCTCTGGATGCTTTTGGTGCTTCTTGGCGCCAAAATATATTTTGTCGATGTGTTTCCACTGTTTGTTCCTATTAAGAATGTATGTTGGCTCAGTTTATGTATGTTGTTTTGGTTAAAAGTACTGGGCATCGTAAAAATATTGTTCAGATTGGTGCTCGTGCCCGGCACGGTGCCTGGGTACTACTTCTCGTAGTAGTGCCCAGTTTTTCACTCGGGTACGATGTTCACACTAGTGCCAGGGCACTCATTCTGAACGCGGTGTAAATAAACATCATTTGATATTTGAACGAGAGCTTAAATCATGTTAGACTGGTTTGACTAGACTTCCAGACAGGGGAGGAAGAAAGCATTTTCTTCCTGCAAACACACCAAAATTTCCTGCAAGCTGCAGAGTATATTTGTGCTAAATTGAGCTGTGGTGCAATATTTTGTCCAACCCTGCTACCAGACTTGCTCCAGTTTCACTTAAATCAATAAAACACACAGTACCTGTACATGTTGTTTTCTAAATTTCAAGTGCAAACTACACTGACAACACTAGTATTGTTATTTTATTTTCTAACTCTTATATACATGTATTTAAACTTGGTAGTATATTTTGTAAATAATTATCTGGTTAAATCTGGTAAAGATCTGGCACACCCCTACATTACTGACTAGGATGTCTGGGGGTTCTTATTAACCGCGCTTCTGTGCAATACAATGGATCTATTCACGAATAGCGATGCCATCACATTGTGGTCTATCCAGCGTTAGTAACAAGTTCAATTAAAAAGGTGATTGTTTCGTGTGGAGACACAATGCGGTAAATTTATCTAAATACTTTCGTGGCAGTAATGTCTAAATATGAATCCTTATACTGTACGTCCGAGAATTGTTGCTTTTACGAATATCACAATGGTCATATTTAGACATTGTTGCCACGAAAGTGTTTATCAAGAAAAAATTACCTCATGGTGTCTCAAAACTATGCAATCACCTTTTTAATTAAGCTTGTTACCCTGGATAGACCACAAGGCATTGCGAATTCAAAATGGTGCCGCTATTGGTGAATACTGTAGGTCCATTGAAACTATTTTGGTTAAATTGAACTTCTTGTATAATATGTACATGTAAGTGTGGGTTAACCCACCACTGCCTAGGAAAGTTCTCTCACTGATTAGTAAAACCTCATATCTGACCATATTCATAAATGGCCGTGGAATTAATATTCTTTTATGTGCATATAAATTAGCCCCTCTGGACTTATTTTCATGTGCGAAATTCAAAAGAATCTTTACTCTAAAACGAGGTCAGAGGGGCTAATTTATATGCACATAAAAGGATTCTAAATCGTTGGCCATTTATGAATAAGGTCTATATATGCTATCTGAAGAACAAACCTGAGCAATAACAATGTCTTCGTCCATGTTATCATTTTCTGCACCTGGTAAAGGTTGTCCACTATGATGAACATTCCAAACTTGCTGAGCAAACTCTTTGACTTTCTGATGCTGCTGGAGTTGCTCATTACTATTGCTGCTTTCAATTTCATTTAACTTGCTCATTAAGATCTCCTCAATGTCAGGAACTGACCCACTTCAATATACAAAAGCAAAACATGGACAGTTTAATACAATATACTGTATACAGTATACCATAAAAATTCAAAATACAGGTAACCTACATAAAAACAGCCTTTGAAAAAAGTCAAAATTTATAGGCTTATGGAAATGAACCACTGACAGTATCGGTTAATCACCACCAGCCCATGTAGGGCAGTGGGTCATGATGGCAACAACTGATGAAAACTTTCATTTCATTCTTTTTTGTCATGATGCTAGGGGGTTCGGGTGTGGTGTGTTTGTTGAAGTGTCAAATAACGTCACAAGGGGGGGGGGGCTATATTAGTACACTGTTGGTGAGAAAAGTACATCTATACACTCTTGTTATAAATTGTTTGTAAAATACGACTTTTTAAACTTTGCTATCTCTATTAAACTGTTATTATTTGTGTGATTCAGAATCAAGTTTAGCAGCTGCTCAATGCTTTTTTAAGTTTTTAAAGTTTTAGATACTATCTATGTATACATATTTCTTACTATTACATGAAGAAAAGTCTATTATGTAGCCGATACTATTTTATATTGGAGTATAAGGGGGGGGGGGGGGGGATGTTAGCCCAAAGTCACATATTTTTTAAAGGGGCATCTGTCACAGCATCACAGGGGGGAGGGGTGTGTTGAAAATCCATGAAAACACCATCACATATTTTGTGAACAGCCCCTTATTTGTCTGATTTTATGCCAATTGAAAGTGTTTGATAAAGTTGTTTGTGCTGAAATTTTCGAGATGTCCTGACCTAAAAAGTTGTGGAACAGGGTGGCTATAACCCCGGCCCCCAACATCTCTGACTATGGGGCTAAGGAAAGAATGGGCTTACAGTAATTAAATTTGATGGGGAACAAAATACACTCCTTAATATCATTCTATTTGTGACAATCACATGAATAACCCCCTCTAATATAAAACATCCGACCTGAAATTTAACTGTATGGCAGAGAAAAAAGGTGGTGAACTGCAGAGATTTTTTGGAATGAAATACAGTATTGATGTTTTGAGCAGAGCCCTTCATCCACTCAAGGCATCAGTATTTAATTACCATACTTTTTTCATTTTGCTATATCCAAAACACCACCTACAAAGCACTCTACATACCTTTTTTACACTCTGATATTTACTGTAGGTATATTTAACCCTTTATAGCCCATTGGCCACCTTTAGTATTTTACTCTGGCTAACGCCAGACGATTTTACTTGTCAACTGGAAACCTCTTGGGCTATAAAGGGTTAAGAAACTATCTCGCTTAAGAAACTATCTCGCTTAACCCTTTATAGCCCATTGGCCACCTTTAGTATTTTACTCTGGCTAACGCCAGACGATTTTACTTGTCAACTGGAAACCTCTTGGGCTATAAAGGGTTAAGTGATTGTATGTGCATGTGTGTTGTCAAATACTCAAATTCACATGCATGTACAGTATCACTAGAGTAGATGGCAAATGTATCACTTTTTAACCCATTCTTGCCTGAACCAGCCAAAAACATCCCCTTTATTTGTTTTTTCTGTCAAATGCCAAATGATTACTTAGGGTGATGCGGTACAGTACAGTATATCGATTATCATTGGGTTTTTTCCAAATACCAATTACAGTACTCAATATTTCAATTTTCAAATATCGATATACTGTAATACTAAAAATTTTGGTATTATCAATATGTGGTTAGGTACTACAGTAAAGTATTGTGTTCATGCTATTAAAAACATTGTATCGGTATTGCAATAACTGTTGCATTAAAATTGACCCGTGTATTCGTTACTTTATTTATTTGCATGTACAGGGCTCAGAATATCAGCCGGTCATTGGTTATTGACTGGCCAAATTTTTAATGTGACCGGTCAAATTTGTTAACACTGGTCATTTTGACCAGTCATATTACTTGCAATCAATTTTATTGCTTCCATTTGAAGGAACTTAACCCTTTCCCTACTATGCCGCCCTGTACCGCCCGCAGAAAAAACGCCGCCATTTTCCTATGCCGCCCTGTACCGCCCTGCAAAATTGCAGCTATTACCCCTCCCCTACACAGGATATCTTTGTCTAATGTTGTTTTAGAATAAATTACCTGTCATTGGCCAATCAAATGGCGCTTACTGCGCATAAATTTTCTGCTTTGTTATGCTAATAAATGTTGCGGAACACATGCTAATTTTCGACGACGCCATAATGGCGTCTTCTTCTGTAAACGTGATTTCTCGTGAGCAATACGATGAAATGTTTGGATCTTCTGAGTCAGAAAGTGAAGATGAAGATTCCGATATCGATGTTGATGTTTCTGAAGAAAGTGATAGTGCTGAAATTAGTGAAAGCGAAGGAGAAGGCAACGCAGAATCGACAGAAGAAGATGAGCAAGCTTGGACAAGTGAACACACAAACATAGTGGTTAGTGACTTCGTTTTGCCCACAGGAATTGCGGTTGAACTCCCTCAAGATGCAACAGAGTACGTTAGACTCGTTTAAACTTCTGTTTGGTGACGATATCGTGGATCATATTGTTCTAGAAACGAATCGCTATGTGCAAGAGAAGCTTTCGGCACAAAGGCTCGAAAAGTGGACGGATGTGACAGCAAACGAGCTGAGAGCGTATTTTGGTGTTTGTATTTTTATGGGCATAAATTGTCTGCCATGTACTGCTGATTACTGGTCGCCTGATGAATTTACTGGGAATGTTGGCATTCAGAAAGTAATGACAAAGAATCGTTTCGAGGAGATAAATCGGTTTTCCCACCTTAGCGACATAGCACTCCAACAACGACAAGGTGAAGTCGGCTATGACCGCCTTTACAAAGTTAGACCGATCTTGACTAACTTCAACGAAAAAGTGAAAGACGTCTATCATCCAAAAAAAAATAACTCGGTGGAAGGCATGATCGCGTTCATGCCTGCCAAACATGGGCATTTTATAAGCAGAAGAGAGGGGAAAGCAAGAAAGAGACATTGCGTGCAATGCAAGAAAGACGACAAAGACTGCTGGTGGTCGAGCGAAAGAGACAGTACGTGTGAGTGCACTCACTGCGGTGTTGCATTGTGTAAAGATCCCTCCTTTCTTTTGTATCACAATCAACTCTGATAACACTATCACATTTATTTTGATATATTTTGTAAATAGTAAAGATTCTGTCTAGTAATATTATGTATTTTTGATGTATTTGTATTTGACAAATCAAATATAGCTATTGTCATGGCGGCAAATTTGAAAAGCTTATTACAAAACAAAATTTCTAGCATGATTACGCTTGTTCAGAAGTTCAAATTGATTGATTTTAATGGCGAATCTAAATAAATAGCTGTCCTACTGTTTGTTTCTGTGTATTTGTATGTGTATAACATCTCCTAATTCTACTGAGCATGTATGTTTTGATTTGTACTATGAAATGCATAGATCCTTCTCATTTATACCAGGAAATATTATACTATTTTGTCTCCAGGGGGCCAGTAGGGAAAGGGTTAAAATGATTGTTGTTGTGCTGTTGTAGACATGTTTAATAATGTCTGATATATATTGAAGTGAACCATGCATGCATTTCCTTTTTATGACAAATGTTCATATAGTACTAGCTTATATATATGTATAGCGTAGAATATACTTTACATGGTTTTTGTTGTTGTTGTGTTGTTTTTTGTTGGGGGTTCAATTGTTGTTGTTTCTTTGTTTGTTTTTTTGGTGTTTTTTTTGTTTTTTTGTTTTTTGTTGGGGTTTGATTGTCGTTGTTTTTTGTTGTTATTTTTTTGGGGTTTTTTTGGGTTTTTTTGTTGTTTTTTTGGGTTGTTTTTTTTTTGGGGGGGGATTGGGGTTGGGGGTGAAATTTGACCGGTCAAAAATCGACTTTGACAGGTCACAATTGGAACTGGCCAGTCACCATTGACTGGCGTAACATGAAACGTTATTTTAAGCCCTGATGTATATAAACAAACTCACTACAGCCTGTCAAGGACATTGGACCAATCTTTTGTTTGGACTTCCCAGTAGAATTGTGTGTTTCGTGAAGCACTGTACTGTTTGTTTTAAAACAATTGTCACAGTGAATTCCCAATGATTTTATTTGTCAACGGGGGAACCCTCAAACATCCTACTCCTAGGCAGCAATGCATTAAGGAACTGTGGTTTGATTCAATACAGAAATTATCAAATATTTCCACTGCAATTTTTTGACTTTATACTGTACATGTACAGTAAACCCTAACAGGCAACTACGTATTGCTTTGAATGGCTTACCCAAAGACCAACGTTTTTCAACAAATATACGGGACAAGTTTTCCAACCATTTTAGGCAGATTCCATGAAGAATTTGCCAGAGATATAGGGTATAATTTAAAGTTCAAGTCATCGGTGGTGTACTGGCGTGACCTCCCTGTCTGTCACTGTGCATTGGTCTACACCATATAATTTGCAAACTTCTCATCTCAGACTCTCAGTTTGGTGCAATACAAAATACTTTATTCTGCATAAAGTATATATAGCAATCTCTAAAAGTATCTCCAGTCTAACAATAACATGGAAAACAATAACATGCAATCTACCTTGACCATCTTTTAGGTGTGTATTGGGGGGGGGGGGGGGGAGCATGTCCCACCTCATGTGTGCCCCTGTTTAGGGATACCATTTAAGTTGGGATTAGTGTTAGTGTTTTGCTAAGGGTTAAGTTTATAATTAAGAAAGAAATTTCTTAGTCAGGTGGCCGTGGTTTAATAGATACAAGATGTAATGTAGTACCCCTACTGGAAAGTTTGTATGTTACACCAAATATCTTTGGCGTGACAGAAGTGTATTTCCACCAAATTTTGGCATATTTCATCGATTAAAATTTTTGTGCTTGCTTTGGTGTGGCGTAAAGTCAACTAATCTCAGTTGGATATAAATGTCTTGGCATCAAGCCTGGATATAATTTTTTTTGCCCTGCCTGTCAAAATGACCAGCATCAATCAGATTGTACCTATCATAAAACAAAACGTACCCGTCACTAAACAATTGTAAACAATAGTCTATAATTAAATAATATAATTATATAATGCACTGTATGTCTGTATTTCTTATGTAAATGTAATGTACACTACAGTAATGTATTACTATTACTAGCAAGTGTTAACAAGTGTTACAACTTGTCTTCGTGTTTTAACCACACAGATGCATTCGTTTTTGCTAGATCTTTGTTGATCCATTTCACTACAGTGCTCGATTTTAACGTTCGGCTTGACTTCTTTTGTCCTAGTTGTACTGAGGCTGATTCATCAGAAGTAACTGAGTCCTTGTTACTAACACTATTTGTGGCAGCAGATGTGAAAAATGCAGTTATTTTCTTCGACATACTGTATAACTTACATGCTTGAGTGATTGCAGACAATCAAGATGGCCGCACTTTGCCATGCGGTCTAAACGGGACATGCTCGCGCGAGTATTCCAAAAGCCCTCGTGCGTATTCGCGTGTGCTCCACTAAATGAAGTTCATGTGCCGCGAAACGGGGATTTAATATACAAACAAAAAGTGATTGATTCAAAACAAATAATAGATGATTCTGCCATGAAAATGGAAGTAAATTTTACCGAAAAATGTTCCGGACAAAAAGACCGACACAATCAAATTTGTGACTGTCAAAACCTTGTAAATAACAAATTTGTACCGGACAATGTCCGTGACCAGACGCTAATATCCAGGCTTGCTTGGCATCCAGGTGTAATTCTTAAATTTTTATATACTGTACTGGGCACTATTCTTCTGGTGCTGGCACAAAGCCTGGATAACTTATCCAGTGGATAAGTCCTGCCCCAAAAGAATAGTTATCTGGGGGATAGATTAATTTTAATGGGGCTGTCATGTGATGTTTGTTGGTGGTGTGGCCTCATTTTGGAACAGAAACATGGTTGATGGCTGATCCTTGCGACTACCAAATGGATGACATAGTGAAACTAAGAACTGGCTTATAGAGTAGCATCTTCTTAGAGGTTAGGTAATGCATAAAACAAGTAAATGTTCTCACTTTGTCAATAGCTCGTGAGAATGTATATTTGTGTTTGACCTTCCCACCTTGGCTACTTGGTGTATCACAACTGTTTAGTGCACTGTGGCAGCGCAGTATTTTGGACACAAAATTACTGGTGTAAAAACTATGGTGTACGTAAAACGAACTTTCTAGTATGGTGTAGTACCTTCCATTTTTATAGGCATTTTAATAAATTTAATCAGACACCAGTTACAGTACACTATTAAAATCAATGTGACAATGTCTCTGCAATGCATTTATATATACCTCAACGTCTAAATACCTTAAGGATAACCTCAACTTACTCTGTAACTTTCCTATACTCTTCTCTAAATGTTGTCTTTGTGAGATCAGCTGCTTTCAACCATTGCTTCAACTCTATTTCCATCTGTACATACTGCACCGTTAAATCTTTCAATTTCTCAATATCATCGCTTGTTTCGTCAGCTGCGTGACTTTCTTCTATATCTAAGGCAATATCAAGAGTCGACGAAAGACCCAAATCGAGATACTCTTGAATTTTTCCCAGCCTTTCAGTGGTAGCGTCTATGTTGTTGTATTGGAAAGAACCTGCCATGTTGAATCTCGACATTAATCGGTTGGCACTTGTTTCCATCTGCCAAATTGACTACGTCATAAATGTCATCAACAAAAATCCCGAAATAGTCGAATAGACCGAATACTATACTAGAAGTTACTACCGCAAGTTATCCTAATCAAAAACTTAATCCAAACAAACAAATTAATTTTAAAACTAACCCTCACCCTAAGAAAACGCAAATGGCTTGACCCCTAGAGATCAGTGCAGTGCTTGACCTCAGAAGAAGAAAAAAAGTAAAATGACGTCACGTCAGTTTGATAGATGGAAACTAGTATATACCCGAGGGGAAAAATTGGCGGGAAATGGCATTTTCAGGGGGTGGGCTTCATTTGGCAAATCATGTTTTGTAAGGGCATTTTTAGATTTTGGGCGCCAAAAAGATATTTTTTATTCCTTCTATAGTTAACTATGGTAAAAATTGTGTAAAATAAGAACACTAGACACTGAATAATGATAAAAGAAAATTTTATGGTGAACATTGAAGTCAAATGTTTAATACTTCCACCCCCCGTCAATGAAGTCCTTTCTTTCTCCGCTGGTCAAAGACGTTGCACTTGCAATACAAGATCCAAAATGGCGAGTCACAGGGGAATTTCACATCACCAGGTAACAAATTTAGGATTTCACGACCAAGGGCTGAATTTTCCACCGAGTATTCGCGTCGAAATGGTTGATTCGGGTATTGATAATTCAAAAACGAACATTGCAGTGGCCGAAGAAGGCCAAAATTTGGTGAGAGCGATAGTTGAAAAGGCCACTGGGTTGTTTAAATCATTGCAAAACTGTCAAGTGTTGAATGTTGAAGAGGCTGGAAGTAAGGAGAGACAACAGCGATTGAGCAAAACTTGTCAGGAGACGTTGGATAATTTGAAGGAACTTTTTAATCGCTTGAGAAATGTGCATGAGGAATCTAGAAGACGAATGCCTGAAGTACATCAAGTATTGAGCACTGAAAATATTGAGGTACAGTATTATCATTATTATTATTTCAAATTACTGTAGTTATGTAGAAAAATTTTTTTTTGTCAAAAATAGATTTTTTGATTATTAAAGTCCAAAAAACCCCCCTGAAACCCAATTTTCTTGCAGTTATCGGTACTACTGGTCAGCAGTCCTTAGTATAAAGGTATGCTGTAAACAAATTGCACATAATATCAGGCCTGAAAATAATTTTTCCAAGGGTGCCTGACCAACTGGTTGGTGCCTGACACTGTCCAGACACTTTGTGCCGACATGAGAATTACCATAATATAATTATATTATATATAATATATTAATATACAATTACAGTAATCACTAAATCAGGATTACCAATTTGATCCACCTCTCAACAGTTGCTACTTTCAATACACGTTTCTTTTTGCTTTTTCTTCTTGTTTGTGGAATCCTGATCTGGAAATTCCTGATTATTTATGTCTAAATGTATGGCGGCAAACTATTAGGTGGTCTAGAATTTAGAGAATTGCCAGTGATATGAGAATCCTTTACTCAAGAAAGAGTGAAAGACCATGCTTAAAAAGTGTGAAACTCAATGTCTTCATGAAAATCTCAAAGAATAGACTACCCCTAATTTATATCAAGTAATAAGTTAGCTAAATTTATCAAACTCACAAAGTGAAACTGCGAATTCTCCTTTCCACCACTTCCTTTTGTGCATTTCCAGTGTCAAAAGTGATCAAGAAAAATGTTCAACCTGCCCTTTGCAAATGATTGCAAGTCAGGGTCCCGTACGATCCTACTCAGGATCCTACAGGATCTTGTACAGGATTCTACAGGATCTTGTGCAGGATCCTTGCAGGATTTTTGTAGGATCCTTACACAATGACCCAAAAGAATCTGCTTACATCCTGTAACTAAGCTGTAGAATCCTGCCTATGATTCCTTTCTAGAATCCGATATAGTTATGAATCCTGCAGGATCCTCTTCCTGTGCAGGATACGAATTCCTGTAGGATTTCTTGGAATATAATATAAAATCCTCTAAGATTTTGTACATGAGGATTATAATATGAAATCCTCTAGAATAATGTGGCAGGTAAAATATACAGTAAAACACAAAATATTGTGCTAGTCAGAATAATTTATTTGTCATTATTAATTGTCAATGTACTGTACTGTCTAGTACAAATTTACAGTACTACTGTATATAATAAATTAGCTAGTAAATAACAAATTTTGGATACTTCCATATTTCCAAACTCTTGCCCCCTGGCTGTGCCATTGCCCAATACAGTACATCTACTATCTACAGTAACTACATTACCAATTTGAATACAACACCAATTGTTATAAATAAGCCTTAGAAAGTTGTGGCTATATAAAACAAAAGCTGGTAAAAAATAAAAAGCATTGAAATATGAAAGCATCCAGTCAGCCCAGGAGCTAAAATTAATAAACATCGTGCAAATTCTACAGTGACCATCCAACAAAGTTAAGCCGCAGTAAAGTGAGCAGACAGTTTTATTTATCCACACCTCAAGTAAAATGAGAGTGTTCACTGTTTTCACTTTTTTGAGTGTTTCCAGTGAAATATAGTTTGTTGATTGGCTTAAAAAGAACTTCTTTTCAAAACTTTGTTAGAAGTGGCCATGGTTACATGTATTGTATGTACATGGAATTTTACTGTAACCCATTTGGCCATTCCTCCCCGAGCTATTATATTATTTTATTTTATTATAATAATAAATCAAGTTTTATTAACATAACTTCCTTCGCATTTACAAAATGAATTATGATATGTTGACATTGTAATATTGTATATTAACTAACAACTAATAAAACATTATGTAGAAGAATATAAAATACAGTTTCTAATATATACTGTACAAGATAAAATTATTGCTTAAACAGTGCGTCACAAGACATGGCAGGAATAAAACTATGTTTGTAGCGATCTGTCCGACACTCCGTAATTACTGCATGGGTTACTATCCCGGACAACACTGCTGGAAAACATTTTGCCCCTGCACGACGTCCAAGCACGTACCTCAAAAGAAGAGCACCTGTATGTTGTGCATGGCTTCTTTGTCAATACAGTAAATCGTAGCATATTCTGAAATGCACCATTCGTAATTTTGATGCCCATTTTTTTAAACACAAATGAATAGAAAATCCCACATCTCACGCATGCGCAAACGTTTGCCAGCGGTGTTTATTACTCTCACCCAGGCCTTATAAATGGTGGCCCAGGACAAAAATACTTACAGTACTTACGCGTACTGTATACCGCAATAAAGCAATATTTAGATGCCTACTATTATTACAGTTGGTTTTAGGTTGCTTTTGACGGAAATCATAAAATAAACATAGTGGCCTGCACCCATGCTGTGGTGAGCTGTGTCAGTGGTTGTCTCTTTTCCGATATGAAAGAGCCCAGCTCAAAATTCTTAACCCTTTGGCTCCGGTACACGACGATTGTCGTGTCGAATTTCACCGCCACTTCTCCCAGAACACGACATTTGTCGTGTTTTGGACCGTGTGCTAAACTATTGCTCAATGCTCTGTTGTCTTACCTAATATGGAAGTGTGACATGCGCAGTTGAATAGCTCATTAAATTCTGCATATGTCATATTATGAAAACAACTTCGTGCGAGCAAGTTATCAAAGTGAAATTTCGATCTTAAATTCAACATTTAGTGTGTAATGAGTGACGTTTATTACCAGATTTTTGGCGATAGCGACGACGATGAAGAGGAGTTTTTAGGTTTTCGTATGGCTCAAGAAAATAGCGAGGAATCGAGCGCTGAATCGAGCGAAGGTGAAGTAGAAGAAGCCGCTAATGGTGGTGAACGCCAGTGGTCACAACAATCAAGAAATGTCCGATCTCCCGTCTTTCTAAGGGACATTACTGGTGTTTTGTTGAGTCCAAGAGACAGGTCGACGAAAGGATATTTTCAACTGCTTTTCCCGGACAGTTTGTTTGAACACATTGTTGAGCAAACGAACTTATTCGCTCAACAAGTAGACGAAGAGAATGTCGATAACATCGATTTGCAATGGTGGAATGATGACGGCACATCGAGAGACACATCCGTCGAGGAAATAAAGGCGCTCTTCGGTATCTTCATCATCATGGGCATAGTCAAGCTACCGTCTTATAAATGCTACTGGAAAGAATCCGAGCCAATATATTACCAGGCTAGCGTGGCGAAAGTGATGCCTCGTGATCGGTTTGAAACTACTCAAGTATCTTCATCTGAACGATAACTCAACGATGCCTGAAAGAGGTCAACCGAACTACAACAAGCTCTACAAAGTACAGCCAGTTATTGACAAACTTTTAGAGACTTTCTCCGCGGCATTCTATCCCGATCAAGAAGTATCGATCGACGAGGCAATGATAAAATACAAGGGTCGTCTTGGGTTTGTTCAGTATATGCCAGCCAAGCCGGTGAAACGAGGAGTCAAAGTCTTCTGCCTAAGCGACGCCAAAACTGGGTATTTGGTCAATTTCAAAGTTTACACGGGGAAGGAAGATGCGGCCGAAGAGAGTTTGACGGAGAGATGCGTGACTGGTTTACTTCGCGAGAAATACTATGGCGCAAACCATTTTCTCTACATGGACAACTGGTTTAACAGTATAGATCTTACTCTTCTTCTCCAGCAGAATAAGGTCTTCACTTGTGGAACGCTCCGTAAGAACAGAAAGCATTTTCCAGCCTGCTTGAAGACAGTAAAACTCGCCAATCGCGGAGACAGCGTCTTCGCACAGTCCGGTGACTTGGTCGTGACTTTGTGGCGAGACAAAAAGAAAAATAAGCCTGTGACTGTCATAAGTAGCATGTATACGCCAGAGGAGTTTGATGTAGTCGAGCGAAACTCGAAACATGGTAAGATAAACATCGACAGACCACACTGCATCACCGAATATTGCAAATACATGGGCGGCGTTGATCTTCATGATCAGAAGAGATCCTATTATCAAGTGGGAACACACCGTAGCAAGAAATGGTGGAAATATTTGATGATGTTTCTTCTAGATATTTCCATCATCAACAGCTATATCCTTTACAAACTGTCCGAACCAAATCCCGTTTCTCTACTAGATTTTAGATTGGCACTTGCCAAAGAATTGATCGGGAATTTCTGCGGCAGAGTGCGAAGAGGTCGACCTCGTGCTAAAAAAATCCTAAAAAGATCCTAAAGATATTATGGTACTTGATAACTGTGCAAAGTTTCATTTTGAAATTCCCCAAAACAAAGTGGTATTTTACGTACGGATTGGGTACAGTATGTTGGTGCGCCGCCATTAAATTGGCCGTGTTTGAGAAGAATGAGTTGAGGAGAACTTATGATGTCATACAGACTCAAAAAAAAAGATCATTGTTAGATATACATGTACAGTACCAACTCACATTTGAAGCCAAATGGGAAACGTGTGTTGTGCGGGAATATCACTTTTGGCAAGCTCTATGCCAATTGGTCACAGTTCAAAACGTGCAATTGTCTATTTCAAATGATTACAGTGAACTCGGGTGGAGAATAATAATAAGGTGTTACTCCTCGTGACGAACCATACCGGACAAGTAGAGAAAACTCTACTTGGCCGCGACCTGCGGTTTACTAGTCCGATGCTCTACCAACTGAGCCATGGGTCAAGTTGGCAGTGATGGATTTACAGGGGGGTGCGGACCCCCTGGCCTTATCCAAGTGGGATGCAGGGGGTGCCAAATGCCTTGTCAAAGTACATTAAAGGACACATTCAATGTCCGTGTAAACTTCATGCTATCATATGATTCATAGATATATGATTCATATATTAGCTATCATATGATTCATAGGTATTAATAGGTATAAAAAAAATATTTCTGGTGGGCGTCACCCATTGAACTCTAAGTAAACTGGAACGATAACTCGATGGCGTATCATGAAGCCAAAAATGGCGGACATGGGGGCCGCCATGCACGTCAATCCCAGTCCCTTTTACTGTATAACCGAGAGAAAATGAAGCTGAATTTGGTGAACTGGGTTGCAAAAACAGCTTGAAATCAAACAAAAACTGAACTTGTTAACCACTTTTAGGCTTAAATCAAATTCAAATATACCGTAGAGTAGGTGAACACTGACATGACGAGTAAAAACAAGGAAAACAGTAAAAATATAAGCTCTCAAATGAAAGTCAACAATACGCAACCAAAATTGCCATTGGTTTGGACAAATATAAAGAAAATACATATGAAACCCAGGTTTAAAATGAAGAGGTTGTTTATAAAAACAGTTGGGTTTTAAATTTTTCAATTTTCAGTAGGAAAAAACCAACAAAATGCACTTTACCGTGTGTTATTACAGCTCTGGAATTACTCTTCGTGTCGAAAAATGTCAGATTTAGCATTTCCACAACTGAAACTTGAGTTAAAGCTATAATTTAGCATTATCTTATTACTAATTCTTGGCAAGACAACCTTCAAACGTTGAGATAACAAAGAAAAATAAGAGAAACCTGCATTTTCCGTACGAGTTTCGGACTCGAATTTTGCTTTTGTTCGGCAGATATTTCGTCATTCAATCCATTTTCGTGTGTAGAAATTGTTCAGGTACAAGGCCAATAAGCCCAATACATACTATCTTCTTCGTTATCACCTATAAAAAAACTTTAGGTCTAAAAAATGGTTGTTTTTTGCAGCGAGTTTTCAGTTTTTCATTGTACGTGCCCCTCATAGGTGCTGTTGACGTCAGACGTGCAATGGCGACCCCCAGCGGCCGGAAGTTTGACTTCACCCAATCATAGGGCCTTTCTTATGGAGTTAGCGTTCCAGTTTACTTAGAGTTCAATGACGTCACCCCCCTATCCCTCAGCCCCACCACCAGCTCGGCCCCTGGACCCTGCTGGTGACTGTGTCCCCAGACCCCTGCCGCAGCGTCCTCAGCGGCATTCCACCCTGCCTCGGTCACGCCCCACGCCGCAGGCCTGATCTCACTTTGCTCGCTCAGCACCCCCCTCCCCCTCCCTACCAGATCAAGCTGGATCCATCA
Source organism: Corallium rubrum (assembly GCA_964035015.1). NCBI lineage: Eukaryota > Metazoa > Cnidaria > Anthozoa > Scleralcyonacea > Coralliidae > Corallium > Corallium rubrum. Next base: position 14,271,685 of record OZ036005.1, read on the forward strand.
CTGCAAGTTGGTAGCTGAAGGTCGAATGATAGTACTGTAGCTCAATAGTACTGTAGCTCAGATGCTGGTATGGTTCTTCACTTGAAGTAACACCTTATTATTATGCGATTGTCTGTTTTTAGCATTTATTACCTCTGGCCGAAATTGAGAATGAAGGCATGGATGTACATGATGTTGAAAGGGAAAGGTTAATCAAGGTTAGTTTTGTGTTTTAAATTCTTGACTGCACACCAGTCAATGCAAGCAGCTAAATGTGTTGTCTTGTTTTTTCACACTGGTCAAATGATCACAAGCTGTCTGGCAAATCACTTTTTTGAAAACCCATTAATATCCAAATCTATTAATTGCTGCCTCCCCTCAGGGAGGCAGCACACTAATCTTGACTTCGGTCTTGGGTTACCTGTGTCTTCCGTCCAGACCTCTTCGCCGAACTATGTAAAGCAGACGGCAGCTCGATCATGGGATGTATGTTTGGATGTTTGTCCATCCAGTTTTATGACGTAGTCCCACGCGTTGTGCGTGATTTCTGCGCGATTTTTGTGTCGCCAGTAGTTGACAACTTCGCTCGTTCGTCGGCGTTCGCCTTTTCATTCGAACTTGGGAACACATTTGAACTTGGAAACATACTTGGTAAGGTACGTAAGATGGTTAATAGTTGGCATTTCCCTAAGTTGGCTTTGTTTAACATCAGAGTATGTTTCAAAGGATTTGACTTCTGTTTTCTTCAATTTTTAGGTATCAGACACTATCTGGGGTGATGTTGAAGAAAATGCTGAACCTAGCATATATGATGTTGTTCATCCATATATATTAAACACACTAATCTTGGATTGGATTGCTGTGATTATTTTACAGGATCCTGGTAAAGATAGTATCACTGGTAGGATATTATCCTTGAGCTTGGTTGCAACTAAATCTATTGTGACCATGAAAAATATGGTGTGTTGTTCAATCATGTGTATACATCGGTCTAAGCATGTTATTCCTAAACAGGTACAACAATGTAGATCCATCTTGATAAGTACCAGCCCAAAGAAGAGGCCACTGTGCATGTTCACCCACTGAGGTCGCCCGTTTGGGACCGAACCGATTTTGCATTATTACATAATAGCAATTATATATAGAAAGAACATCTGTTGTCAATTGACAAGTGTCAAAAATATGGGTGTTACCACTGGGCACCAAAATACGGGCATTTCATTATGCATATACTCACAAAGAATGAATATGAGCATTTCATTGTGCAAGAGGACTCCTTACTAAGTAGCAATATGTTTTTCTGTTGTCAATTGACAAGTGTTAAAAATATGGGTGTTACCACTGGGCACCAAAATACGGGCATTTCATTATGCAAGAGGACACCTTACTCATAGCAATATGTTTATATACTCACAAAGAATGAATATGAGCATTTTATTGTGCAAGAGGACTCCTTACTAAGTAGCAATATGTTTATATAGTACTCACAAAGAATGCAAACATTTAGTTTGAAAATTTGATTATGTCCCCCAAACAAAATACAATGACACAATTTTTAATTATTTACAACTTGAAAATGCTCTAAACAACACAACTAAGGTGTAATAACCAGTGGTGTATTGGTGCCTAGGTGTACAGTACCTAGGCAGTTCTTTTCTGTGGCCTAACACTGCCTAGGCACCTTTTTACAAAGTATCCTCAAAAGAAAGGAATTATCAAACTGTTCTTCTTCAAGGGAAACTAAGAAAAGTCCTTGATTCACTAAAGACAATGGATCTGTTAAATATCAATCACCATGGATTGAACTATATACAAAATACCATCTCTTTGACTGCTGTACAGTATATCTACAAGAAGTAATTGCATACAGTAATGAATATAAACTACACATTTGGTTTCAATGATGGATTTCCACACAAAGACGTATATGGATACACAGCATCTGCACAGTACTGTATTAGTTTATTACAGAAAGATACATTGAAACCTGAGAAGAAATGGATTATCATTTCACTAAAAGCACTCTTACTGATGTGATCTACTTCCAACAGAAGTATTAGTGTATCCTGGATAACCATGTTTGCTATACAGTAAATACAGTATTTATGTTCTCTTAGAAAATAAACTATGTTTTAATGATGGATTACTACACAATAATTATGTGCAGACATCTTGAAAGTAATGGATTGTTACCAAGGACTAACAAAAGTCAGAGATTATAAACAATGGGCAACTCCAAAATGCTAGCCCACATCTTCGAACATAATTATTTTACTTATAAAAATTATGCAAAATAGTCTGATGTACTCGATGGTATATTGCTGTATAATTTTTCAGCTGTAGATTTGTCATAACACGAGACACTTTGAATTGCATTTACAGCTTGCCCAGAGCAAGAGGCATGGTTATTTATTATTTCTATACTATAATAGTGTATAAGCCTTGTATATCCTGTCAAAACCCTTGCCAATTATATCAAGAAATAAGTTTTAGTATAAATATGTAATTTTAAATCTTATAATTAGAAAATTAAAAATACAGTAGATCTGTAAATACTCTGGTGTCTGTTGCAATTAATAATATCAGCCTAGGGGTTTTTTGGGGCAATTTTGTAAAACATCAGAAACTATAAATCAGGAAATTCCTGCCATTTGAGGCAGCACTTCACTTGCGATAGTAATTCTAGTTTAAGTGCCTATTACACGAAAATTAAGTTTACCTTATTTGAAAGAACACTTAGGGGCAGTTTACATGGAAGGCGGGACGGGACGTTTCCCGGGAAGGGACGTTTTTCATCCCTGGTTTACATGAGAATGTTTCTACCGGGACAATTTCACCCTGGAATACCCGGGACGTTCAACAAGCATCTCAAGTTAGTGTTGGACATGTTCGATATTTCGCTTTTTTTAAGAAAACTAAGGCATTTGATCGGATAAACTGTACGTATGTTGCAGCCAGATGAATTATCTTTCTTACAGTATATATTTGAAGCTACTACAGTGGTTTGTTTCTCGAGAAAACATTCGGAGAAGACAGATTATATATAATACATGCGGGAAAAAAATTCATAATAGCGGCCGCTATTATGATTTGGACATGTTCGGTATTTCGCTTTTTTTAAGAAAACAAAGCTACTACTTGGTCGGATAAACTGTACGTATGTTGTAGCCAGATGAATTATCTTTCTTTCAGTATATTTGAAGCTACTACAGTGGTTTATTTCTCGAGAAAACAGTCTGAGAAGACAGATTATAATACATACGGGAAAAAAATCATGACAGCGGCCGCTATTATGATTTGGACATGTTTGGTATTTCGTTTTTTTAAGAAAACTGAATTATCTTTCTGCCAATATATTTTATAACTTCTATACAGTGGATTATTTCTTGAGAAAACGTTCGGACTATGCAAACGACTAGGCACTCCTCTTCTCTGTGGAAGCCATTTTTGTTTTTGCATCACATGACAAATCTTGCAAAGTCAGCATAATATCGTCCCGGCAAAGCGGGACGGAGTGTTTACGTGAGAAAAATTGTCTTGGATTTGCCGGGATCCCGCTTTGCCGGGACGGGATGAAAAACGTCCCGGCAAACATCTTTCCATATAAACGGAACGGGATAAATAGGAGAGATATATATGCATGGCGAGATCCCGGCAAACGTCCCGTCGCGGCAAACGTCCCGTCGCGGCAAACGTCCCGTCGCGGCAAACGTCCCGTCCCGCCTCCCATGTAAACAGCCCCTTAAAGTGACAGAGTAACATATTTTGCAGTTCTTCGTTTCTTTGTTTCGTTTCTGAGATATTTTAATTTGTTTGATATGCAAATGTCACATGGTGCGACGCACACAGCGCACAAAATCACTTAAAATTCTACATGCATGTTTCGTGTTGTAGGAAATACGCGCGCGCATACTTCAATCGAATTAAATATGTAAGATATATACGTCATACCATGTGACATTTACATATCAAACAAACTGAAATAACTGCAAAAGATGTTACTTTGTCATTTTAAGTGTTCTTTCAAATAGAACAAACTTAATTTTCGTTTCATAGTCCTTGGAAAATTTACATAATAAAATCTTTAGATCGAAGCGAAGAATACTGTATACAGTGAAGCCTCGCTATACTGTAATGCCTAATAGTTGGGATCCAAGTGGGGACCGCGTTATAGAAGATGAAGCGCGTTATTGTGTGGTACTGCTCAATCTTCTTCCCAGTCGGTTCAGATGGTTCTGGTGTGATGTTTCGGGGAGAGTACTACTTTAGGACAAAGGTTTTATTTCTTGCAACGATCACGTCGCCACATTGTTATTTTATTTTGCAATTGTCGGAGTTATTCAAGAATCGGTGATCATTAGGAATTGTCTAACCAAGCAAATGAAGTTTTGGGGTTTATGGATCAACCGCGTTTGGGACGCGCGTCATAACGATGCACACTATAGCGAGGCTTTGCTTGTACCTATGTTGAACTGCGGAGGAAGGAGGTTTGTTGGAGCGGGTCCCCCCGCCTTGCGAGTTTAATTTGTTCTTCGTTTCTGTAGTTACGGTAAAAGACCTAAATTTCTTTTAGCTTGTCTATGTTAACCTGCAGGTCATCTCTCATTTTTTTTTATTTATTTATTTATTTATTTATTTATTTATTTATTTATTTATTTATTTATTTATTAATAAATAAATAAACATATAGCCGAGGACGCAAGAAGAATTGGGAGCAGAGTTTAAAGTGGCAGTACGATCGAATTTTCACTTTGCGTTTTTTTAGCCAAAATAGTTCTTATGGTCCTAATAAGACTTACCATGTATTTAAAAACGATTTTAGAAAATGTTTTCTATCAGAATTCAGGCATCTTTTACGAGCACTAGGCTTGATTTCGAAATTTTTTGGAGCCTGCAATTTATTAATAGCGGTAGCTCGTTGTGACATCATCTACTCAACACTCTGCAAGAAGATTCATATATCCTACTATATACGTACATAGTTTAAACGCGTCTTCCCGACTTATTCTACGTTTTTACATGTAATAAAGTTTCTTTAAAAGCAATACAAAATTATGCCACCATCTCCTTGTGTTGCTCAAGGGTGTTAGTAACTGCGCTGATCGTAATGCTGGCATTTCGCTTCACCAGAACCCCAAAACTAAAAAGCGTCTTGTTCGGGTTTATTTTCGGTTAAAACATATCGCGTTAATTTTAAGAAACGGGGCGCTTTGTTATTTGCTCTGCGCATTTTTCTGATTACTGTTTTGAAAGGCATCACGTAAGGTGCCAAAGGTGCGAGCCTTCGTTGCCTAAAAGATGACCTGAACCCGTCAATATGGAAACCAAAAGACCGTCGTCGAAGAGAAGCCAACGAAGAGTATTAACTACACAAATTTGTTATGACTCGTGTTTCATTATCGGTATCGGATCAAATTTGATCACAAACGTAGCTAACAATAAAAATATTGCGTGGACCTTGAAAATTTTATAGGCCTTAAGGCTTAAGCTTAGCGTAAAGGTTAGCAGCGCTGAACGTGCACGGCGCACCTGAAATATCATGCACCAGATATGAAGCCCTATCTTTCAAGAGGTAAGTTGATTATGTAACTTCAATTTTTCCTGAACACCATAACATGTAGTAAACAGTTACGCGGAATGAAGAAACCCGTACATTGCCGTTTCACGGGTAAGCCGCCGCTGTAAAATGGCAGTATAAACTGTATAATATAATGCATGTAGTTTGTTTTGACAACTACTCAACCAGTGGTCCAGTATATTTTAATTTTAGGGTAGTCTACTGGAAATCGAAAGAGAAAACAAATGCCTGAAGAAGGTCCAGTTATTCAAAACAAATAATAGTTTAAGTAGAAAGACGGCAGTACTATTCAGAGCCGAGCAGTTAGTAGACAGTATAAACAGATAAAAATGTTACATATTATATTATAATAAAATACAACTATTGGTAATAGCAAAATACTATGATATGGTTCAGCTTCAGCTACATGTAAATGCATATATACAGTATGGTGACAATGAGTTATTTAGATTTTATCAATTATATTCGAGATGTTACATGTAAATACAACAACGCATGGATGTAGACTTGCTCCAAGTCCGCCTCTTTAATAGCGCTAGCATGGATGTTGATAGAAATGTAACCAAGGTCTGGCTGGTCTGCGTCGGATGTCGAAATGTATCCATGGCTCATAACAATAAAATGCGTAGTAAACAAACGTCGTTAAATCCTGGGTGTTCGGTAATACAGCGGGTTTGATTCTCCTTATCGCCCAAGCACTGTTAGTTTTTTCCGGCACGGCTCCAATCTCACAACAGCAACGACACCTTTGAGAGAGCAACACGAACACTTTATTAATACACCTAGAAAAACACCCGCTTGTTTTGGAAACTACACAACCGATGATTCTCTCAATAATAAGATTTTAATAACTACGTACCATGATTGCACTGGGACTTCACGCTTTAATAAAACGTCTTGAAAATTCCTGCTGTTCTTGTTGTTCTCTTGTATATCTCCTTCGTGTGCGCTTCCTCTGGTGCGCTTCTTCCTCATATAGTCATTAAAGTGGATCTAGATCGTTGTCAAACACTTCATTGTTGACCCCATCCATACCAGCAATGTCCGCATAAAGTTCGCTTTCGCTGTCAAAGTTTCTAGAACTCGACTCGGAAGGTGAAGACGCTTTTAACAAAACAGGTATAACAAATCCACAAGACGTTCTCTATAGTTTGGCTGGTTTATCGGTCGTTTGTGTTGAGTAGATGACGTCACAAAGTAGTACCGCTGACTGATTTCGCGGACTCCAAAAACGCAATGGCGGAGTGATTTTATGCCAAATTATACGATATTCAATCGATGTTTATGCACTCAAATCAACCTTAAAGTTGCTTTTACTCTTATATTTGTATAACTTCTAAGCATAAGAAGTGATTAAGCCACAAAAATCGTTAATGATTTTCGGTCGTACTGCCACTTTAGAGAATATCAAAATTTTCCAGAATATAAATAGTACGTTTACTTTTCTTTTATGAGGTGAAAAATCTCGTTAGAGGCCAAAACACGTCAGTTCCGGTTTCTCGCCTATTTCGTTTCGAATATGCGTTTCGGTCCAATTTGGCGTGCCTATATTCTGTCAAACACACACTTTACAAACACGTTAGCGACGATCCCGGAGCCGTTTTCGAGTTATCGCAAAACATAAAAGAGGACAAACGTTTACACATACACACACAAACAGATAGCGGTTAGAGATGAGCCGATTACGAAAATTGCCGATTACTGAAGCCGATTATTTGGTGGCCGATTAATACAAATAATCGGCCGATTAATCGGCATGTGCCGATTAGTGCTACGTTGTTGGTTACCAGTCCCTGCGCAGTTTTGCAATGTTGTAGGGATTGCTAAATTGCAACAAGATTTGTGAAATATAACAGAAATGTTTCGTGATGATTAGTTTTGCCTGTTTTGAGAATCAATTTCGTTTTGTTTGTCGGACTTTCAGTTTTATAAATCAGTATGCGCTACGCTTTAGTATTTGGCAAATTGTGATATGAAAACAAAATATTATCCGCTTTATGTGGTGCTAGCCTGTTTCGTTTATTACACACGCTCTGACTAAACACTTGAATTGGGAGGCTCAGATACTTCAGCACAACTTTAAACAAGTTGGGATAAATAAGTTTCTTTGCTTGCCACCAAACGTCAGGGCATGCTTGCAATGGCTGTAGCGGAAGGGTGAGAAAGGCGTCGATCTCTTCTTCAAATTTGTGGCTGGCGTTTGGAAGTGCTGTCGCTTGATCCTACAATCTCGTCGAAGCAAGACCATAGGTCTTGATGAGGTTCAGTGCTGCGGCTCTTTACCTGTGTTGAGATGTTCTCGGTCGTGTCAACCTCAACCGGTGAAGATCCTTTGCCATCTCGTGTTGGTTTTAAAATTTAAACTTTTAAAAACGTTTCACAAATCTTTTGACAGACTAGAGTTCCGAAGTTCCGGTTCATTGTTTCCAAAGTTGGCGACAAACATTGCAACTTTGTTTTGATGCCCGCTATTTGATCGGCTGCTATACGTAACGAATTTGCGGAGTTCGTAAACTTTGTGGCAAACGTCTGACTGCGGAACTCTTCCGTCAAGAGTTATGTGAAACGCTCTATAATCATTGTGAAATAAGGACTATTGTGTTTGGGCTTATGCAGCTACGGACTTATGGTGTGTGTGTGTGTGTGTGTGTGTGTGTGTGTGTGTGTGTGTGTGTGTGTGTGTGTGTGTGTGTGTGTGTGCATGTGTGTTTGCATCGTTCATGAAAAGCTTTGAGACATGCACCGATTATTTTGCCGATTATTCAAAATAATCGGCCGATTACCGATTATTTTAAATTGGCCGATTAATCGGCTCATCTCTAATAGCGGTATTATTATATAGATTTGAAACATGCAGTGTCGTATTCAGAGATAATTTGGGCACACTGGTCAGTGGAGAATTTGTGACATATTCGAGCGCCGAAGACGTGAGAATCCACTAAGGGGTGTCCAGGGGCATGTCTCCCAGAAAATATTTTAATGTAGAATGAATACCTAATATATAAACAAAGCCATTTTGGTTTTCGTTTCTAGGAGGTTCAAGAACGAAACATGCAGATCAAAGCTCTTATTGAAAAAATGCGAACTTTAATTCAAGATCTTAACCTAATAGTACAACTGGAAACTTCTCAGTAGATCACAAAGCTAAGACCTAATAGCTTTCATTGAAGTCAAGTGATATTAGACGAGGTTTAGTTAATTGCAGTTAGGATGAAGGTATGCTGAGTGCTAGAGGATTAGGGAGAAAATAGGCGCACGGCCTCTTGGACCCTGGGAAGGAAGAATGCTTTTAGAACGTGGCACTACGAGCAGCAGGGAATTTTGTCTGCGCATGCGTCGCGCGAGTTGTCGTGGGGAGTCTGGGGACTTAAAAACATAAACAAAGATGACGGTAATTTTTTTTCCCACACAACCCTTATTTCCCTCAGAAAAAGGTTTATAGTTTGTAAAACGGCTTGTGAAAGGACACTGGAAACAGTCAGAAGCAGCCTCCCACAACGTGAAGAAATAGAAAGATATTTTAGTGAATCGTACGATATTAAATTGGATGACAACGACTTGAGTACGTTGTGGTCAACATGCCGTGGCTTCAAATGCACGCTGTTTAATTGAGCTCAAAGCCCCAATTCTACAATTTTGAGAAAATCAACTAAAGACTGACAATCGGTAAAAATATTTTGTGGCAATAGGGCAGATTTTTCAGAAATTGAAAATATTTGCATGTCGTCGCCGCAATGAAATTAGTAGCGTAGGCATGTCAAACTTTATTGTAAGATCTGAGTGAGACAATAAATCTGATTATATATTACTATGTACGAACGGAATTATACATACATTTAGCACAACATTGTGGCAGTTAAGAGGTCTTGCTGGACAAAAGACAGAATCTGAGTACGTTTTATAAAGACAGCACTAACTAGTAAACAAGTCGTCGGATGAAAGGAATGAATACATAATTTACCCACTTTCTACAATTTTCCCATTACGAAATACCTCTCAGATATCAAAAGCAGTAATGGAGTAAAAGGAAACCAGCATTTAATTTTGAGGCAGTAGGCAAATTTTCAGTTTATAGTCGATCAAACATTCGCTATCAATTTGACTCCAATGCGGCTTCTTCGTACCATCACTTCGTCTTCGATATTTACACACCTTCCTGGCTAAAATGTCTTCTTTCACGTATCAGAAGAACGTCAGTGTCTCCACTAATTGGACAACATAGTTTAAAACTCTGGTTGACCGACAGATTGTTAGTAAATCTTGAAGATATCCTGGTCGTCATACCTTCCCCACATTTTCAAAATTTCGCCACAGACGATCACAAAACACCACGAGCCCGCGATATTTTTTGAACAGCGCAGACAAAATTCCCTGCTGTTGGCACTACGACACTAAAATTTCCAAATGAGGAATACCGGCGTTTTCAGTTTCTCAAAATAGTCTCGTTGTCGAGATACTAAGTGCCACGTCGTTTACGCACACAGGCAAAAATAGGATTTACATAATGAGTAATATGTCTGAAACTATGAAGTAGAAGTAATTCAAACTTTGCACAGGAATAGTTATGGGGGAAATACGCCCACATTGTTGTTTTCACGGATACCGTTTGCAAACAGGCGCCTTCCATTTGTAAAGCAAAAGCGTTTGTTTTTTCTCCGCAAAACAACTTTTACTGCAATACATTGACATAAATATTTGTAGACACACAGATATTGTATTTCGAATGTTTCAATCATCATATTCTTTTGGAAAGAAACATAAAATTAATATTTTATTTTTTAGTAAAATTGCTCGTGTTCTAAACGGTTTCCGCAGCAACAACATGATATCCACAGTGGGGTTGACTTTTATGATAACAATACTTGTGCAAAGTTTGGATTATTTCTACCTCTTAGTTTCACATATATTACTCATTTTGTAAAGCTTATTTTGGCCGGTGTGAGTAAATGACTTCACGAAGCACCTAATTTACATGTTTCACAAAATTAAGCACCTCGAGAACGAGACAATATTTTGAGAAAATGAAAACGCCGGTCAGATTCATCATTTGGAATTTATAGTTTACTGGCATCAGTACTAAATTCACGATTTTGTTCGTCGTCGTGTCACTTTAAAGTATCTGTGAAGTGAAAATTTCCAATAGAACAAATTTAAAGCTCGTAATCAATTCCTAAAGTTGATCGATTCGTATCACTTTGGGGGACAAAGGCTAATGTGATGTAGGTCAACATACCTAGTTTAATTTTTGTTTGCCATAAGGCGTTTGGTTTCTTCAAGTTCTCTGGTTTCTCTTCAAGATATATTAAACGGGTTGTCTGTATCCTTCTCGTGTAACAGCACCTTAAGGTGGCTCCGTACAGTTTCTTGAAACATGGAAAACACAAGTTTGAGAGTCCAAAACACGTACATAAACAATTCAGAAAAAGAATAAAACTAAATGTTATGCATAATTAAACAGTCTGACAATCAAAAACTGTTACCAAATTTATACCAACAGTTGTTGCTATGGCAACAATGACGTTTCAAAATGGCTGCCAATTACCCTTCAAACTAATTTAATTCGAAAAAAACTTTGGTGACCCCTAATTATTTTTTCATTAAAACTTTTCTTGAAGTATGAGTAATCAATAGGCCGATTTTAAAATAATTCTGTAGAACGAATAATTTTTTTTCTCGGAAAAATCATGTTTGTTAATTTTTAAAAAATTTCTACTGAATTTTTTTAAAATCGGTCTATTGATTACTCATACTTCAAGGAAAGTTTTAATGAAAAAAAAATTGGGGGTCACCAAAGTTTTTTCCGAATTAAATTAGTTTGAAGGGTAATTGGCAGCCATTTTGGAAAGTCATTGTTGCCATAGCAACAACTTTTGCTATTTGTTTGGTAACAGTTTTTGATTGTCAGACTGTTTAACTATGCATAACATTTAGTTTTATTCTTTTTCCGAATTGTTTAATCACGTGTTTTGAACTCTCAAACTTGTTTTTCCATTTTTCAAGAAACTGTATGGAGCCACCTTAAACGGCGATAAGAACTGCTTGCGAAAAGTTGACGTCTTGAATGACGAGAAAGTAGAAGTCTTCAAGAAGAGGTGGGATGAAATAGAAAAACGTTCGACAAAAAACAATCCGCCAAAGTTCACTAAGTACTTCACCAAACACAAACAACTTCAGATCCGCAATAAGATGGCAAAATACATTCGCGAGCGAGCTCGTGTACCTTGAGGGTTTGGCCAGAACCCTGCGGAATGGCTACACTACATGTCTAAAAGCGAGATTGACGATTGAAAACGAAAACTCCAAGAGTTTTCGGCCTTATAAAGATGCAGCCAAAGCCGTGTAAGGCGAAGGACCCTACTAAGGTGGACAATGCCTACAGTAAGTTTTCATTCGAATACGATACCTGCATGGATGGATTTATCAGCAACGACAGGTTCATCTAAAGCGCTTCTTCGTCGCATGCAGTTGATCCGCACTACCCCGAGGTCAGAGGAAGGATCCGAGAATTTATTGCTACAGTCCAACAAGCAGCGTTACTTCTGCCACTGTTGTGCCTGCACTGTAGCCCATGCCACTGCCCTTCCAAAGCATATGTCTGTGTCGTATGAGGACTTCGGTATTCCCGACGATTGCTTCCCAGAAGCACTCTCAAGTGCATGTACCGAAATTCAGAGAAAAAAGCAGGGTACAAAACATTTTTACAGGATTTTGTCAGAACTCGAACGACTTAGTTTTTCAGCATTTGCCGACAAACATTGGTCAAGTTAACCCAGTTGTCTGTTACCCAATGTTAATAGACATGAAGTCTCCAAAAGCATAAGTATTTTTTGTTCGCTACTTTCACAAGTTCATGTAATTATAGTAAATGGTTACATATGTACAACAAATAATGTACTAAATTTATCATGAAAATCAATCATGGCACAATGCTTGAAATTGTGCAGTGGGTCATCAGCCTAAAAGTTTGTGGACTGTTCGTCTACACATACAAATAGCTCAGCAAAAACAATTTCAACAACTTTCTAATCACTAATTAATGCTGTAATTATTAGTCAATGCTTACGACGTCAATAACTTTTTTTTGGAAATCAATGTTTAAAATGTTCTTCATCCCGGCCTCTGACCTAAATACTTAATCTATTGTATTTGTTTACATGATTATCCTGAATTGTGAAGTGGTCTAGAATTCCAGATAATCCTGAATATTTCAAGAAAGTGAAACCCAACCCTGACCCCCACCTCACAGTAACCCTAAATGTAACCACAACCCCCCAGGGAGAAGTTCCACCTCTCAGACCCTGACCACAACACCCCTACTGGTTTTTTTTTGTTATATGCTTTTAGTTTAACATCCCACATGTGGGACAGAGAAGTCCCCTAGGTATCAGGACATATATCATCCTGACACTTTAAATTGACAATTCAGGATAGCCTGCACATTCAGCGTTCGATCTGATCTTCCTCGGCGCACTCCCACCTCTTTGCTCGTGCGTTATAGAGACCTCTGCACTTTCCAGTAGCCCGAGTGCACACCTGACCCAGGTGTCTTGTTAAACAGTACTTAAAATGTGTGAATATAGCTTTTAAGGCCTTACTGTGTCTCGAACAAATTATCAACAACAACAATCACTGAAAAAAACCCCTCTTGAATGAATTTGTAAATAATTTATTTATATACATGTGACGTCAAGTGTCAAAATTAATGTTTAATTTGCATATTAAACAAACTGAAATGTCTCAACACGAAAGGAAGAAAGCGAAAATCAGCAAAAGATATTACTCTGTTATGTTAAGTGTTCTTTCAAATAAGACAGACTTAATTTTTGGTTTATAGACACTTTGAAAACAAATCTTTTCCTATAGTGTATAAGTTTTTGCCTATTTCCTTGTACCTCTTATCTCCCTACTCTCTAAATTCGATCGTAAATATCCATTTTCTGTATCGGTAGTGTCTTTATTTTACGTTTCCATTTTCGTCCCGTAATTCGGTGAAGATTTTCAGATTTACGAAATTTTTCCCATAACAAAGTATATAAACTAGTGCAGTTCGTAATAATTTTGAAACTATTTGGCATTGCTGTTATTACTCGGGCTATACGGTAGACCGAGTCTAGGTTTCGGCTTCGTTGCTGATTCTGCTTTTTCTCCGTCACAAAATAATTGCACTTTTGCACAATTTATATACTTCCCCTACTATTCATACTTCCGGTGAGTTGTTAACCGTGTGACTGAGTGAGGCCGGTAGGCATGTTGTAAGTTCTTTGCTCCTTTCGCTTTTGGAGTTGGACAACAAGTTGAACAGCTTTGCCTTTTGAACAAGGTGTTCTTGCACCCTGTTCGCAGATTTCGAAACCGACTGACTGACTTTGTAGTTTAACGCTTTCGCGCCTGTATCGTTTCTTTTGGAACGATAGAGTCTTTAGTATTTTACTCTGGCTAACGCCAGTTATGTATGCACCACATCCAGGCTTTGATTCAGGTTCTGATTTTATGATTGCTGCAACACTTCAATCAGTACCTTTTACCGAAGCACCTCCGTGTTTTGCCAGTAGCCTGAGTGAATCCCTGACCCAGGTGTCTTGTTAAATAAAGATTGTTGGGCTTTTTTGAGATTTGGTAAGAGATAATTGAAGTTATGCCTCAGCAGAAAGCAGCTGTATTTAGGAGACACTTTCGGTAATCTTTGTTGATATTTTATTCGAGACACAGTCAGTAAGGCCTTAAAAGCTATATTCACACATTTTAAGGTCTAATTAGAATTAATTAAAATTGATGAAGGTTGATGGTAAAGTGCCTTATGAAGCGAAAATTAAGTCTGTCTTATTCGAAAGAATACTTAAAATGACAAAGAAACTTCCTTTGCAGTTTTTCGTTTCCTTGCTCGTTGTTGAGATATTTCAGGTTGTTTGATCTATATTATCAAACCAAACTTAATTCGAAGGAAGCATGTGCGTGTGTTCCATCAAAAACACCAAACACGTACAGTTTCAAGTGATTTCGTTTGATAATAGCAACAATATAGCCTGCGGCGGTAAGTCATCATGCACATTGCACATTACAACTTGTGAAATTTACATATCAACCTGAAATATAAACTAATCTTATTTATACTGGATTAAAGAATACCAAATGGTTTTCCGTGTTTGGATACTCTGATCCAAACACGCGGGAAATTGCGAGACTGGAGAAAAGCGTAACAAAACACGAGCCGTATAGGCGAGTGTTTTTAGCTTTTCGAAAGTCGAGCAATTTCCCAATTGTTTGGATAAGAGTCTCCAAAGACGGAAAAAAACATTTCGTATTGCTTTTATAAAATAATCACAAATGAGTATGATACACTGTCCGACATTTTCAAAAAATCTTTTGGCGGGAATTTTTCGTGTTTGGATACTCTGATCCAAACACGGCAATTGCCAATCAGGGCTCGCGTAGTATACATGTTATTTTATAAAGCTATATCAGTTATATCTAACTGTTTTCCCTGGCATGGAGGTCCAGTAAGGGCCATCCCTTATTGGTCCAGTGTCACTACAGGAAGGAACCGGCGTACCCGTAGGAAACTTGTGGTTTTGGTAGAGTCAAACTGGATGCACTCTTCTCACATGCGGCGAAGGTGAAATTTTTAATCAGCTATCGAACCCACGTCGCAGAGGTGATAGGCACTTGCGCTAACCACTGTGCCACCAACAACCCTTATCTTAACAACGGAACAAGGGCCGAAAACTGCAAATGATGTTACTTTCAATGTCATTTTAAGTGTTTATTCAAATAAGACAAATTTAATTTTAGAAGCTATATTCAGACCTTTTAAGGTCTAATTCAAACCAAAACAAATTCGATGTGGACAGCAGTCCTTTGTTTAATTAGAGCAAAATGTTGAAAATCCATAATTGTTCATTTATACCAGCTTACGCTGCAGGTGACGAAAATCAATGAGTCACCAAAAGGAAAACAATGTTAACAAATAAATTACCAACGCAGACATGCAGGTGAAGAATCCGACATATAGTTTAACGCTAATCGCGAACTTTTTTAAGACCTGCGCTAAACGTCGCACAATAGACGAATTTAATTGTTTGAATTTTATTTGACGAAACTGCGACGTACAACTCGATTAAATTCGACACACGAATTAAATTTGTCTCGGCAATTAAATTCGTCTGAGTTAGAGAGATAATGCGACGATAATGCGACTTCGCGAGTTACACGACGAATTATCGTCGCGTGGAATTAAATGTTTCTCTTCTGTCTGTGACAATTCGGCACCATGTTTTCAAGAAATTGTTTTCAGGCTCAAAAAAGTTAAGTTCCACTCACTTTGGACGTTTAACTCGACGTCGCATTTACGTCGCATTACCGACGAAGTTAATTCGACTTAAGTTAGTCTGAATTAAATTCGTCAATTGTGCGACGCTTAGCACAGGCTTAAGTTGCGTTCAAAAAACTTTTAAGCAAAAATAGCGTTAAACTATGTCGAGAACAGTGTTATGAATCAAAATCCATAAAAAAGGCTAATAAAAGTAACTAAATTAGTTGCAGAACAGATATTTGTCAGTTTTCAATTAGCTTCAAACCTCTTCAACTCTCTTGCAGCTGAAATTGTCAATTGTACTGTCGAATTATTTACAGCAAAACTCAAATCAAGATTATTATATTTTATTTAATTTTTTCCAGACTAAATTATTGATATGGCTATGTATCTATCCCGTTTAACATTTGATACTGTACATTTACAGTTTCATCGTCATAATATTTTTTTGTAATTTTGCATTTCTAGGATATAAGCCTTAAGCTTTTTCCTATAACTTTCTCACCACTGGTCCTTGTTATATTTTCCACTCCTTTTTTAAATCCTTTTATTTTTGTGGTAATTTAAAATCAATTAATTAAAATTAAGTTGTTAGTTTTTTGGGGGGTTTTTTGTAACTGTTTTTACATAACTATTAAGAAGAATTTTCTTTCTAGTAACATGCGCTCAAAACTGATTTCTATACTGATCATATCTACATTCATAATTATAGAATTTTTTCGATATGCTTCTCATTCTCTATAATGTATTTAAAAAGTGTGTTGACTGTATGAGCTACACAATAATGCTAAAATAAGGAGATTTTGAGTGGTATACTAAAACTGAAATATTATTTGAACTTAAGTTCTAGGGTTTTGAACACTTTTAACCGAAAATACGTAACACAGAAAAAAAATTGTCCTCTTAAGGTTTTTATTAAGGTTTGCAGGGTCATCTCAGTAAAGTGCTCTCAATTCGTCCAAATTTATGCCACACAAGTCAATAATAGTGGCAAATCTTTCAAGTAAAACCAGAGGGCTTCACTCAGGGCGACTTAAGAACAAAGCGTTTCATTTTGTTCAAAAATCTTTTTCGCAGTTTGATTCCGAGATAAATTTCCAGCAAAACGGGGTCAGCGTTTTTTTATTTATTGCCTGATTTCGATTTTATGACTAATTTTGTCCGAATGTTGGTCGAAAAGCACCATTTTCAAGTTTGGTCGTCAATAAAATCAGCAAAACTCGACATATCAATAAACGCTGACACCGTTTTGCCGGAAATTTAATCTCGGAATTAAACTTAACTGCGAAAAAGATTTTGAACAAAATAAAACGCTTTGTACTTAAGTCGCCCCGAGTGAAGTCCTCTCGTTTAACTTAAAATAGTCACAACTATAATTGGTTTGTGTTTATCACGAAATCAAAGACCGCATTGCATTATACAAATTAATAGCTTTCTAACGATATCTATTTTATATATGTATATGTATATTTATATAGGGAATGAGAAGCATATCAAAAAATGAATGAATGAAGATATGATCAGCATAGAAATCACTTTTGAGCGCATGTTACGCGACATAGAAAGAAAATTTTTCTTAATAGTTATCTAAATACAGTTATCAAAAAAGAAAACCAACTATAACAACTTAATTTTAATTGATTGAATTTACCACAAAAATAAAAGGATTTAAAAAAGGAGTGGAAAATATAACAAGGACCAGTGGTGAGAAAGTTATAAGAAAAAGCTTAAGGCTTATATCCTAGAAATACAAAATTACAAAAAAATATTATGACGATGAAACTTTAAATGTATAGTATCAAATGTTAAACGGGATAGATATATATAGCCGTGTCAATAATTTAGTGTGGAAAAAGTTAAATAAAATATAGTAATCTTGATTTGAGTTTTTCTGTAAATAATTTGATAGTACCAATTGACAATTTCAGCTGCAAGAAAGTTGAAGAGGTTGAAGCTAATTGAAAACTGGCGAATATCTGTTCTCACGCAAATTACTATTATTAGCCTTTTTATGGATTTTGTTTGATAACACTGTTCTCGACATACTCGAACACGCATTATCGTCGCATTATCCGTCTGACTCAGTCGAATTTAATTGCCAAGACGAATTTAATCAGTGATTTAATTCGTGTATCGAATTTAATCCAGCTATATACGTCGCAGTTCCGTCAAATAAAATTCAAACAATTCAATTCGTCTGAATTAAATTCGTCTTTTGTACGACGTTCAGCGCATGTCTTAAAAAGCTATACTTAAACTATATGTCATGCAGATTCTTCACCTGTCTGCGTTGGAAATTTATTTGTTACAGTCATTTGCAACTCACTTTTCACCTAAATCTTCGGATGTTCGTTCGGAAGTTCGTAGTTCGTTTTGAACTCCGCATTTGATTGTGTTGCTTCTTGGTTCGTAGCAGCCAATGAAATGCGTAGTTCAAAACGAACTTTGAACTTCCCAACGAAAATCAGAACGAACTTCCAAAGATTTGGGTGAAATTAAAAAGTGAGTTGCAAATGACTGTTTCGCAACGTGCAGCGTAAGCTGGTAAAAATGAACAATTATTATGGATTTTCAATATTTTGCTCTCCTCAAACAAAGGATTGCTGTCCGCGTCGAATTTGTTTTGGTTTTAATTAGATCTTAAAAGGTCTGAATATAGATTCTAAGTGCCTGTGCAACGAAAATTAAGTTTGTCGTATTTGAATAAACACTTAAAATGACATTGAAAGTAACATCATATTTTCAGGTTTTCGTTTCCTTGCTTCGTTGCTAAGATATATGGGGCGTTGGTGCCTGCTCTCAGCAGTTATCTGATTAAAAATTTCAATTTCGCCGCATGTGAGAAGAGTGTATCCAGTTTGACTCTACCAAACACCACTTAACTTTCCTCCGGGTACTCCTGTTTCCTCCTGCAGTATAGCACTGGACCAATAAGGGATGCCCCTTACTTTACCTCCAGGGAGAACAGTTACATATAACTGATAGAGCTATGTAAAAGCCGGTAAAAATGACCAATTATTATGGATTTTCAATATTTTTCTCTCCTCAAACAAAGGAATGCTGTCCGCATCGAATTTGTCTTGGTTTTAATTAGACCTTAAAAGGTCTGAATATAGATTCTAAGTGCCTGTGAAACGAAAATTAAGTTTGTCTTATTTGAATAAACACTTAAAATGACATTGAAAGTAACATCATTGCAGTTTTTCGTTTCCTTGCTTCGTTGCTAAGATATATAGGGCGTTGGTGGCACAGTGCCTGCTCTCAGCAGTTATCTGATTAAAAATTTCACCTTCGCCGCATGTGAGAAGAATGCATCCAGTTTGACTCTACCAAACACCACTTAAGTTTCCTCCGGGTACTCCTGTTTCGCAGTATAGCACTGGACCAATAAGGGATGGCCCTTACTGGACCTCCAGGGAGAACAGTTAGATATAACTGATAGAGCTATGTAAAAGCTGGTAAAAATGAAAAATTATTATGAATTTTCAATATTTTGCTCTCCTCAAACAAAGGACTGCTGTCCGCATCGAATTTGTTTTGGCTTTAATTAGATCTTAAAAGGTCTGAATATAGCTTCTAAAGTGTCTGTGAAACGAAAATTAAGTTTGTCTTATTCGAATAAACACTTAAAATGACATTGAAAGTAACATCATTTGCAGTTTTTCGTTTCCTTGCTTCGTTGCTAAGATATATGGGGCGTTGGTGGCACAGTGGTTACCGCACCTGCTCTCAGCAGTATAGCTGATTAAAAATTTCACCTTCGCCGCATGTGAGAAGAGTGCATCCAGTTTGACTCTACCAAACTCCACAAGCTTCTCAGACAATCATTTAAAAAAATTTACAAAAACCATCTTGATTTTCTTATCATTAAAGTACATATGACATGAAAATTAAGTTTGTCTTATATGGAAGAACACTTAAAATAAATTAACATATTTTACAGTTTTTGGTTTACTTGCTTCGTTTTTGAGATATTTCAGTTTCTTTGATAAAATGTATCACTTTCCTGCAATTTGATTGGTTCCAGAGCAGTCTATACACACCGGTAAAGACCGGTTATTACAGAAATTGAAAAACGAAATAAAAAAGTTATGCAAGTCAACCTAACGTGGTGACCAGATATCGTGAAAATAGTTTTATATCGCGACAAAAATTTAAATACGATAAAAACGATAGTGTTTGACAGTGTTTATGGTGACTGAAGGTGTTTTGGTTGTTTGAAGTTTTCGTTGAAAGTCGGTTACTTCGATTTTGCTGTTTGTACTCTCAACACTCAAATAAAACTAAAAACCGTTGGCCATTTATTTAACCTCGCTTCGTCTGTCTTCACGGCAAAATTATCTTCCCTTGGTCTTTTCGCACAAACCTCGCTCCTTCGTTGCTCGATCTTTATACTGAAAGACCGCGGGCAAAATAATTTTGCCGTTAGAACCTCTAGCTCGGTCAATAAGTCTTTCAAACAAAGTTGTTATTATAGGTCAAGCAAATATATAAATTTGTGAAACCTTGATCTGGATGCAGCTGAAGATGCAAGACGCTTTCGGTATTCGTGCTTGTTAATTGCATGTTTCAGACAGTATATATAAAGATCTTAAAAGCTTTATTCACAACTTTTATTCACACCTTAACACCGAACATTTGGAGTTCATACAGTCAACAAGTATATATGAGATTTTGGAAGAAAAATTCTATAATTATAAATGTAGATATGATCAGTAGAAATCAGTTTTGAGCGTATGTTATGCGACAGAGAAAATATTCTCCTCTTATAATTAAAACATCGGTGTAATAAAAAATCTATCTAGGCTATCTACTGCCTATTGCTGCCTATAGGATGTCTGAAAGTTCTTTCTTTGACGAGTAACAAATAAAGAAACCATTTCGGCTGCCTTAGGAAGGAATGGCGTTGATCATTTGTTAACCTAGATTGCTGCCTAGAATCTCTGAAGCTTCTCCCTTTCACGCGAATAAAGCCGTCTGCACGGCATAAGACAGAGTAAAACAATTGAGGAACAATTTTTGGCCGGCTCAGGCAGAAATGGGTTAATTTGTCGCTTAACCATAAAGAATTTTTCTGGCCTCGTTTCGTACTGTGCCATGTCTCCAGAATAAGATTAGAGAATTCAAAGTGGAGTTCATCAGAACAAATGTCACAATCCAAACCCTTGAGATAGGGCTATCCAACCTTAGAGCATCTGCAACTGTTGATGGTAGAAAGCAGACGAAAAAACAAATGATTACGAGAAAACACGATTTCGCTAGCTTTACGTCTCGCACAAATTGTCGAAGAGCCGATCCCGGTGTCCGCTGTCCAGCTGACAAGCCTTGTGTTGAGGAACCAGTGCCAGATGATGAGGTTTGTGTAGGAAATACTTTATTTCTCGTTGTCTGCTGTCCAGCTGACAAGCCTTGTGTTGAAGAACCAGTGCCAGATGATGAGGTTTGTGTAGGAAATACTTTATTTCTCGTTGTCTGCTGTCCAGCTGACAAGCCTTGTGTGGAAGAACCAGTGCCAGATGATGAGGTTTGTGTAGGAAATACTTTATTAGATTTTCTAATAGCAACAGCTATTTTCAGATAAATATATACTGTACTTCCAAGGAGAAGTACAAGGTAATAAAATATTATGATTCCCGCCAATCTGTTATTTACGAAATGGACGCCAATTGTGATCAGCCAAACAAACCATGCACGTACAAATTAAAAATACCAAAAGTCTTCCCTTCGTCACCTTGCTTCTGTGTACATAAGGGTGTATGACTCCCAGATATCTTTCAATATTTATCACAAAAAATGTCATGAGAGATAAGCCTACCAGTAGCTTGGTGGCCATTTGGCTGGCGTAGTACAAAGGACTACATGTATTTCCACCTCTGAGCTCGATGATTGTACCCGAAGTAAGCAACACACCACCAATCAGTCCAACAGCGAGATCGACAGAGGAAAGAACCATGATGAGGAAGTAAGGCACACTGGTTTTCAAACGAGGAGACTTGAAGTAAGTTAGAATCGTGAGAGTATTGAGAAATGTAGTTGTGATACAAAGTAGTACATTTATCATACAGATAAAAATATGATTGATACGATGTAAGTAGTGATACCCCCCACTCCAGACTACAAAGGGATGCCGCCTCATTAAATATTCAATTTTTAATTATTCATTCTCATGCTCCTTTGCGACCCTCTAACCCTAATCTCGTTACGTAATTATGTTTCGTGCTCCTATATGACCCCCTAACCCTAATCTCACTCAACCCTCCCGGTTTTCACTACGTCATACCGACTTATTATTTATTCATTCTCAGACTCCTTTGGGACGTAGTAACCCTAACTTTCCCCCTAACCCTAGCTGTCACTCAACCCCCCTGGTATTCACTACGTCATTCCCGATTGGTCTCCGACTGATTTCCGAAGTTACGTAAAAGGCACTGGACTTATCTCTTTATAACTAATAGAAACCAACTTTCATTTAAACCCTTAACCCTACTTATAGCCAACACTTGTGGGACACGTATACGTACAGAGCATGCGTACAGTAAACTTTAACAAAATAGACGTTCTTTACAAGGAACTAAAGAGAAATTGATAGAGGCACTTTATATTTTTTTATCTGAAACCTTGTCTCGATGAGTATAGAGAGTTTTGAGCAGCCGAAGTGTCTGAATTGGCTGAGCTCGTATGGACTTAAATCAATAGCATATGATGAATATTATATTAGGTTTAGAGCCTAAACATTCAATCATCCTAGAATCATTGCTAGCTAAACCCTTCGTTTGTAAGTGAAGAAATCGTAAGAAGATAGAATGAGGAGTCAATTCTAAAAGCCATAAGAACGTTTTTAAGTGTCGATATATAAACGAAATATTATTTGGCTGCGGGACGGCTGAGTATCGACTTGAATTAATAGCAACATGAATATTATATTAGTTAGAACTTAAACGGCCAAACAGCTCTTTACCCATTTACTTGGAGATATGTGCCGAATTGTCGCTTATTTGGCTTTAGTTTATAAGTAAACGATGCCTTGAATGAAGAAATCGTTCGGCAAACTGTTCGAAAGACATTGAATCATTTTCTTCAGAGGGGTTTGCCAGAATATAAACCGAGAAACCGTTCGGCAAGCTGTTCGAAAGACATTGAATCATTTTCTTCAGAGGGGTTTGCCAGAATATAAACTGTCAAGGGTTAAACGGCTGACTCGGCTATTTTATTAACGTCGTCAAGCATCTTGTTAATGTTGCTACGGCTGATATTTGCGTATTTATGCTCAGTGCACGTGCGAGGAGACAAAAGAGAAAACTCATTAAAGTTACTAATGACCAAAACATAACCGGATTTGCATATAAGTAGAATATTTAATTCATTTTAGGGGTGATCATGAGTTTTTTGGGAATAATAAGGGGCCTGAAGAGGTATTAATATATGGACAAGTTTAGGCGAAAAAGTTAGTCTTAGGACTATAGTCTTAGTTTTAGGACTATATAGTCTTAGTTTTAGCACTATATAGTCTTAGTCTTAGCACTATATAGTCTTAGTATTAGGACTATAGTCTTAGTCTTAGGAATATATAGTCTTAGTCTTAGGACTATATAGTCTTAGTTTTAGGACTATAGTCTTAGTCTTACGGACTATAGTCTTAGTCTTTGTCTTAGTCTTAGGACTATAGTCTTAGTCTTAGGACTATAGTCTTAGTCTTAGGACTATATACTCTTTGGACTATATAGTCTTAGTCTTATAATCACCGCAGGGGTAATCCCCAAACACCCCCGGGGTACCCCAATCACCCCTGGGGTAACCCCAAACACCCCGGGGGTAACCCCCAAACACCCCTGGGGTACCCCAATCAACCCAGGGGTACCCCAATCACCCCAGGGATACCCACAAACACCCCTGTCGTGACACTTTTTACATTTTGTCACGGAAGAACAGCCAGGACTCGGAGCTGGAAGCCGATGGCTCGGAGCCAGGAGCCAAGGGCTCGGAGCTAGGAGCCGAGGGCTCGGAGCCAGGAGCCGGGGACTCGGAGCCAGGAGCCGGCGGCTCGGAGCCAGGAGCCGTGGGGCTCGGAGCCAGGAGCCAAGGGCTCGGAGCCAGGAGCCGGAGGCTCGGAGCCAGGAGCCGGGGGCTCGGAGCCAGGAGACGGGGGCTCGGGGCCAGGAGCCGGGGGCTCGGAGCTAGGAGCCGGGGGCTCGGAGCCAGGAGACGGGGGCTCGGAGCCAGGAGCCGGGGGGCTCGGAGCCAGGAGCCAAGGGCTCGGAGCCAGGAGCTGGGGGGCTCGGAGCCATGAGCCGGGGCCTCGGAGCCGGGAGCCAAGGGCTCGGAGCTCGCAGCCGAGAGTTCGGAGTCTTATCTTCCTTATCTTCCTCTTATCTTCCCATTATCTTCCTTGTCTTCCTCTTATCTTCCCCTTATCTTCCCATTATCTTCCTTATTTTCCTCTTATCTTCCCATTATCTTCCTTTATCTTCCCATTATCTTCCTTATCTTCCTCTTATCTTCCTCTTATCTTCCCCTTATCTTCCCCTTATCTTCCCATTATCTTCCTTTATCTTCCTCTTATCTTCCCCTTATCTTCCCCTTATCTTCCCCTTATCTTCCCCTTATCTTCATCTTATCTTCCTTATCTTCCCCTTATCTTCCCATTATCTTCCCCTTATCTTCCTTATTTTCCTCTTATCTTCCCCTTATCTTCCCATTATCTTCCCATTATCTTCCTCTTATCTTCATCTTATCTTCCTTATCTTCCCCTTATCTTCCTCTTATCTTCATCTTATCTTCCTTATCTTCCCTTTATCTTCCCATTATCTTCCTTATCTTCCTATTATCTTCATCTTATCTTCCTTATCTTCCCCTTATCTTCCCATTATCTTCATCTTATCTTCCTTATCTTCCCCTTATCTTCCCATTATCTTCCTTATCTTCCTCTTATCTTCATCTTATCTTCCTTATCTTCCCCTTATCTTTCCATTATCTTCCTTATCTTCCTTATCTTCCTCTTATCTTCATCTTATCTTCCTTATCTTCCCATTATCTTCCTTATCTTCCTCTTATCTTCCCCTTATCTTCCCCTTATCTTACCATAGTCTTCCTTTATCTTCCTATCTTCCCCTTATCTTCCCCTTAACTTCCCTTTACCTTTCTTATCTTCCCTTTATCTCTTTTTATCTTCCTTATATTCCCCTTATCTTCTCATAAGATTGATTCAATCCTAGGATACAATTATTCAATCTTATAAGAATCAATCTTATGGGAAGATAAGTGGAATATAAGGAAGATAAAAAGAGATAAAGGGAAGATAAGAAAGGTAAAGGGAAGATAAGGGGAAGATAAGGGGAAGATAGGAAGATAAAGGAAGACTATGGTAAGATAAGGGGAAGATAAGGGGAAGATAAGAGGAAGATAAGGAAGATAATGGGAAGATAAGGAAGATAAGATGAAGATAAGAGGAAGATAAGGAAGATAAGGAAGATAATGGGAAGATAAGGGGAAGATAAGGAAGATAAGATGAAGATAAGAGGAAGATAAGGAAGATAATGGGAAGATAAGGGGAAGATAAGGAAGATAAGATGAAGATAATGGGAAGATAAGGGGAAGATAAGGAAGATAAGATGAAGATAATAGGAAGATAAGGAAGATAATGGGAAGATAAAGGGAAGATAAGGAAGATAAGATGAAGATAAGAGGAAGATAAGGGGAAGATAAGGAAGATAAGATGAAGATAAGAGGAAGATAATGGGAAGATAATGGGAAGATAAGGGGAAGATAAGAGGAAAATAAGGAAGATAAGGGGAAGATAAGGGGAAGATAAGGGGAAGATAAGGAAGATAAGATGAAGATAAGAGGAAGATAAGGAAGATAATGGGAAGATAAGGGGAAGATAAGGAAGATAAGATGAAGATAAGGGGAAGATAAGGGGAAGATAAGGGGAAGATAAGAGGAAGATAATGGGAAGATAAGGGGAAGATAAGGGGAAGATAAGAGGAAGATAAGAGGAAGATAAGGAAGATAATGGGAAGATAAAGGAAGATAATGGGAAGATAAGAGGAAAATAAGGAAGATAATGGGAAGATAAGGGGAAGATAAGAGGAAGACAAGGAAGATAATGGGAAGATAAGAGGAAGATAAGGAAGATAAGACTCCGAACTCTCGGCTGCGAGCTCCGAGCCCTTGGCTCCCGGCTCCGAGGCCCCGGCTCATGGCTCCGAGCCCCCCAGCTCCTGGCTCCGAGCCCTTGGCTTCTGGCTCCGAGCCCCCCGGCTCCTGGCTCCGAGCCCCCGTCTCCTGGCTCCGAGCCCCCGGCTCCTAGCTCCGAGCCCCCGGCTCCTGGCCCCGAGCCCCCGTCTCCTGGCTCCGAGCCCCCGGCTCCTGGCTCCGAGCCTCCGGCTCCTGGCTCCGAGCCCTTGGCTCCTGGCTCCGAGCCCCACGGCTCCTGGCTCCGAGCCGCCGGCTCCTGGCTCCGAGTCCCCGGCTCCTGGCTCCGAGCCCTCGGCTCCTAGCTCCGAGCCCTTGGCTCCTGGCTCCGAGCCATCGGCTTCCAGCTCCGAGTCCTGGCTGTTCTTCCGTGACAAAATGTAAAAAGTGTCACGACAGGGGTGTTTGTGGGTATCCCTGGGGTGATTGGGGTACCCCTGGGTTGATTGGGGTACCCCAGGGGTGTTTGGGGGTTACCCCCGGGGTGTTTGGGGTTACCCCAGGGGTGATTGGGGTACCCCGGGGGTGTTTGGGGATTACCCCTGCGGTGATTATAAGACTAAGACTATATAGTCCAAAGAGTATATAGTCCTAAGACTAAGACTATAGTCCTAAGACTAAGACTATAGTCCTAAGACTAAGACAAAGACTAAGACTATAGTCCGTAAGACTAAGACTATAGTCCTAAAACTAAGACTATATAGTCCTAAGACTAAGACTATATATTCCTAAGACTAAGACTATAGTCCTAATACTAAGACTATATAGTGCTAAGACTAAGACTATATAGTGCTAAAACTAAGACTATATAGTCCTAAAACTAAGACTATAGTCCTAAGACTAACTTTTTCGCCTAAACTTGTCCATATATTAATACCTCTTCAGGCCCCTTATTATTCCCAAAAAACTCATGATCACCCCTAAAATGAATTAAATATTCTACTTATATGCAAATCCGGTTATGTTTTGGTCATTAGTAACTTTAATGAGTTTTCTCTTTTGTCTCCTGCACGTGCACTGAGCATAAATACGCAAATATCAGCCGTAGCAACATTAACAAGATGCTTGACGACGTTAATAAAATAGCCGAGTCAGCCGTTTAACCCTTGACAGTTTATATTCTGGCAAACCCCTCTGAAGAAAATGATTCAATGTCTTTCGAACAGCTTGCCGAACGGTTTCTCGGTTTATATTCTGGCAAACCCCTCTGAAGAAAATGATTCAATGTCTTTCGAACAGTTTGCCGAACGATTTCTTCATTCAAGGCATCGTTTACTTATAAACTAAAGCCAAATAAGCGACAATTCGGCACATATCTCCAAGTAAATGGGTAAAGAGCTGTTTGGCCGTTTAAGTTCTAACTAATATAATATTCATGTTGCTATTAATTCAAGTCGATACTCAGCCGTCCCGCAGCCAAATAATATTTCGTTTATATATCGACACTTAAAAACGTTCTTATGGCTTTTAGAATTGACTCCTCATTCTATCTTCTTACGATTTCTTCACTTACAAACGAAGGGTTTAGCTAGCAATGATTCTAGGATGATTGAATGTTTAGGCTCTAAACCTAATATAATATTCATCATATGCTATTGATTTAAGTCCATACGAGCTCAGCCAATTCAGACACTTCGGCTGCTCAAAACTCTCTATACTCATCGAGACAAGGTTTCAGATAAAAAAATATAAAGTGCCTCTATCAATTTCTCTTTAGTTCCTTGTAAAGAACGTCTATTTTGTTAAAGTTTACTGTACGCATGCTCTGTACGTATACGTGTCCCACAAGTGTTGGCTATAAGTAGGGTTAAGGGTTTAAATGAAAGTTGGTTTCTATTAGTTATAAAGAGATAAGTCCAGTGCCTTTTACGTAACTTCGGAAATCAGTCGGAGACCAATCGGGAATGACGTAGTGAATACCAGGGGGGTTGAGTGACAGCTAGGGTTAGGGGGAAAGTTAGGGTTACTACGTCCCAAAGGAGTCTGAGAATGAATAAATAATAAGTCGGTATGACGTAGTGAAAACCGGGAGGGTTGAGTGAGATTAGGGTTAGGGGGTCATATAGGAGTACGAAACATAATTACGTAACGAGATTAGGGTTAGAGGGTCGCAAAGGAGCATGAGAATGAATAATTAAAAATTGAATATTTAATGAGGCGGCATCCCTTTGTAGTCTGGAGTGGGGGGTATCACTACTGATGTAGCCCGGTAGGAAAGTGGCCATCAAACACTCTAAAGCTTTGGCCCGCAATGAAACACGTTCCAGATGACTGGAGAGTCTCATTTGTAAAATTCATCTTCTCTGCCACTTTGATGGATGTATAACTGCGTCTGAAAGCGTTTAACGGGAAGGACACCGCAACCGCACCTCTTATATGACAACGCAATTAAGACTACTTCACAAATTCTGATCGCAAAGTATTTTGGGATATAAGACAACCATTTAAAAAAAGTTGCCTCCAAAAAATACATCTTGATTTTCTTATCATTAAAGTACTTATGACACGATTTTTCTGTTTGCACTCTCAACAATCAAATAAAACTAAGAACCGTTGGCCATTTATTTAACCTCGCTTCGTCTGTCTTCAGGGCAAAATTATCTTGCCCTTGGGGTTTTCGCACAAACCTCGATACTTCATCGTTTGGTGATCTGTATACTGAAAGGCCGGGGACAAGATAATTTTGCCATAAAGACCTCTTGCTCAGTCAATAAGTCTCATGCATTATAGGTCAAGCAAATACATAAATCTGTGAAACCTTGATCCAGATGCAGATGAAGATGCAAGACGCTTTCGGCAATCGTGGTTAATTGTTTCAGACAGTATAAAGATCTTAAAAGCTTTATTCACACCTTTTATTCACACCTTAACACCGAACATTTGGGGGTTGAGAAACATATCAAAAGAAAAAAAATCATAATTATGAAGGCAGGTGTGCTACAAAAAAGTTGAATCTGCCATATTTACACTAACCAATGCAAAATTTGCTCCTGTTCAAACAACATTTGCTTTTTGGCGAACCCTCAAAATCTCTTTAATCTAGCATTATTGTGTAGTTCATACAGTCAACAAACTTTTTAAGTAGATATGGGATTTTAGAAGAAAAATTCTATATTATGAATGTATATATGATCAGTAGAAATCAGTTTTGAGCGCGTGTTACGCAAATTCTCGTCTTAATTAAAACATCGGTGTAGTGATTAGAAAGTTGAGTTATAGGTCAAATAAAGATAAATTTCTTACCTAGACGCAGCTGTATATTATACAAATGTTTTAAAAATAGTTTTATTGTTAATCTATCTATCTATAATTATATCTATTAAATCTATATATGTAAATCTATAAATCTAAGCATTGCATGCTCGTTCGTTTGTTTGTTTTCTATATAGCTGCCCAAACGGTTGAACTCCGAGGGTAACTCGGGCTGGCGAGTAACATGGCTATACCATTTACCACGATTGTTCGTTTGTCTGTTTGTTCTAGCGCGTGAACAGCTGCGTGAACTTGACAACGAAAATAAGCTGTCAATGCCATTAAAATTCAAAAGCCGCGTTGCTAGGTCACATTCGCTAGCCTTTTGTCCGGAAAAAAGTTAGCCCACACAAAATCGATTAATTTTGAGACGGAAATGATGAGAAGTGTCGCAACACGGAAATGATGAGAAGTGACCGATACATCTGCCTGTTTTAAAGTGAGAATCTAACTTTTTAGTTTTTGATAACAATTACTCCCGCTTTCATTTTTGATCTGATATATCGTCGGAAAATCGTGCGCCTGATTACATGTATGTGAATTCAATAAACCCATGCAGTTTCAGTCTCACGTTTTCAGGACGACGTTGGTAACTCACGAAACGGGAAAACCTGTTAGTTGAGTTTGACTTCAAACTATGCGACAAAATCCTTTTAGAACTCTAAATTAAGCTTTTGGATGTGGAAAAACATATTTTAAGTATTCAATGCTACGTAAATGATTCGTGGTAGCTGCTATAGATACTGAAGTTTAGATTGCCGCCGTCGTCCTAGCTTGCTTAAGCTCCCTTTTATTTATGAGCACGAAAGGTTGTCTCGGTAAAGGTTCACATACATGTAATGAGGTAATATTGTCTGGGGTTGAGCTTTCTCAGTTGAGCTTGACAAAGGTGGTTCCGTACATTTTCTTGAAAAATGAAAATACAAGTTAGAGTCCAAAACACCTGCATAAACAATTCGGAAAAAGAATAAAACTAAATGTTATGCATAGTCAAACAGTCTGACAATCAAAAACTGTTATCGCATAAATAGCAACAGTTGTTGCTATGGCAACAATGACGTTTCAAAATGGCTGCCAATTACCCTTTAAACTAATTTAATTCGAAACAAACTTTGGTGACCCCCAATTTTTTTGCCATTAAAACTTTTCTTGAAGTATGGGTGACCAATAGGCCGATTTTAAAAAAATTCTGTAGAACGAATAATTTTTCCCCCGGAAAAATCATGTTTGTTAATTTTTAGAAAATTTCGTTCAACAGAATTTTTTTTAAATCGGCTTATTGATTACTCATACTTCAAGAAAAGTTTTAATGAAAAAAAAATTGGGGGTCACCAAAGTTTTTTTCGGATTAAACTAGTTTGAAGGGTAACTGGCAGCCATTTTGAAACGTCGTTGTTGCCATAGCAACAACTGTTAGTATTTATTTGGTAACAGTTTTGGATTGTCAGACTGTTTAACTATGCATAACATTTAGTTTTTTTCTTTTTCCGAATTGTTTAATCACGTGTTTTGGACTCCCAAACTTGTATTTTCCAGTTTTTCAAGAAACTGTACGGAGCCACCTTAAACGTCTGTTAAATTACATTTAACATACAACTTATCATATCATTTCAATATATAGCATATGCAAACGCAATCACTTCCAGGAGCACACATAACAGACTATGAATTAGCCTGCGCGGGTGGGACTGAAATACCGTCCTCCTCTAAAAAACCGGCTGTTAGGCAGGCTAACTATGAATTTGCAACCTCGGTTATTATCGAGCGCAAACCGGCCATTAGAAGATTTCGGGTTCGAACACTGTCCGGGGCTCACAAAACTTTTCCGAGTATTTGAGCTTGAAAAACGTCTACAACAAACGTCTGTATTTAATACAACGTTAATTATATGAAAAATCTGAGTGCCCCAACCACCGAAGGTCTCGAAATCAACGCATCAACGCTTTGACCACTGAGCTATGGAGACAGGACAGTCACAGATTTTCATATTTGCCCATTGCTGTTCTTCTCAAGCCTCTACAGGATGACATCTCATCTTCACAGGTAGAGCGCAGTATTGCAAAAGGTTTTGGTGGGGTCTTCCAGAGAGCTATTAGTGCATGAGCCAGCATCCCAAAATTGATCGATTGGTACCACCTGGGGGACAAAGGCTAATGTTCATGGTGATGGAAGTCAACATCCCTGGTTTATATTTTTGGATGATAGCATTTCCAGATACGTCATTTTCAGGAGGGAATGGCTATATAGTTTTCTGACCCTAACCCCATAACAGACAGTTTTCCAGCATGAGAGCTACAATCGTTGCCAAAATTAGTTGGCACCCCCGTGAAATTCCCCTCCCATGTCGGTTAAACGTGTTAAACATATGCAAATATGGTTAAACAAATGCAAACATGTTTCCTCAATTTTCAGGCATTATCTCAGGCAATCGTTGCCAAAATTACTTGGCATCCCCTAAATTCTCCTCCCATGTAGGTTAAAAGTATCGGCAATAAAATTACCTCCCCCCACCCACCCCAATCCCAATGTTGTCACAGACAAGATGCGCAGGTACTAACGGCCAAGTGCTGGCTATATGGCTCCGCTAACTAAATGACAAGATTGAAATGGGGGAGATGGGGCGGAGCAATGGATTCCGCAGCGTTTTATCTGCTTTCGTGGCAACAATTTTGGCAACATTTGTAGAAATGCCATTACATCGCTATTTAATTTGTTTTACTATACTAAACTTTTATGACGATATCGTCTCATGCTGAAATCCGATATAAGTTGTGAAATATTTAACCAATTGTACCCCTCTTGGGCTTAAAATGACCCCTAGAGTCCCCTTTTTACAATAATGCCTATTACATGAAGTATAGCAGTCCCAAATTTGATAACATTCAAAATGGCGGAAATGTGCGAAGCGGTGCGAAAATGTCGCGTTTTGTCAATGCTAAAATATGCAAATGAGTACACTAAAGAAACAGAATTAGTACCTTAATACCACCTACAGTAAGTTTAAGCATTTTCCATTATAATTATGACAGAATAAAAGTGAGGTAGTTGTATTTGATAAAAGTTAACTGATGTGTCTTTTCTTGGTTAACAGAAATAAAGATTTAGCCAAGCGACCTAAACGCTGAATAGCTGAGTTAAAGACAATTATAATGATTTATTTTTTTGCGGTCCGGTATCCATCTGATTCGCGCGCTCTGATTGGCTTAGCCAGCGGTCCGTATCACACGATACGGACCCCGATACGGACCGCTGCGGATTTCAAAACAAAAACAAAAAAGTTTTTTAATATTTCGTATACTCGACGCTTTTCACTACTTTAGACTACAATAGAATGCCAGTAAAAACAAAGTAAGATGGTTTATCCAAATGGTTAACGTTTTGACAACTTCATGTGAAAACAGCGAATTTTAAAAGAAATGCTGGGAAAACTGTGACAAAAAAAAATTTACGAGCGACATTTCAAGTATTATTGCTCAACAGTCAACGACGTATGAAAACAGTTTAAAACGGTAGGCAAAACATATCCATGAGCTTGTGAACATAGTATTTCGAATCACTAAATGAAACTATAGACTATATATAAAAAAACATACCACGAGAAGACAGAAAAGCTGAAACCTTTTGACACTAAACTGTCTTTCTTCTGTTGTTCAACTATATACTTAACAAAAAGTCTTTACCTTTTAGTCAAATATTTTCCACATGCCAACCTCATCGTGCCATATGTCTTTGAAAAAAAGCTACAAATGACTTAGAACAAGCATTTTCGTCTTCAAACTCGAACAACACACTTTCAATTTCCACGGAGTCAGTCGAGTATTCAAAGCGACTTTCCAAGCGAGCAGCCAAAAACGAGCAAGCGACGAAGAAGAACGACGAAGAATCTTTAACAACTAAACTTTAAAAACACTTGGACTGCATTCTGACTTCCCTTCGTAACTAGATCTTCAAGTTTTGACTGTTTTTTAATCACAAAAGAGGTTCCAAGCTTCTCTGTCAGACTGCATGTCGGCAGTTGTTTCTGTCGAACGATAAACTTTGGACTTTTGAATATCACGTAAACGTCATCTGGAT
The DNA here is from genome assembly GCA_964035015.1 of Corallium rubrum. Classification (NCBI taxonomy): domain Eukaryota; kingdom Metazoa; phylum Cnidaria; class Anthozoa; order Scleralcyonacea; family Coralliidae; genus Corallium; species Corallium rubrum. The sequence goes on from OZ036005.1 coordinate 14,305,068, forward strand.
TACGCAACTTAATTCAATTATAATTAATTTAATTTATCTAATTATGCAACAAAAAAATAAATACGTTATTTACCGTTTTGGTCGGTCCGTATAGAAAAATATTTGCCCTCGGTCTCAAAAATGTCCCTCGGCCTGCGGCCTCGGGCCTTTTTTAAGACCTCGGGCAAATATGATTTAGCCAAGCGACCTAAACGCTGAATAGCTGAGTTAAAGACAATTATAATGATGTATTATGGTCTTATGCTGTGGTTTAATTCTGTTTTAATTTGTAAATTCCCAAAATAAGTGAAGACCGCGCGCTGTGGCGCACCATGGGGGTGCCAACAGCAAAATAGCCATAATATATTTGCGTTTTATTGTATTGCCTTGATTTTTTCAATTTGAATTTGTGAAATGTTGCTTTGTAAAATAATTTATTGTCTAAATAGTTACCTTTTTGTTATAGACTATAATAATATTTTTATGATAATTAGCATAATTTGCAAAATGCGTTGTCCGACAAGACCCAAGAACCTAAAATTTGAATAGTAGAGGTAAAGGCGATTCAAATGATATATTGTGGTATTATCTTCGTGGTATAATGCCATGTTAATTCATAATTTGGCGAGAGCAACCTGCTGTGGCTTGGTTTTGAGCGGGACGACAAAGAGTTAAAGTGCTGATCTCACCTGTGGGGATTTTACATATTCGTAATCTTAGAGGATTTGCTGAACGAACCTGGAGCGAAAACGCGTGCAGGCTGCATCAAATGATCCTAGGATAACGACGATCAAGCTAGAGTAGCCATGGTTGGGCGCGCGCCACTGCTTGTCAAACCCCTAAAAACTGGGAACCAGTTTGAGTGCAATTGCAAAACATACAAATTTACTGGGGTTTGTCAAAATACTATTGCTGTCGCAAACAATTTCAACTGCTTAAAGAAGTACATAGAAGGCCTAATGAAGCTCCAAAAAAGAGAGGCAAGAAAGGCGTACACGTAACCGCAGCATATAATACCCCAAGGAAACCTTCTGAACAAGGACTTAAAGCAAATAAAATCAGTAAAGTGTGTCGTAGAAAGCGCTCAGAGGTGTTAGAGCTAGTCTTGGATACCTGCAGCAGAAACTAACATACAAGCCGTGACATCTACCACGCCCGCTGTACATACAGGTCACGTGGAAAACTGTTCCTTGCCTCAACAACAAACGCAGCATTACCACAGTAGCCACAGTATTACATCGCCAGAAAAATGTGACATTTGCGATTACGCAAGACTAAATTCGGCTCAGATGTGAAGGAATACATAGCGAAGTAGCAGACGTAGCGAAATAATGTATTCTAGTAACAAAATCACGAAATCACAATTTATTACTTCCCTAAATATATATTTGAAAGTGTCTAGGTCTGGGATGATTCCCTAATATATGTTACACCAAGTTAGTTAGGAATTGACAACCTGACCATAAATTTTATATATATATTTTTACTAAAATAACGCGAGCACTCGACGCGTTTCAATCTGAGATAATACATTGTAAACAAACGAAAAACACTGTACTACCAGTTTGTATTTTGAACATTAGGACAACATTTACATTGTTTTTCCAAAATGTCTGCCATTCACCTCTCGAACAAAGAGACAGTGTTAACATTAAGACCTGTTTTGAGCAACTGTAAAGTAGTTTGGTATATATATATATATATATATATATATATATATATATATATATATATATATGTATATATATATATATATATATATATATATATATATGTATGTATGTATGTATGTATGTATGTATGTATGTATGTATGTATATATTACTAATTATACCCCTGTATTAGCATCTCAATATCCCAAAGGGATTTTTACTATTTATTCATTTCACAAGTTGTCAAGTTGTTTACAACACTCGCGTCCTTGTTGTATAATATATCATATATATATATATATATATATATATATATATATATATATATATATATATATATATATATATATTTTCGCTTACCTCAAAAGTCTGCTACAGGTAAGCGAAAATCTTTTGCTCTAACTATATGTTATCGAGCACTCTTTGCGTTTCGTAGACCAAAACCCACACGTATATATATATATATATATATATATATATATATATATATATATATATATATGTATATATATGTATGTATATGTGTACGTGTACGTGTACGTGTACGTGTACGTGTACGTGTACGTGTACGTGTATGTGTATGTATATGTATATGTATATGGGGGAAAAAATGTGTATATATATATATAAGTTTTATAATAACCACAACACGCCACACCTCGCGCTACGCAACATTAAACAAAGAGACAGTCACCTCTCGAACAAAGAGACAGTGTTATAGGCCGTTTGCTGTTGCACGATATCGTTCACTTTCATTAAGCATGTCTTAGAACTGAAATATTTTTACATAACTTACCACTTTCGAATACGCTGAACACGATTCCGAAGAGTTCCCGCTCCGTAGACCCGCAGTATTTTTGTAAATTTCACTTTTATCTTCACTTCTCTCACGGGAATCCCGCTATCTCCCGCCATCTTGAAATTAGATAACATTGCCCTCAGCCGCTGTATTATGACCCAGTCTCCTCATTTCGCGGCAGAGTTATAATTTAGAGCGATGGGATCTATTGCATTCTGATTTCGTCCCCAGACCTTTCATTCGAACTGTTCAAGATGGAGGAAAGCAGTGATTATAGTGATGGCCTTCCTCGCGTTTGTGTAATCCATTTTGATGGCAAAGAAGGGCAGATCAAAGATCTAACACAAGATAACTTAGAGAAAATAGTTGAAAGGAGAGAGCAGTGGCTAAGTCTGCCATCGTCATATAAACATTTCACGGAGATCGCCACCAAATCGTTCCAGTTTATTGACGGTGGCTCAGACAATTTGAACGTGTACGAGAAAATAAAAAACAACGGCTATCATCTTGCTTGTTACCGAAATTTCACTGACATAAGTAAGCTTGAAAGAGCAAAAATTACCTTGAGTAATGCCGAGAGAAAGCATTTGGCTGACAACAGCTGTAAGGAAGAAGAAAACAACCCAACGCCAGCAAAAGTAAAACGGACTACAAGACAGTTTTTCGGACATACAGCCGATGGTACATCAACTTCTGTGTCGCCAAATGTCTTGCCTAAGTTTTGCTCAATTTGTAAACAACATGGACCAATCTACATTACAGATAAGGTATTTTTTTAGTTATTTTTTTTAATCAAGCTTTTTTCGCATATTACCTGATATCATTTGTTTGCAAGTTAGAAAACTTATTAGTTCAAATATAAGACTTTAGATTTTTCCAGTTTTGTATGTGTCATCTGTATATTGTATTCACCCAATGATTGATGACCTAAAAAACATAACTATTCAATGTTAATTTGTAGGCAACAAAGAAACGTGTTAGGCATGATTTATCAGTGGCACAAACCTTGACAGCTGGAGCTCTGCAAGAGGCGGCACTGTTAAGAAACGATGAAAGTATACTGGTACATATTCGTGGGAGAGGTTGTGTTGCTGTAGAAGCAAGATATCACAAACGGTGTTACCAAAAGTACACGAAATGCCTTTCAAACAAGACAAGAAATATTGGCCCAACCTTGTATGACAGAGCATTTGATAACTTCTGCTTACGGATCATTGAGAAAAGAATAATTAAAAACAGAGAGATTCTACTACTTGGCAACCTGCTAAAGAAATTTATTAGCTGTGTTCGAGAAATAGAAAAAGCTGATGTACCCTACCAAGCTGCCAGACTTAAGAATTCAAATGCGATATCCACAAATTATTTTTCATAGCTCAAAAACTATGACTAAAGGAACACTAGTTTACGCTGATAGTTTAACGACAGGTGAAGTGGCAGATGATACGATGGAATTACACAGCGATACAGATGATGAAGATAACGAATTTATTGCGGACGATGACCATCAGAGTTCACAAAACTCCTCTCAGATGCAAAGCTGTTCCCTTCAACAATTTTTTTCTGTTGCTATGGAAATCAGAAAGCTCCTCGACAAAAGTAAAGGTGTAGATTCTGGCTGGCCCCCTGATTCCCATGATCTAACTTTGTCATTAGCAAAAGAATCTGTTCCATTGAAGCTTTACAACTTTTTAGCATGGGTTCTTGGGTTCTCTTGCGAACCAGTTGACGAGGAAAGGGTGAAAATCAATGGAAATGAGCAAGTAAAAGTGGTATCAATAGCTCAAGACCTGATCTATGCCGAGTCAAAGGGAAAGAAACTGACCCACAAGTCACTGGCTCTTGGAATGGCAGTTCGCCAGATAACTGGGTCAGTTCGACTGCTCAAAATCTTACACGGTTTAGGTCATACAACATCGACAGCTACTATTTACAAGCACGACACTGCTTTAGCTGTGGCCAACAGCGGTGGGCAAAACATCATCATCCCACGAAACATCAACGCAGAAGTGTTTGCCACTATTGTTTGGGACAATAACGACTTTAACGAAGAGACTGTCTCTGGAAAGGGGACAACACATGTGGCAAACGGCATCATGTTACAAAATGGAACCACGTCGTTGGGAAATAAAGTTACTGTTAGCAAGAAGTGTCGTACCGCGAAAGCACCAGAAACGAATGTCCCTCCGTACACAAGTCGAGAAAGAGGAACCATATCGTTAACGAGCCAGAGTTCTGATGTATCCGTTGAGGAGAGAAGCTATCAACACGAGCAGAATGTTGCAAAAAATGCTGATTTTGCATACATGTTAGCCAGAAAGTGTGGTTGTGAAAGTGGGGACTATCTGCCAGGATGGACAGGATTCAATACACAAGTCCATAAAGAAGTTCCGAGCGTTACAAAAATTGGTTACCTGCCGGTCATCGATGCACCAGTTACTGACTTGGCAACAGTTAATGCTATACTCCGACACAGTGTTTCTATATGCCACCGCCTTCAACTTCCAGAAATTGTGCTTGTCTTTGACGAAGCAATCTACGCCAAAGCTCAGATGATAAGATGGAAGGATGAAGAGTATAAGAATCGATTGGTGATTAGACTTGGAGACTTTCACACTATTATGTCATTTTGCAGCGCCATAGCTAAAATTTTCAAAGATGCAGGACTGCAAGTAAGTTTTTGTTCATTTTGTATCCGCGTTCGTTCGTTCGTTCGTTCGTTCGTTCGTTCGTTCGTTCGTTCGTTCGTTCGTTCGTTCGTTCGTTCGTTCGTTCGTTCGTTCGTTCGTTCGTTCGTTCGTTCGTTCGTTCGTTCGTTCGTTCGTTCGTTCGTTCGTTCGTTCGTTCGTTCGTTCGTTCGTCCGTCCGTCCGTCCGTCCGTCCGTCCGTCCGTCCGTCCGTCCGTCCGTCCGTCCGTCCGTCTGTCTGTCTGTCTGTCTGTCTGTCTGTCTGTCTGTCTGTCTGTCTGTCTGTCTGTCTGTCTGTCTGTCTATCTATCTATCTGTCTGTTCGACCTGTTCCCCCCTGTCCCATCCATCTAAAAAGACCCAACCACTTCAAAACCAAACCCACCCGCGCATCCGTACCGAAATCCACCTATCAGTTGTTCTATCATCTGTCTGTACGCGTTTATTCATTGGAAAACGCAAATTGATAAATGTATTAATAATCTGGAAATATGTATATTTTAATTGCTATTTTTAGAACATTATGATCGAATCAGAAATTGTTGCATCTGGATCTGTGACAGGCGTGCTATCTGGAAAGCATTACAACCGTTCCATAAGAGCTCACAAGATCATCTACGAAGCGATGCAAAGAATGCGATTTCAAGTTTTTGAGAAGTCGTTAACAAATGATGTAACTAACCAGTTCCACTCAATTGGTGTCAGTGTGCTAGAGGATTTCGAAAGGGAAAATTTTACAGAAATGTGCTACAGCGAAAATGTAAATGATGCAAAGAAGGCATATGATCTGTTCGTGGAAAAAAGAAGTCGAGAAAATCTATTGTTTGCATTCTGGTCCAAATATATCGACATGGTTCAATTACTGTTACTTTACATCAGAGCGACGAGAACATCAGACTGGAAACTACATCTTAGTTCTCTCAGATCAATGATTCCATGGTTTTTTGCCACTGATCGCGTGAATTACTCCCGATATGCACCATGCTACTGGCTAGAAATGATGTGTCTAGAGAAAACTCACCCCTGTAAGTAACTCAGAATTTCCATTCAGATCAAGAGTTATCGCGCTCGCAATTCTGGTGATTTTTGTATTGTAACTACATTTATATATATATATATATATATATATATATATATATATATATATATATATATATATATATATATAAAGGCGAGTAGTTACAATACAAAAATTACCAAATGGATCCGCGCAGATGGGGTTTATGATCATATATTTTATTCAATTACTGCTTGGCGCTTCACTATAACTATTTTTTGTCGCTCATCTTCTCTCGCCATACTTGCCTGTAATTAAATGCAATCAATTTTTTGTGTGTTTTTTTATGATTATTGTCTCGGAGATGTTGCTGCCAACATTGAGGATAACTGGACAGTTCAAAGACAGAATGAGTATGCGTTTTCAAGTGTGGCGTGTGATCAAACAATCGAACAAACTCTGAACAGGTTAGGCTAGCATACGCTTATTGATATAGCAGATACTAATGATACTAATTGGTGCTAATACAGTTTTCTGAACAGAGATTCGAAAATGAAAGGTGGATTGGTGGGGATTACATTGAACAAAGGAGCCGTGCATCGCTGGATAATGGGCCAAGCAGAGAGGAGTGCAATTACTAGACAGTGTGAAGCCATGGCAAACATAACCGATGTTAACAGGTAATTACAAAAATACGAGTTTAAACGTATTATAATGAATACAAGCTACCCAGGGTTGCAAAAAAAGACGATGAAGAAGGTACCAAGGTACGCCGCCATTATGTCTAGATATATCTTCCGTTGCATACTTTTCATCTATGTGGCATATATATTTTTCAGGACGAGAAAGAATTTGGACAAAACTAGGATTGCAGCAGACAACAAAGCAGTTTCAGATGTCATCCAGACTATAGAAACAATGATAAACCCTTTCGATAACGATTATCAAGGATTAGTGCACTTAGCCAGTGGAGCTGTTGCTACCTCTACCGTGACAGATGACATGAAAACTATGCTCATCAGAGGCGAAAGCGCTGCAGTGGATTTCATGAAAACGAATATCGTAGGAGAAGAATCCAACATATACATGACGATAAAGAAGACTGGATTGAAAACATTCTCTTCAATTGGCAAGAAAGTTATCAGCAAAAGCAGGAAAGGTCAGATCGTTGCTTTGAAAAATTCGAAGATGCTTTTTGCAAAAATGCTTCTTATAGCTAGAAGTCGCAATTTGGAGATGGAAGAAGTCCTAATGTATTCTCTTCGGCCATATCCACATCCATTGGCAACAAACGAAGGGGATCTCGTCAAAACGGTTAAAGCCAAATTACTCCACACTATTGAAGAAGAAGTGAAAGATGGCTCTGTTGAACTTCCTGTTGGCGACAAAGCATATATGCTTGATGCTATGGCAATATTGCAAACATTGTCAGTTCTTCATCATTGCCACATTAATTTTGGAGAGCTTGCAAAAGATTTACTTGTGAAGATTGTTAACATGGCAGTTTTTTCAAATTGTAGTCGGCTAGATTTCGTCTGCGACAGATATCCATCACAAAGTATCAAGAATCTGGAGAGGGATAGGCGTGCTATCGGTGGTACACACGTGATTCGCCTGTACAGTGAACAGCAACGAGTTCCTCGGCAGTGGAAAAAGTTTATGTCCTCTGGAGAAAACAAAGAAGAGTTAATGAAGTTTATTTTCATATCCTGGAGAAAAGCAGATCCGCGGTTATTAAAAGGTGTCGAGGTATTCCTTGCACACGAAAACAAGTGCCACAAGCTAATCGAATCAGAAGGCGTGATAACTTGCAGTGAAATCGAAGAACTTTTCTGCGATCATGAAGAGCCAGATACTCGCATGATTGCCCACGCAAGACATGCCGCTCAGTCCTATCACAGTGTCATCATTAAGAGTCCTGATACAGATGTTTTCCTTATTGCCTTAAACGCTTGCTTGAACATCGATGCAAATATGTTCTTTGAAACAGGAACACGAAATGCAAGACGCATCATCTCACTGGAAAAGATGAGGTTGCATCTTGGAGACCAATGGTGTTGCTGTCTAATAGGCTTTCACGTATTTACGGGTACTTTGACCGAACTAAAGATATCTCTTGTTTTTATTATAATTTTTCCTATTCCTTTGTCTTCTTTTTTCTACTTTTGACTTGCTTATTTTAATTATTATTTTATATTTTTTTTGTGTACAGATGAATTTATTGACGAACGTCAACTTATTCCCCTTTCCTTGTACTATTGCTTCTTGATAGGTTGTGACACTACGAGTGCTTTCTACGGCAAAGGCAAAGTAACAGCGTTGAAAGTTGCCAAGATGAATGAAGAGTATGCAAATCTTTTTGGAAATATGGGCAGAACCATCGCACCATCTCCACAACTAAAGAATGGTTTATACAGTTTCGTGTGCCATCTGTATGGGTTTGAAAAGTGTTCTGACGTCAATTCTGTTAGATATCAAATGTTCAAAGGCGGAAAATATGATGAAGAATTATTGCCTCCAAATCAAGATTCGCTAGATCAGCACATAAGTCGGGCTAACTATCAATGCTACATCTGGCGACACGCAACGCAGCCAATGTTAAATCTTCCAAATTTTTGTGACTATGGTTGGACGGTTGATGATGACGGAAATGTTTCAATTAAATGGATGACCCTTGCCCCAGCCCCTGACTCAATCCTTGAGTTTGTTAATTGTAAGTGCAAGAAAGGGTGCGAAACCAACCGATGTTCGTGTTTAAAGGCGGCAATGAAGTGTCCAGACCTCTGCAAATGTATTGGCTGCAGAAACAATGATGGAAACAATGAAGGCATTTTGGATTGTGATCCGGACACGTATGATTCGCAAAACGAATACAGCTCCAGTGACGATAGTGACAATGAAAACTAGGCCTATTATTGACCCAGAAGAGCGGCTGAGGGCAATGTTACCTAATTTCAAGATGGCGGGAGATAGCGGGATTCTCGTGAAACAAGTGAAGATAAAAGTGAAATTTACAAAAATACTGCGGGTCTACGGAGCGGGAACTCTTCGGAATCGTGTTCAGCGTATTCGAAAGTGGTAAGTTATGTAAAAATATTTCAGTTCTAAGACATGCTTAATGAAAATCGTTTTATAGCCACTTTTTCATATCACGGCAAACGGCCTATTAACATTAAGACCTGTTTTGCGTAACTGTAAAGTAGTTTGGTATATATATATATGTATATATATATGAATATATATGTATATATATATATATATATATATATATATATATGTATACGTATACGTGTACGTGTACGTGTACGTGTACGTGTACGTGTACGTGTACGTGTACGTGTACGTGTACGTGTACGTGTATGTGTATGTGTATGTATACATGTATATGTATATGGGGAAAAAAATGTGTATATATATATAAGTTTTATAATAACCACAACACGCCACACCTCGCGCTACGCAACATTAAAACAAGTTAAACAAATGTTGGCTTTTTATCGCTAATATCTTACCTCTAGTCTAGTATATCACTGGCAGAATTTTCTTGATCACGCCACAAAACGCAATAATATTTTCATCGAAATCTCTATCTAGATCAACAATCGAAATAGAGTAAGGTTATATAATACTGGCACGCTATTTTTATTACTCTGTCTAGATCACGTCGCTTGGGACTCCTCGCTTGTCGCTTTCACCGCATGCAGGTCTTAGGTACACAACGACTTTGGTGAGCTGGTTCAATTAAGAAGCACGCGTATTTGTTTGTCTGTTACATGTCTGTTACTAACTGAATATATGGTTTAAACTTTAAAACTCCTTCGGCTCATGTTGATGGCTAACGCCTAAAATGTCGCGCCATTATGAAGGAGATTCGCATGCATACTAATGAGCCGCATGAACTAAAAAGGCGCGTGCGACGCCATGGACAAATTGTGTCCACCATTGATCCAGCCGGTGTGTGGGGCCGAAGGAACGCGGGCTCACCACGGCTGGAATCGAGCCTATGTTTAACCAGCCGCTATAAATATGGCAACAGGGTGACGTGACCGATGACATCATCTAATCTTACTGCCTTGCGTCTGGTTACGTTTTAACGATGCAGCCTCTATACAGAAGTCTAAGTAGATAATACACCATAACTTTATTTAGATTTTGTTTATGGTGGCCACCTCGTATGTAAATAAATATAAAAAGAACTGTTTTGGTTTTATTTAGAATAAATAAAGGACTGACGTGCAAGTTATTTGCTATGTTCTTTATCCCATTCCTGCCAAATATAGCTTTATAATTTTATCAGTAGAGGGAAGGAGCCGGGTGATATGGCCAGCTTAGACAGAGTAAGAAGTCTTGTGAAGTAGATTTTAGAAAATAGTTGGTCATGTGACCCTTAGAAAGTCTTTATATAAGAGCTAAGTCGGTTAAATAATACAGCCAAGTGATCATGACATACGGTGTGTCGAACGTGGGTGTTTTACCGTGTTTGATTTGTTGTGGTCTGATGTCAAACTGTCTTGAACAAATATGTAGCAGATCATCCCCGAGCCCGGGCGGAGGGCCGAAGGCCCGGAGCCCGGGTGAGGGTGCTAATCTCGACGTGCGTGGAGTCCACTTTACACGCGAGATGAAAAGCTGAAAGCAATTCTGAAACCTGTTTGTATATATATATGTTATCAAATCCACAACTTGCGCAGTTCGAATAGCAGGGTACTGGTAACTAACCTGTTAAATTATTTAAATTATTTAAATTTACGTCAGCAAATTATAATTTATAAGTTCAGTTGGATTACGAAACAGTTTTTCAACGATCATGACGAAAGAAATCTTTGCCAGAAAAAAATGGTTTCAGCTAAAATGTACATTAATATTACTATGAAAATAGACCAAAGAGAGAAGACTAACAAGAGATGTGGCAGCGAGAAAAAGACAACAATAAATACGACTTAAAACCACTGGAAAAAGCCTAAAAATTAATACGATAAAGACGGAAAACGATGCCGACCGAAATGTTACTGAAAGAAGGGTGTGTCCTGGCTGAAACTGTTCAAAGCCGGTAAAGATTTTTGCTCTGGTGTAGTCTACATAACTCGAGAGGGAACGATGGAGAAATTTTGAAACAAACGGCTTTTTAGATCATGAAGAGAACTAAATGATGCCTTGTCATATTTCAATGTGTCAAGAACGAAAAAGTAGGAAACCGCGAACGAGAAAAACAATCCGAAAAGACTAGACTGAATTGGCAGTGTTTGTGGTGACAAAAGCAGAAGAAAGTTTAACGGTAGGAGATTCGTATTTACCAGTTTAGCTGAGTTAAAACGGAAGAAATCCTGATAATGAAAATGAATATTAGTATAAATAACATATTGTCTAGAATTGTCTTGCAACGCTAGCACGTTGACATGAACGTTTGTCTATTCATTATGTATAATCCTGGCCGCGCTTCTCAATTGTGTCTTTTCTTGGCCACTGTTTATATATATTTTTGAATGAAAATTTGTCATTTGGTTCATCTCGGTTTTTTTTTAATATTGACATTGCATGTTCTTTCGGTGTGTCAATACATGACTACAGATGAACCTTGCTAACTAATTTTCTGGATGTTTTCTGACCTGTGTGCCATTAACCCTTTATAGTCCATTGGTCACTTTAAGAATTTTATTCTGGCTAACGCCAGACGATTTTATTCAGCATATGGGAAGGTCTTAGGCTATAAAGGGTTAAGCAACTATGTCATGCTATCTCCTTAACCCTGTATTGTCCATTGGCCACTTTAAGAATTTTATTCTCGCTAACACCAGACGATTTTAATCAGCATATGGGAAGGTCTTGGGCTATATTAAAATGGTTAATACAACAAAAAACAGAAATTAGGGGGTGGGGGGGGGGGGATGGGGGGAGAGGGGGGAGAGTGAGGTTAAAAAATGCATATAAAGCGGGCGAGGGGTTGTTGCGTTCATGTATTTCTAGTATGATCTATGAATTTGAAGACAATAGCTAGAGTTTACACTAAGTGGTAGCTGGAGTGACTGGAGGCCCACTTTTCCTAAGTAGCTGCAACGGGTCGTTCTTGCTTCGTAAAAGTAATCCCCGAGCCGGGTGGAGGGCCGAAGGCCCGGAGCCCGGTGAGGGTGCTAATCTCGACACGCGTGGAGTCCATTTTACACGCGTGTAGAAAAAGCGAGGGAGAGGAAATCTGGGAAATAGTTTATATATATATATATATATATATATGTTTGGTACGGTGTCACGCGGTAAGAATTGACAGCGACAAAGAAAACTATAAACTCTCAAGTAAATAGTATTTTGCCTTCGTTTATTTAAACGAAACAGAATGGAGCACAAAGAAAAGAAGGATACAAACAACTCGTTTAATATATCTTGAAGAGAAACCAGAGAACTTGAAGAAACCAAACGCCGTATGGTAAACAAAAACTCGATCTGAATTGCAGTGTTTGTAGTAACTCCGTGGTCAAAATACGGTAGGATTGTTGTTGTTTTCATGTTTTCGCTTTTTAACCTAAACAATATACAGCTTCACGTTTTCATGCTTTCCCTTTGCTCGTCCAAACCATAAATCAGCTTAATTAAAGCTAACTTAAAAGTAAAACACTACCTTTATATAAAGCTTAAATGTATTATTACATGTAAATACTCATGGGCTTTGACGATTTTTTTGGCTGTATTTCCTTCTAGAATCTGATTCTAGCGAATTGTTTTTATCTTGGACTCTATTTTAAGTACTGTATAATAAACGAGCAGGAGTGTTTTATCAGGTATAAAGACACGAGGCGAAGCCGAGTGTTTTTATATCTGATAAAACACGAACTGCGACTTTATTATACGGCTTCAAAAACGAACCACTTGGTAAGTTGATTGGCGGAGTTAGTTTGAAAAATAACCTCGTCTAAGCCGAGAAAATCAAAGCTAAAGTTTATGTAAATCATGAGAAATCTTTATCACATTTAAAGATACGATATGGTCATGATTTTCTTTTGTGTATTCCTCATGAATTATTAATGAGTTTTTAAAATGTAATTTTTGAGCTGTTGACTTTTAATTCTGCCTTTGCAAAACATGCATATATATGTATAGGGAAGCCATTTAAAGCTTGTTAAAATAATCCCTTTTGAAACCTCCTAAAAACATATTTTGTACAACCAGAATTTAATAATGAAATCTAAGTTTTGCTTTGATATGTAGCATTATCTTGAGGATTATCATTTGTTTATATACTGTACTGTATCTGTTTGTTTTTATATTGGCTGTACATCAGTGCTTATTTTAATCAGGGTGGGTGGGGGCAAAAAAGCATTTAAGCCGGCGAGGGGTTGTTGCATTCATGTATTTCTAGTAAAATACTATTTTGCACATGCCATTTCAGCTTGAATTATCTGTGTGGTACTGCTAGATGCTTGTATTTTGCATGTTATAGTCGTACTTCAGTAGTTGTATAAACTTGTATATACTTGTAATGTCAGTCATATTTAGTGAAATTTAGTCGTATGTACTCGTATGTACTCGTATGTTACTCGTATGTACTCGTATGTTACTCGGGTGTAGTTTTAGTCTAGATCAGGCAGCAAGAACATAGTCAAAACAATATTCTACGTAAATGTTATGAAGTTCAAAATCTTAGCTTTCGTCTAAACAAATCAAGAACACATGACAGCACTAGTCCAGCTTGCCCAGGACGGCTGTATTTAACACGATAATTGTGTAATTTCATTGGTCCATGTACACAAAGGAATGTGTCGCTCGTTTCAGCAGATGTTGGTTGGAAGTGCGAGCGAGCCATTAGAACGTCTGCGAAGGAGTACAAAAACACCTGTTCCTACTTATTTGTTATTAGTTGCCCAATCATCGATTCAGTACCCAATCCGATAAAAGATTGACATTTATCCCTGTGTAACATTCATTTCTGTAAGGAATACTCGATCTAACATGAATTTCCGTAATGGGTTCTTGCTTTTTACTCTTCAAACAATTCATTGTTTATCAAGGTAACGTAAATTTTAACATAATGTGTGATAGTATGTGGTGTTGATATAGACAGTTGGTTATTTATATTGAAGCTGTATTATAAAATTTAGAAATAAATGTAGCATGGAAAATGTTAAACAACTGTTGATGAATGAATATACTACATAGCTCTAAATAGAACTGTAAAAAACTTATCAGATAAAAAATAATTTTAAAAATGGAATTTATAGTAAATAAATACTAGAAAGAAGCACTCACTATATACATTTCGGAAGACCACTTCTTATGCAGATGCAATGTGTGTTTGCTATAAAACTAAAAGGAAAATTATTATACTTGTTTGAACTAATGATAATGGTCAGGCTTAGACCCCGTTTACACGATGCCGGTACAATTTGAAAACGGAACAAAATCATGCCGGTATGCTAATACAGCATATAACATTTCATGTTATTTTTTGCCGGTATCGTGTAAACGCATGTAAGGCCTAAATGGCATGATTTTGTTCCGTTTTCAAATTGTACCAGCATCGTGTAAACGGGGTCTTAGACTAATCATTGTGCCGTTATACGCCATAGAACAATGACTGCATGAGAACTGTTGAACAATGTCTGGCTATTGTTCCAAGGCAAAGGGTCACAAGGATGAAACAAAGCTTGGTAATGATGTCATACCGTTGCAAGGATGAAACATCTCAGAAAAGTTATCTTCAAAAAAAATTAAATTCGTTCGGTCGCCACAGATCCGAATCATTGAATTTAATGTTATTCCAATTATATTCAAAAACAAAAAAACAAGCGTCACTATTTTTTTAGATTTTCTATCCACATATAGCGAGAACCACGGTCGCACTTAACAAAAACAAACACACTATACATTAAAAGTAACGACCATGCAGGAATAGGCTAAAATAACAGGTCTTAGGGCAACAAGGCTCGTCCTTGATTTCGTTCATCGGACATAGCTAGGAAAGGAAGCCGCACTTAAAAGCTGCAACATCACACACTTGCTTTAGGCTATGAAACGCCAAGAAAAACACAAGTGTAGCCTGCTTTTATATTTTTTGAAGAATGTACAGTTTTATTATATACCGGGAAAATGACTAAAAAAACCTTTCGAATTCATGTTTTCACGCAGTCACTGTCAAGATCTTGACACGTTAATCTTATTTATAGTGCAGTAAAATAGTTTAAAAATGCTCTGTTATCAGCGAAAATAGTTTTTAGTTGGAGATTAAGGGCCTTAAGTAAAGTCAAGGTAATTAACATCACGCACGATATATGTATGGCTCAAATACGAGGTACATATATGCTCTCACGCAAGACCTACCAACTTTTGGACGCAAAAAAATGAAGACAATACATCTTATAATAACATCAAATTGATAAGGTTTATTATTTTCAAAAACGGTTAAAAATAATAATAAAAAGGTTCGGCTGCATAACAATAAGAAAAATTTGGAGGAAAAAATAAACTTCTTTAAATAAACGGTGCAGGTATGGATTAATAATATATAGAATGAAAATAACCCGTGCATGCATGAAGAGTTTGTTAGACTGAATATAGTTGCGTGCTGGCAGAGAATATAAGCTCTTTTTTGCAAATATTGAGAAGAAACTTCTGAAGACGCTGTGCATTACCAGGATGGTGGCGCGCGTGCGTATTAAGGACCATAATAATGGAGATCCTCAACAGTAAATAATAAGGAGAGCACATAATAATTCAAATTTTGCTTAAACAGTGACATATTTCTTCTTTGCCCAGCTCCATTTGACTTCAGCATGGACTAAGGAAGAGTTACAACTAAAAAAACGTTTGCTTACTTCGACGACAAAGTACTTCCCTAGCTCGTCTTATTTTTGCACTGAAAGCGCTATATCCATAGCGTTAGCCATAGTAATCTTTGCAAACAGGTTCTAGAAATTGGCCAAATTGACCAACAACGTTACGGGCGATGCGAAGTGCCCGACTCGCGTTGCATTCGGCATGAGTCAGTCTACTTCGAGAGCACATAAAGGTCCTCATTTGTCGATCTCTAGCACAGTACTTCCAAAAGCGTTTGAACTTGCTTGATTTCACAGTCCTTATCGTGCACGATTTAGGCGAATTCTAAAGAACTCATTGACCTGAATAATGAGAAACACTACAATACAGTAGAATCACTCATTAGAAATTCTAGAATACATAATTATATTATTAGGCGAATATAGCCGCTGACCGAGAGCAGCGGCACAAATAACCCAAATTTCTGGTAATGGTTTGTTTAGCAAAGGCGACACATTTTACCTTTCTTACTCTCGCTCATCCTTTTAAATTTACACCCCCTCCATGCATTTCTTACTCACCGACGGTGGGAATAGCAATTGCCTTTCGCATCTCATTATTAACTTGTTATTGTACAGGGGCAGTACTCAAACATTACTATATTTCGATTAATATTTCAGATATTTTCTTTCTACAAATAAAGAAAAAATGTGCGTGAAAAGAAGTACGAATGTTGGATTAGTTTTCGCAAAAGTCATTGTTTGATTCCGAGACAAGGAAGAGCATGTATAGCAAAGTCTATACTGTCGATAACTTTAGTGTTATACACTTGAAAGCAGTTAAAGACTAAAGAAAATTGACTTGAAATCAATCACAACAGAAAGAACATATCACAAATATTATCCCCGAACCCGGGCGTAGGGCCGAAGGCCCGGAGCCCGGTGAGGGTGCTAATCTCGACATGCGTGGAGGCCACTTTACACGCGTGTTACAATGCGAATCAATTTGAGCGATCTGAATATTTGTATATATGTGTGGACGGACCACACCATGACTGCCGCGGAGAAGATTGTGGGCCACTGGGAACATTAATATGGAAATATACATGCGAAAATACTATTATTTGTCACTATGGAAAGAGAAAATGCAGCTCGATAAAACAAGGAAACTTTAAGGGGAAGCGACAAGAACTATTAACTCGAAGGAAAAGTGTTGAGCGAAAGTCGAAAAGATTGAAAGAACGTACAGAACTGTCGCGACGACAACTGAACGAAACAGTGGAAGGCAGGGAAGTTATTTGCTTAGCAAAGAAAAGCGAAGCTAACAAACTGAGGCAGTCAGAAAAAAAAGGTAAACAAGTACACTAGAAAGAGAAGGCAACGGGAAAGTCATTGTGGTGTATGAAAGCGAGAGAAACGGCAAAGTTTAAGATAAGTCTGAAAAAATCTCAATGAGAATGTCAGCTGTTTTCTTAAAACGTGTCGTGAATCGTGACAAACGTTTTCCATGTTTTCTCGTCAATACTTTGAAATAAATGTTTGCTATTTCAGTTTCACCTTGACAGTCCGATTAATACTGTATATTTTTGCTTTGTTTCAATTGCTGGTTTTAAGTTATTACAGTTTATTTTTGCCGACGTGTCCTGCTGAAGACGCCAGTCAAGATCGAGTTTTTCTATAGGACGTGGCATGTTTTTCATATTTTAATGTATTTTCGAATCAAGTTCTGCATTTTGCTAGGTCCAATTACACTGTGTGGTTTATTAGTCTATATTGTATATTCTTTTTGGAGCTATTAATTTTCAGATTTGGCAGATTATGTTGCTTGAGTTCTGTCGTTGTAATAAACAACATGCATGGAAACCATTTGAAATCAAAACATGTACATGTAAGCCATTTAAAGGCTTGCGAAAAAAACACTTTCGAAACCTCGAATAAACAAAATACGTTTTACAACCAGACTACAGGAGTTTATTAAATCTAAGTTTTGCTTCGACAGCTTCTTTCTTCAACCACTGTTATATAACTATTTTCGACTGGAAATTTTGCTTAAAACATGGGGGGGGGGGGGTATGTGTTTCAAAAATACACGTTAAAGCGGGCGCGGGGTTGTTGCGTTTATGTATTTCTAGTTAGTATTCCTAGAATATGTTATCAATATCTAAGCAAACAGCTTTTTGTACGTTGTAAACACGTACTATATACGCGGTACGGTACGTACGTTCGCACTTTCTTCTACACAGATATATTTCCATAGATACTGCAGAAAAACATATATAAATAGCGTTTCTCATAAATTTCGTTAAGTAAACTACCTTTCAAAGTTTCATTGAACTACAGAATTATATATTTCCTGGATTCGACTGTTTATTATGAATTCATATATTAAATATAACACTTCTAATTTGTAAAAACATCATGGAATTCGAAAAGTTTAAATACTTTTGGAAATGTAGCGGCTCATTCACTTTGGCCACCAGTGCATGTATAGTCTAACACTCAAAATTTCCCTTCACCATAACCTTTAGAGTATATTTAATAAAGGTGGAAAACTTTTCTTATTAAATGCAGGCCAAACAACTCCAGTGGTGTTCACGAAAACCCCAAAGAACTGGTCGAGTACATTCGAAAGGAGTATGATAACACAATGATTCCAAACATTTCAGGTAACTTTTTGGGATTTCAACAATTATTTACTTAGTATTTTCGGCTACAATTACGTAATAGATCAAACACGAGGAAGAGTGTTTCATCCGATATCCAGTCACCGAGAAGTGGCTGAAAAACGAGGCCGTAGATCTAGCTTCTCAAACAAATCAGTATTTTATGAAAAAATCAGGTTGAAAGTTTGGAAAATCCTATGCTAATTAAGACAGGGTATCCAGTTCACCGTCTCGGTACTGATTTCCTTTGTTTTCGTCTTATGAATTATTAATTAAAAAATAAGAAAATCAGTTCCCAGTGGGTGCAAGAAAAATTGCTTGAAAGGATTTCTTGGAAAAGTGTAGTAGAAATAAGTGAAAATCGAAATTCCGGTGTCAAATATAGTGTAACATATTTGCATGTAGAGAAACTGGAAACCTAGAGCAAGATTCCAGAGACACCAATTTGGGGGCTCTTGCTGCAGGAGACACGTTACCTATCACTCCCTTGTAATAACTTTAATTTATTAAATAATACATTTTCTATCATCTATTCTTAGATGGAATACCACTTGATGTAAAGCTTGATATCTACGTTATATCAATTGAACCAATTGATCAAAAACACATGGTAGGTAAACATTGAAAGGTCTTTTGATCATGAGTAATCACCCTTTTAGTGTTTAAATTAAAACTCTCCTGCAATAGTTTTACGATATCTGCTCTCATAATCTGTGAGAAATAAGTTATCATCCTGGTATTTTAGGCCGCCATTTTAGTTGAATTTTGATGTACAGCATAACTCTGTTTTCAATTTTAACGTGATATATCCTTAACATCTAGTCAAATTTGACAATATTATACGTCAAAATTGAAAAGAAAATTCCGCTGTATATATCAGAATTAAGCCGTTTTACAAACCCAAAATGGTGACATAAAATTTCGAAATCAAAACGTACGTTTCGAGTACGAGAGCAAATATCATAAAACTATTAACATTTCCAAACATGACATTTAAATTACTTTAACCCTTTATAGCTAGTCCATTGGCCACTTTAAGAATTTTATTCTGGCTAATGCCAGACGATTTTATTCAGCATAAGTGGGAAGGTCTTGGGCTATAAAGGGTTAAGCAACCACGTCGCACTATCCCCTTAACCCTTTATAGTCCATTGGCCACTTTAAGAATTTTATTCCGGCTAATGCCAGACGATTTTATTCAGCATATGGGAAGGTCTTGGGCTATGAAGGGTTAAAAGTAACCATTTTTGACTGAAGATTTTGCGGTTCATTTGTTTATGTTCTTTCGTTTCGATTTGGGTTGGCTTGGTTTGAATTTGGTTAAGTTTGGTTGCCTTACGTTGGATTGTGTCGGGTTGCATTGGGTTACGTGGGATTAAGTTGCGTTGTCAGTGTTGGGGGTTGCATTTGGATGCATTACGTTCCGTTGTATAGTGTGCTGTTGTGTGAGGCCGTCACGTTGTTTCGTTTGATTTGATTTTGTTTTGTTCTTCTGTTATAAAATATTAAATCTCCAATTTGTTAGAAATTCAGCATTCAAATGTATTTACGTCAATATTGGAAAGACAAAAGTTTACAGTTCAAACTTTCAAACGACTCGTGCACGGACTATGTTTCACTCCATCCAAAACTCATCCCCAACGTTTGGATTCCTGATACGTATATAGAAAATGAAGTGGAACAAGATGTTCGGAGCAGAGCATTGATTATTTATTTTAATGGACAGATTTTGCTATCAGAAAGGTTTGTTATATATTTCCATCTTCAATCTTTACTGCTACAAATTAGACCCCTACCTTTTTGTATAGATAATAGCATGGTTTTTAGTGCAATTTGAAAAAACTGAATATGCACGAGTGAGTTTTTTAAAAAATATTTCACCTGTTCTAAGAACGAGTGCTATTTGAACTATTTGAATAACTCACTTATGGCATATTGGTTTTTACAATTGCACAAGAAATCATGTTATTATACTTTTTAAAATGTCTGAAAGTGAAATTACCAAGTCTGTCTAATTTGCATGAAAGAACACTTAAAATAACAGCTAGCTATAGTAAAATCTTTTGCAGTTTTTCGTTTTCTTGCTTCGTTGTTGAAATATGTCAGTTTGTCTTATTTAAGAAATAAAAAACGTGTCGCGTGCGATTATCGAGTTATAATGCACGAGAGATGCGTGTAAAGCACGAGGCGATAGCCGAATGTTTTACTGGCTTCTCGAGTGCATTATAACTCGATAATCGCGCAGCGACTAAGTTTTTTATTTCTTTTATAAAATAATGACTTTAAATTGTCAATAAACCCAATAAAATTAAGCAAAAAAACAGATTACCTGTCTCAGGACGAATTTGTTACCATTTAGCGCCACGCGTGGCCCCGTACAACATGTCGGGGATTTTAGCGATGAAAATGCACTTAAAGTTGAACTGAACACATTCTGCTGTGTTAATTACGTGATTAGACATATCCAAGTAATTTTCGACTTTCGTTGATGATTAAATCCACATAAAATTCATCAAAAACGGCAAAATCGTCGCGAAGTATCTCGTGTGCCGTGCCGTTATGGAGTTATAACGGCACGCTTGTTTGACCCAATAGCCAATCAGAGTGCGTGTTGTCGTTCATTTACTTCCGGTTATTTTATAAATGCAAATGACGTACTTTGATGTTACCTGTGCACAATGAGTTATCGTAGGAGGTTACATCGTTGCTACTAACAAACCAAGTTGATTCGAAGGAAGCGCGTTTTTTCCCATAACACCAACCACGTAGATTTTCAAGTGATTACGTTGGATATATAAAAGCCTTCTCCGATAATTCATTATGCACATGTGACATGTGACAAGATTTAAAAACAACCAGGAATATAGTAAGCTGTTTTTGTGGGCAACCAGGTAATGGATAAGACATGGTGTATATTGCTACTCTGGTCTAAGGTGTAAACCAGAATTAACCAGTCAAGTTCTTTATCATAAACTGAGGTTATCACAGCTTCTGTGGATATTTCTTAGACAATAAACTATAAAATAAGATGAAAAAGAAACTATATGGGGTCACCACATAGAGTGGGTACTGGGTATCTCCCCGAAACTATAATTATAGAAAAATGGGCTCACTACTCAATACTCAATGTGGGTTTCTCCCGGATACTAAATAAGTGTAAAGATAAACTATAAAAAATTGGGTTCACCACTTAATGTGGGTATCTCCCCGATATTAAATAATGGTAACTCTAATAATAATAATAATAATAATAATAATAATAATAATAATAATAATAATAATAATAATAATAATAATAATAATAATAGTAATAATAACGCGACCGAAACCTAGACTCGGCTACCACATGTAGTCCGAGTAAATAGGGGTAATTAAACGGGGTTAAGAAAACGTGGGATTATGTCTGGATTGTTCAAGTTTTCTGCTAAGGAAAATGTAAGGATTATGCGTGGATTATTTCCACACAAGCAAACTTGGGAAAACGCGCGGATTATTCGAGATAATCCGCTAATAATCAATTAAGGAAAACTCCGGAAAACTCGATTTTTTTTGCTGTGCCGGTTATAAAAAATTCCGACGGCACTGGGCTACAAAAAGCAAAATTCAACATGCCATAAAAAAAAGAAATTTATCCAAATTAGAAAATTTCTTCACTAAGACACTATAACTAAAGAGTATATTCGCTGAGCTGAAAATTGACTTTGGGGTTAGGGGCACTTTGATGAACAAGGTATAAAGACACGTCGAGCTTTAAATCTGAACTATTTTGTAAGTTTAGCGGCGTAAAAGTTTTGAAGATGTGAGCCGAAAAATCCAACCAGAGGTTTATGGAAAACGGCAACGGCGCGTTTTTATCACATGCCACGACACGCATTAAACTTGGCCTTTATTTTTCCAGTGTTAGCTGCTTTTGTCATGGGGCATTACCCATCATGGTGAATCAGTGACCTTCGATAAAGGCCTTTTACCTACCCTTGAAAATACCATAGTGGTATTATGGCTGCAGCTTATCCACCCAGATTTAGCTTCACTGGTGAAGCAACGGTATGGGTCTGAATTGCGCAACCAATCTTTGGCATCCTTGAAGCCTGAAATCTCCCAAGCCCTCCCATCTCTTTTCGACGAGCTACGCTCGTTGGAAGATACAAAGGCTATGCGTATTGTAAATGCCAACCCACATCGAAATCTATGAACGACCAACGGAACAATCGAAGGAAATCCTTTCTGTCTTGTATACTATGCAAGACCGCTGACCGTCCTCACACAACCCATGATCTTATCGATTGCCGTTACCTTCCTGATCTCGACAGATGACCATGGGCTCGGTCGCGACTTGTGCTTGACTGCAATGATGAATATGATCCCGGCCGGAAGAGTACGAGACCGCTGATCCAACTAACGATGCTCTTGCCCATGCAGTACAGACTGTTGAGCCCACTGCTCTCCGTGTGAGCATTGTCCAGTCTCCTGTTCTGCGTACCTTTTACCACGAGCATCCTATCCAGTTGACTTTATACACTGGTGCTACATCCAACATGGTTCGTTGGTTCATGGTACTTCTTCTGCTAAGATGTACGGGTTTCTCATCACCCTTGCCTCACAGTTGGCCGGACAAGCTGATGGTACCACCCATATGGATGTTGTTGGTGAAGTCCGCTGTTCCCTCCCCCGGGGTCAACAACATTTGACCTTGATGCTTTGGTTGTCCGACAGCTGAACGTCGATATTTTAGCTGGCAATCCTTTCCTCGCACACAATGACATTGCGCTTCGACCTGCCAAACGTCAAATTGTTTTGGGAGGAACCGAGATCGTACAATATGCATCACCAGATATTTTGGTCATTTGTGCCGCTGTTCTCTGTCGCCTAATGATATAATTACGTATTCTAATGCGCTTGATTCTATTGTATTCTATTGTATTCTAGTGTATTTTCATTATTCAGGTCATTGAGTTCTTTAGAATTTGCCTAAATCGCGTGCATGTATGTATATGTAAACAACCTGTAAACGGCTATAAGAACTGTGAAATCAAGCAAGTTCAAACGCTTTTGGAAGTACTATGCTAGGGACAAATCAGGCTCTTTATGGGCTAAGGAAGTAGACTGACTCATGCCGAATGCATCGCGATCTGGGCACTTCGCACCGCCCATAACGTTGTTGGTCCGTTTGGCCAATTTCTAGCACCCGTTTACAAAGATTACTATGGCTAACACTATGGATAGTGGCACTTGTAGTGCAAAAATAAGACGAGCAAGGGAAGTATTTTGTCGTCGAGCTAAGCAAATGTTTTTTAGTTACAACTGCTGCTTAGTCCATGCTGAAGTCAGATGGATCTGGGCAAAGAAGAAACATATCACCGGTTAAGCAAAATTTGAGTTATTGTGTACTCTCCTTATTATTTACTGTTGAGAATCTCCATTATTATGGTCGTTAATGCGCACGCGCGTCACCATCTTGTCCCAAATTTCTGGCAATGGGCCCAAACCCTACAGCTTCCTCCCTCCCCACTGCAAGACGAACGCACTATTTTCTGCTTCGTTGCCCTCGACGCACAGTTGTACTTCCAGGCGACTATCTACAGCTTACTACACCCCAAGATTGTGACCTAGATGCTCTGTGGGCCTTGGAGCCTAAGCTAGACAGCCATTCTAATCTTTCTCTCAAACCTCTTTGGCCACACCCCCAGAATATTATCTCCGTCGACGCTGTGCGCATTACTAACACCATCAACTCCCCCAATCCTTCTGAAGAATGGTGAGCAGTTATGCCAACTCAGACATGTTATACCATGCAGCTGATGTCGTCGACCCCTACCAACTTTCCACCGGCACGTCTACCAATATCCTTCCACCTCCTGTTTCCCACATGCCGTTTTCTAGTAATGCGTTTGTTGACCCAGATTCTTGCCTTCCGCCAAGTGTCCGTGAGAACTTCAAGGAGCTTGTATTTTAGAGTACGATGACGTATTCCACCCTTCCATCTCTAAGTACAACGCTGCCAGTGGCAAGTTTGAGGCCTTTGTCAACATGGGTCCAACCGGGCTGCCTCCACAACGCAAAGGCAGGCTACCCCAGTACAATAGGAGCACCATGGACGAGTTACAGACCACGTTTGACGAGCTCGAGCCTGCTGGTGCGTTCGCCAAACCAGAACAGTTCAACGTCCAAGTTTAGTATCTAAACACTTCTTTCCTGCTCAAGAAGCCCAACGGTGGTAGCAGACTCGTGACATCCTTTGGTGAAGTTGCCCAATATAGCAAGCCTCAACCATCTCTCATGTAAAACGTTGACGGCGTTCTGCGAGATTTGGGACGTTGGAAATACGTTATCATCACCAACTTGTTGAAATCTTTCTTCAAGATTCCCTTAGCTGCATCATCTATGAAGTATTGCGGGGTTGCTACACCATATAAGGGCATCCATGTTTACACCAGATCAGCCATGGGCATGCCTGGATCGGAAACATGCCTAGAAGAGCTCCTGTCGCGCGTTGGGGGCAACACACCTGAAGAAGTTCTTCAGAACTGGTGTCACGTGCTTAACTTGCTCAAACAGAACAATCTTCGCTTATCAGCCTCCAAAACCATCATTTGCAAGATAGCACACATAAGTTAGCTGCTTTGTCATCTGTCGACCCTCCTTCCTCCGTTCAGGGCTTGCGATCATTCGTAGGGACATACAAGGTACTGAGCCGCGTGCTTCCGAGATACGCCGAGTTAATTGATCCGCTCGAGCAGGTTACAGCCTGAAGAGAAAATTACGTGGGCTGAAGAGTTACTACTTGATTTTAAAAACGCACAACGAGCCCTGGACAACCACAAGACCATCACAATTCCTCAACCAAGCGATGCTTAATGGATAGTGACGGACGGTTCTGTGAAAATGAGAGGCATAGCAGCTACACAGTACATACACCACAACGGCAAACTAAGATTGGCTAGTTTCTTCAACGCTAAGCTGCGCAAGCATCAGGTGACCTGGCTAGCCTGCGAGATTGAAGCACTGGGAATTCAGTGGCGCAGCCATAAAACACTTCGCTCCTTACATCATTCGGTCACCTTATACTACCCAGGTTCTTACTGATAGTAGGCCGTGTGTTCAGTTTTACGATAAGGTCAAGCGAGGAGAATTCTCAGCCCGTTCAAGAATCACCACTTGATAGCGGCTTACAGTGGGCGGGAAAGTCCAGGTGCGCCATATTGCCGGAGTTGGGAACCTTCCGTTTGATATTACTAGCTGACACCCCACGCAATGTCTAGACTAGAGTTATCAGATGTGCAAATTACCAGATGTGCAACTTACCGAGATGAAGCAAATTCAGCACAGAAACTGCACATTTGCGCGTACATAACGACATCCTCCGTGCCATTGATAGTAAGAAAGAAGTCATGCTAGTCCTCCTTGATTTATCGGTTGCATTTGATACCATTGACCATGACATGATTAGAAGTGAACTATCATCTAGTATTTCCACTGTCTGTCGCAGACAAAATCATTTCCCCTACGTACACGCAGCCATTCTTTAATATATCACTCTTAACTCGGTCAAGGTAGACTGGTCGGCTCCACTGGTCGGTACTGCAGGTCATATTTGATTGCATTACTGCTTGCCAGTATATTTCGCAATAAAACTGTAACAAGATATGACAAGGGTGGCTGATCGTGGTTCTCGCCAAATTCTGCCTTATTCTGGCTATTCTCTATTCTGGCTTTCTGATTGGTTTGCACTAACTGATCTCAATAAAACTGGATGGGGTATGATAAACCTTATAAACGAACTTATGTAAAACATACTCTTTCTAACAAAGGGTCGATATTTGGAATGGTTTGGAATTTAATATAAAAACTATTAAATCTTATAACATTTATAATAAGGAAACAAAAATATATTTCTTACAAATTTAATACAACTAGTCAACACTAATCATAATCATTATATACACATTTACAATATCTTCTTCTTGTTTGTATGTAGTTTGGTATACTGTAGTTTGGTTGGGGTCTGGTGGGGAAATTTCTATTGCCTTGCCAAATTCTGAGCGAACCACTGGGTATTGTAGTGGTTGTATGTTTATTTGTGTGCTGTGGGTTGGTTAAAACCTGGTAGACCAATTTTCCATTGTTTTGCTAAATTCATGCAAACCCATTGTATTTTATATGCGCATTTGGCCAGGGATATATCAATGCTGGAATTTCTGAAATAGTAACAAAATATGGTGCATGCATTGGGAATCAACAATATGAACAGAAAGAGCCTCTTATGTACAAGTATGTTCCTTAAATAACGCCTCCAAGCTCTACCATAATATCTCATGTAAAGTCAATCTATGCACGTCACGGCATCCCTAAAGTGGTAATTTCTGACATTGGGCCTCAGTTCTCAAGTGTGAAATTCAAACAGTTTTCAGTTTTTATGAATTCAAACATGTAACTTCAACTTTTCAAGTCCCAATCATCCTAAATCAAATAGTATGGCCGAAAGTGCAGTGAAAGTTGTGAAAAGTTGTTCAAAAAACTCTCTCGCCAAGGTGAAGACTAGACCGTGGAACTGTGGAACCTGCGGAACCTGCAGAACCTGCGGAACCTACTCTATCTGCCTCTTTTAGCATATCCATGTACGCCGAGTACTAACGATGACAGATCACCCGCCGAGCAGCTCATGGGTCGAAATGTTCGAACCCTAGTACCGGATCTAAGGAGAATGGTTTCTAAACAAGGGAGCAGAAATCACCAACTTCCTGTAAACTTTCAAACAAGTGACATCTGGAGAGAGTGACACAGCATCATGACCGTACAAGCAAGCAGTTGCCGGATATTCCAGTGGGATCTACGGTTCGCATCTAAAAGAGAAGTGCATAGTCAAGCAAAAGCCTTAAAGCAAAAGCCTTAAAGAAAACAGATACTCCCAGGTCATTTGTGCTTGAAACAGAAAAGTGGACAACACGCCGAAGATCTTCAAGATCTACTGATGATCAGTAAACAATTCGATCGTAAGTTTACCAAACGATGACATTCCATTATCCCAGCCCACCGATAGCAGCACGGCTTTAAATGATACAATAGTCCAGTTCCAGACCAATGTACTTTCCCTCCCGCGGAGAAAGGAGGGTTCAGTCTTTTTTGCATGCGCATGCGTCAGCTATGTGGAATCAATGGCCACCACCACGTTTTTCAGGAGGTCGCCAGGTTGATAAGCTGTGTCGAAAACTTGAGACGGCGAAGACGGCGTCGATGTTCGTGCCCTCGTAGATGAAAGATTTTGATCAGTTTTCGGTTCCATTTAAGAATAAAGTAAAATATTCCATGGAATTATGCAAATATACAATCTTGTGACAAATCAAGTGTGAGCAACTGCGGGCGATATCATCAGACACAGGGTATAAAAGAATAAAGATGACTTCGCTCATTTGCTAACTGGTTTCAGAAAATCCTCGAAGTTTGTGTTACCACTGCGTCAGCTCCGGCTACAGGCTTCAGCTATTCTGGTTTGCGAACTGCGAGTCAAGTCTGTGTCTCTAAACTGAAAATCCAAAATATTCGTATAATTTTTTTTTATTAAACGCTGGACGATAGATGCATGCCAAGCGTTTCGCGGTCCCAGCGGCGTACGTGCACTGTTATTTTCAAGGAGTTATTATAACTCTAAAAATAGGTACGCGCTTGCGTACATGAGGATACTGGTATTTGGTTAACATGACTGAACAATGAAAATTGTATATTGCAAACACATTATTGTACTGAAGATACTACAATTTATTATTGTAAAGTAAACATGTGATGGTGATTGTAAGCTGCATTTGGAAAGATCTGTAAGAAACTAAGAAACTGAATACTTTAAGCTGAGTGCTTTTGGAGGCATAATGAGCAAATTAGATAGAACGAAATTGCAGCACGAATTTACAAACAAATCACTTTAAAGTAATGCTGCAATTGTGAATTTTGATGGGGAAAACTGCAGCCTATTTAAAACCACTAAAGCTCCAAGGCTCCAAGGCTCCAAGACCACTAACTGCAGTAAAACGTTAGACTAACTTTATGCCAGCCCATACTGAAATTACTTCTTCAGATCAACTAAACTATGTCAAACACTATGTATTTAAATTCTGACATATTGCTCAGGCCTGTGCGGCTCACTCTCATTTTCGCAGTTAACCGCTGAACTAATTGGAACTTATTTGTAAACTATATATTGTACATTAAGCAAGTTACTTGTTATTTAAAGATGTTTGAAGCGAAACCAGGATTATTCATATTAGGTTTTTAGACGTTCTCTGGTTTAAAATATTTATTTAGTTTACAAGCTTTCGACTGCCAGTCTGCAGTCTTCGACGGGTGAATTATAATGGAAAAAGTGATATGTCAGTGGTTTACAATTACATATAGAGAGTATAGTGACATGCAAATGACAGTTCCGCCTACGTATAAGGTTAACGACCAAATTTAAATGTTTATGGTATTTAGAGTTTTTTAATAAGGAAGCGGTATTGTTCGAAAATTAGCAAGATCCTTAGAGAAATCTACCTACAAACTCGAAGCACACCACCGTCATCTGAATTTCACCCACCGTGCACTGGAAAATCGTTGGTTTCCCAAGTCACTTCGTTTCAAAGCACCCGGTAACCATCCTGTCTTTAAACATATTATGGAACGCACAAGTATTCACTGTATGAGAGCAAGAATTAACATCTGCCACGAACAAATACAATCTACCAACCATATCATTGCCGAGAACCGAAAGAACCTTTCAACTTTAATCTCTGATGATTCCTACTCTCGTCTCTCCGAATTCCTAAGGCACAGATCTAAATCCGTCCAAAACAACATCTCTGTCAGACACGAAAAGAAATTAAAAAATCTAAACAACGAATGCACACTCGGACTGACAACTGAACCAAAGAAATGGGTAATCAACCTTTCCAGCAAGCCCTTATCAACCAGCGAGCGAGTCATCCTAGAGAAAGGACCAAAATTTGCTCCAACACCGTCTCAAATTCCTCACAAGGACATAGTCGCGGAAGTTGAAGCTGCAATTACTAACCTACCTGACGAATCAAAAGATGCCATCCGAACATCAGCGGCAAATCTTCTACGACGATCTCAACTACCCAACCACAAAAACACAACGGCCGATGAACGCAAAGCAACTGTTCAACTAAGGAAAGACAAGACACGCGTTGTAATGAAAGCTGACAAAGGAAACTGTTTTGTTGTTATGGACCGGAACGATTATGATGGGAAAATGCAGGACTTGCTAAGCGATCAACGCACTTACGAGAAAGTGACCAAACTTCCTTTCAAAAGAATCGAACGCGAGTTAAATTCACAATTACTTCAACTGAAACACGAACAAAAACTTGACGAACGCACATACAAAAAACTACATTCTACTGACAGCATACCACCCGCTATTCGAGGGTCTGTTAAACACCACAAACCTAACAATCCACTCCGTCCAATAGTTACATGTAGGAACACAGCACTTTACAACACCTCTAGATTTCTTGCCGACATTCTATCACCACTTCAAAACCATAATGGTTACACGGTCAACAACTCTACTGACTTTGCCAAAAAACTTTCCGAAACTAACATTAACAATGACAAAATTATGGTTTCATTTGACGTTGTATCACTATTCACAGCGATACCAGTTGACAGAGCATGTGAACATATCCGCAATAAACTTACGAAAGACAAGACTTTACAACACAGAACTAAACTATCAATTGACGACATCATTAAACTTTTACGCTTTACACTTTCAAACAGCTACTTTAACTACAACAAGCAGACGTACAAACAAATTCACGGTTGTGCTATGGGCAGTCCTGTTAGTCCCATTGTGGCGAACCTCTGCATGGAGGAAATTGAGGATTTAGCACTCAACCAATCAATTTCACCACCTAAGAAATGGTTTCGATATGTTGATGACGTTTTCTCCATCATCAAAAAACATGCATTAACTGATTTCCACAACTTACTTAATTCCATCGACCCACACATTAATTTTACCATAGAACATGAACATGACGAAAAACTTTCATTTCTAGACACCGTAGTAACACGCAACAATGGATCCCTTTCTATTGACGTTTACCGTAAACCTACACATACTGACAGATACTTAGACTATCACTCACACCACGACAAACAACACAAAGTTAGCACAGCACAAACTCTTTTACACAGGGCTTCAACACTACCTAACACCAACGAAGGAAAACAACAAGAACGCAAATATGTAACCAATGCCTTAATGTCGAATGGATACCCTAAGAAATTCCTACAGGAAGTTGAACGAAAACGAGTTATGAGGCAAGATAGGATACCATCACCCGAAGAATTAGTAAAAACATTTTTTGAAAATGTGGAACCCAAGACGAACTACGACTATGCTGTCCTTCCGTACATTAAAGGCCTAACAGAACCCTTAAAACGACTCCTTAAGCCATACGGCATCCGTATTACAACAAAACCTCTCCGCACACTAGAACAAATGTTTCCGTCAGTTAAGGACAGACCATCACCCGAAGATCAGATTAATGTGGTGTACCGTATTAATTGCTCGGATTGCTCGTGGAGCTACATTGGTGAGACAGGCAGAGCCTTCAACACTCGGAGAAAAGAACACAAAAGAAATGTAGAGCAATGTAAAAGTGGGTCCAACATCGCCAAACATGCTTGGTCAAACAATCATCAGATAGACTTTAGAAACAGTAAAATCCTTGATAAGGGCAACTATCGACATAGAACAACATTAGAATCATGGCACACCGCAAGCACAATTACCCGAACAATACCGCTTCCTTATTAAAAAACTCTAAATACCATAAACATTTAAATTTGGTCGTTAACCTTATACGTAGGCGGAACTGTCATTTGCATGTCACTATACTCTCTATATGTAATTGTAAACCACTGACATATCACTTTTTCCATTATAATTCACCCGTCGAAGACTGCAGACTGGCAGTCGAAAGCTTGTAAACTAAATAAATATTTTAAACCAGAGAACGTTTAAAAACCTAATTACTTGTTATTGTTTACTGTCTATTTTAGTACAGTACAGTTTGAGCACAGCTAAGCACCGAGGACTTGTTTTGGGTTTGATTTGAGGTTTGTTTTGCAAATTTTGTGAGTATCATCATAGCCTACACACTGACATATGGAGTCTGATGAAATTGTTGATTTAATAGAGACACTCAGACTGACAAACATGCACAGCGCGGACTCTGCGAGAACTGAGTGAACTTGCAAATATAACAGTTTACAGTTTATACATGCACACCTAGAAACAAGAAAAACTACGTCAATGCTTGGAAATAAATAAAAATTCTGTATATACAATATACAATATACAATATTAATATTTGAGCCAAATTATAAACTCCAACGTAAGAAAAGCAAATAATTCCCAGTCTTCTACTTCCTATGTTAAATCTTACCATCAACGTAAATATTTGAAATCTATATTCATATATAAGTTTTCTTACCTTCTAAATGAATCTCATCGTCCTTGAAAAGGTCTTTATAATTGTTCTAATATCCACTACCACTCTTGTCTTCGATATTAAAGCGTTGAACAACAGTATACTTACTATATCGCATTTGCTAAAGCGCAATTCGGCTTACGTTCGTGAGCGTTCGTACAACGTTCGTACATTCAAATAAGGCTTCAAGATCGATGATCTTACGCCTTAATTGACCACCTGATTGACGAAACATAGTCCATCTGTGCACCCAGCTCATGACATAGCGGATGTGGTTTACAACCAGTATCCGCAAAAATGTAGTTAAAATTTTAGGTTCAGAATAACAGACTTTTCAGAGTCATTTTAACTCTTATATTTAACTCCAAAACAGGAATTACAATAACTCAAGAGTAGGAGTTACAATACTCCAGAATAGGGGTTAGTGTAGCTCTGTAAATGGAGTTATTATAACTCCAGAAAAGGAGTCATACTTTTACGTTCAGAATAACACACTATTTTTAGGGGTCATTTTAACTCCTATGTTTAACTCCAAATTTGGATTCAAGGATAGGAGTTACTTTAGCTCTGCAATAGAGTTATTATAACTCTCTACAAAGTTATTATATAACTCCAAAGCAGTAGTCCCAATTTGAGGTTCAATTTAACACCCTTTCCGGAGTTATTTTAAGTTAGTCCTTTTCCTGTGCTCAGTAATAAACAACTCTAAGATTTCATCTGTCATGGCAACTTTTAGTCAGTCATGCTTTTGAATGTTTTATTGCTAAAATACAGAAAATTTCCCACAGAAAATTCTGAATTTTAAAGTCTCTGAAATGGCATTTCCTGCATGTGAGAAGAAATTTAAGAGTTTTGAAGGCTAAAAATATCATGTAAACTGTAAAAAACTTAAAAGATTAAAAAAACACGCACTTAAAAGATAAAAAATCAATGATTAGCCTTATTTTTGGGGAGCCCTCAGCCCTCTCATTTAAAACCTTGGCGGCGGGGGGGGGGGGGGGGACTGGGGCTTAGGCCCTTCCTACATCTATGATTATTTTTAATTAATATGTAATAAATTATAAAAGATGTAAAACAATCAGATCTGCAGTATTTCTTTAACATCTCCCTACTGATTAACCTTCTTAAAAGAATTGTTTTAAATTAATGCAAAAATTAATCAGCTGTCCCCAAATTTGTTTTTGATATAAAACGGTCATTTTGAGATGTTACTGTTGTCATGGCAACAGATAAAACATCCTATTATTGTTCTAAGAAGAAAATGGTGACATAAATGTTAAGTTTGTAGATGCTTATGAAATCAAATACAGTAATTTTTTTCAAACATAAGTAATGAATAGAATGTTTGCTGCTGAAAAAATATATTAGTTTGTGGAGGGTAAAACACACTGGGGAAAAGAGTTGGCCACTTTGTCCTGAAGCATTTTTCACTTCCCTCTAGAAAAATAATGGTTTTTCCCTAGTTTTTGTTTTAATATTTTACAAAATATTAATGCCAGACACTTTTTGAGGTTACAATTTGCATTTTTTAATTTTTAATTTAAAAAATTATGGGGACTAGCTTAAATCGACTTTATTGCACAAAACTAACAAAATATAACCTAGATATCAAACAACTTTGTAAAGACTAAAGTGCCTCAATTTTATGATTGATATTTAAAGCGATTGTAACGCCGGCAAAGAAAGAACGAAAACACCTTTAAGTAGTATTTATAAGCAAGCATGCAATTACTGTATGCAGAACTATATAAGAAGTCCTTTCAGAAGCAGAGCTTTTATACAACCAAAAAGAAACAAAACTTTTCACGTCAAAGACATGAAGCCATAATGTACTATATGTTGTTTTCTACTTGTTTCATCTTGTCAATTTCTTTTACTTTAGTTAATACAGAGTATTAAAAACGGTATGTTAGAGAAATTTTATGCAATATCTGAAACGAGCTATCATTTCCTTCAAATTATGAAGCTTAACCAACTACTAAAACCACCATCTGATTAGACAACCTTTTTAAACGAAACCTCACCCCCATACCCCCCCCGGAAACCCTAAACCTAATCACACACCCCGGAAACCCTAAACCTAACCACAACCCCCCGGAAAAATGTCCCACCTCTCATACCCCGACCACAACACCCCTATAGAGTTTTTACCTTTATGTGTTCAAGTTTAACATCCCGCTTGTGGGATGGTTTTATTGGATGGTTAAGCTTCATAATTTGAAACCGATGATACCTCCTGAAACTGGCTGGAAGCACTTTGTGGCCGTTTTGGTCTACGCTGTCCGAGTTGAAAAATATTAATGTTGTGGTAACATGATATAAACAATTTTGCCGTGATTTGTACCCCACTATAAAGATCGTAAAGTTCTTACCGTCAAAAGATCTTTGATACAGAGTCGTATTAAGCTGATATCGTTGCTTTATCCAATTCAGTTCACGACTTCATACAGCAAAAACGAAGACTTCATTACTCCAAACTTGGACTTTAAAAAGTTTCCACTTGGCCTGACTGCATGAAAGGTTTTTATTTAATAATTATTCACCGAAGTGGAGGTAAATAGTGCTGGATATTCACCGAGCCGCTTCGGCGAGGTGAATATCCACACTATTCACCGACACTGAGGTGAATAATTGTTTTAGCATATACCTCATAAATGAAATAACAAGTTTAACATTCTTAACTTATATTTTTATACTAGAAATACATAAATGCAACAACCCCTCGTCTGCTTTAAGCTTTTTATATATGCTTTTTGAAATGAACCCCACCCACCCCACCTTCCAATTAAAATAAACACTCCTGATATAACTCCTCAGGATAATTACAGAATTTATGATTAGGATGACTGAAATGACAGTTGAACATATCAAAGGAAAACTTACAGATTTCATATTAAACTCTGGTTGTAAAAATATACGTTTTTAACCATTTTAGGAAGTTTCCAAAGGAATTACTTTTATGTTTTGCAAAGGCAGGTTTAAAAGTTTACAGCTCAAAAATTACATTTATAATAGGAGATAAAAACAACAGACAACCTATAAATTTCAGTCTGTATAATACAGGACAAAAGAAAATGGACAAAGTCTATGAGTATTTATGATAAGTGCTTGCAATTAAGTCAATGAAAAACATCACGTCCACAGTAACAAAGGGAAAGCATCAAAGCACGAAAACGTGAAGCTGTATACTGCTTAATGGTAAAGTAAAAACTCGAAAACAACATATTATTAAAGTAACTGACGAGTGCCTAAAAGGGTTCTATTTAAAGGTCTTGCCGTTCGTGGCGTTTACAGAAAATATTAATGAATAAATGCTGATCACAATCAGCAAAATAAATAAATACAAATGCCCTACCGTCAGTTTTTGTTTACCATACGGCGTTTGGTTCCTTCAGGTTTTCTGGTTTCTCTTCAAGATATATT
The DNA here is from genome assembly GCA_964035015.1 of Corallium rubrum. Taxonomy (NCBI): domain Eukaryota; kingdom Metazoa; phylum Cnidaria; class Anthozoa; order Scleralcyonacea; family Coralliidae; genus Corallium; species Corallium rubrum. The sequence goes on from OZ036005.1 coordinate 14,340,495, forward strand.
AAACCGGCTGTTTGTATCCTTCTTTTATTCGTTGTTCTGCTTCTTTCCGTTTAAAACGAAACCATTTGAAACCATTTTGTTTCGCAAAATATGGAAATAACTATAAGTTTTCTTCAAAGCTAGTCACCAGTGCCCAATTATTTTACCGCGTGACACCCTACGACGTATATATATAAACTATTTCCAGATTTTGTCTCCCTTGCTTTTTCTACACGCGTGAAAAGTGGACTCCACGCATGTCGAGATTAGCATCCTCACCCGGGCCCCGGGCCTTCGGCCCTACGCCCGGGCTCGGGGACAAGACACGGCCGCTAGCAACTTGGACACTTGGCGTACTCGATATTTGTCGACAAAACAGTTTTTTAATACAACTTTTGAATATATTAAGGGCTTGAAAATTGTAAAGAAACATACCTGTGGACACTCTTCTACTTAATTTTGTTGACTTTTCTCGTTGTTCTACAACATCAGCCTTGTTTATCTACAAAATCTCCTCGTCGGTAAACAAAGCAAAGCTGGCCGCCATTTTGTTCTGCCCGGTGAATAGTGCAGGATATCACAAGCTAGAGGAACCCTCTCTCCTCCGCAGAGGTTCTTTGCCAGGGATCGTCAGAGATGCGTCGAAATCGTCAGCTGGACATAATGAGTGCGGGCGGATAGCGAAAGAAAAAGCGAAAAAAGAATCTCTGCCATAGAGATCATATAAATACTACACCTTTTTCAGGTCAAATTCAGAAACTTCCAAACGAATTTCAGACACTTCCAAATGATATTCAGATTGTCCAAATGAATTTCAGACATTTCCAAATGATATTCAGATTTTCCAAATGATATTCAGACATTTTCAAATGAATTTCAGACATTTCCAAATGATATTCAGACATTTCCAAAATGAAGCGAGAGGCTAAAGTTCGCTTGAACAGTAAATAGTTCGGATCAGCTGAGGGAACACATATACCTTTTTTGCCCTGCATTACTCAATAAAAAACATTCAATTGCACTCGTTGAAATAACAACATCACTTTATTATTAGCGCGAAACGACATTCAAACCGCTTCTGTAACATATCAATAGCATTGATTACATAAAGTGCTATTTTTATTTCAATAAGTGCACTTGAATGTTTTTTATTGAGTAATGCAGGGCAAAAAAGGTATATGTGTTCCCTCAGCTGATCCGAACTATTTACTGTTCAAGCCTCTCGCTTCATTTTGGAAATGTCTGAATATCATTTGGAAATGTCTGAATATCATTTGGAAATGTCTGAATATCATTTGGAAAATCTGAATATCATTTGGAAATTTCTGAAATTCACTTGAATTATCTGAAATTCACTTGGAAAGTTCTGAAATTGATCTGAATTATCTGAAGTTCGTTTGGACGTTTCTGAATTTGACCTGAAAAAGGTGTAGAGGGGGCATTGGCGGGAAAATTTGGTAACCACATGGGGGCCGCCATTACCTATGGTATTTCAGTCAATTGGTTGGCAAATGTATTAGACCCAGTCCTTTGCCAACCAACGCGCCTAATGTTTGCCTGAAAAAAATCCAAGATGGTGGCGTTCAATTGGTTACCCGTGGTTGGCTGAAATTAAGATAGGATGCCCCCTCTAGTATTTATATGATCTCTATGATCTCTGCCAGATTTCTGTGTCAATATGGCGGCATCAGGGGCGTATCAATAACTTTTGGAACTGTGGGTTGTAGAAAACATGTCGAATATAACAGAAGGTTACACGACCACAGTTCCAAAGTTCGTTGTTTCAATGTGAACTACACGTCGGCCGATATAAGTATGTTATCCTCTGGTTCGTCAGTCTTCGTCTGATATAATAAACGGCAAAAAACTGAGTATATTTTGTCTTTTTTACAAGAAAGACATATTATAAACATATCATAATCACTTACCAACAAATATGTTACTAATATAGACGTGGATGGCTTAGTTATCCGTGAATTAGCAAGTCATGCAAGAAACCGACTGGCAGAGGCTAAATGTAATTTTCCGTTGGACTAGTTTCGCCCGCACTACTTATGTCCAGCGAAGCCTCCGAGCATCTCCGACGACCCCCGAAACCTCCAATCTCCGAAATTTAGCCTCTGCGGAAGAGAGAGAGAGGAACCAATCAGATTGCGTGAAAAGCACTATTCACCTGCGAGGTATATGCTAAATTAGATTAGCTAACAACCAAACATAAAAAATAAAGTCATGGTTATATTTATTTGTTCATACAACTATCTTGACGGTTTTTGAAGCGTGGTGTTCACGAAGAAAAAGTCTAACTTTTTTAATACATGGCAACCAGTCACAAAATCTCACTTACCCTAGGTTGATATCTTATTATCCTTCATAACATCTCCTATAAAGTCTTAAGCTCTTTTTGGTATTCAAATATGTCTCTTCCAAAGATATATAAATCTAGTTATAATTTCTTGTGTTTTATCGTTATTTTCGCCAAAAATATTCTTTTCAAGATACAAAACCCTTCTTCCCCCAGCTGGAATTCGAACTAACATGAAGTGGCGTGATCGATGCTTCGTCATAAAAAGCGCGCGATTTACCATTTAAGGAGGGACACGTCATTAACTTGCAGTAGGGTGTTCAGAACGTTGCCGTGCTGGCTTGGCCGCGGCGTGTCGTTACGACACGGTGGTGTGTTATTGAACCAACTTTGGCGATTTTGATGTATTGCAGCGAATTTTCTGCCGTGTTCTTGACTTTTGGTGACGTGTTGTAAAATTTGACGTGTTGTTTTGACCCACTCGTTTCTCTTTAGACGTGTTCCTGCGACCCCTGCTGCGACACATCTCAAAAAAGATAACACGCTGGGGTTTTATTGTAGAATTATCCGAACACGTCAACGTGTTTAAAAAACACACTGGCGTGTGCCAAAAATACGCTAACAACACGTCGAGATTTCTAGTGTACTAAATGAGTAAATATCAACTGTATTAAATGAGTAAATTTCAACATCAACACTCTTTAATGAGCTAATACAACTCTCATAAAATATTTTGTAGTAAGTTTTTTCAAGGAGTTAAGGTGTTAACTCTTTTCAAGGATGTAATATTAACTCTCTTTAAGAGGAGATAATATTAACTACTTTAAAGAGTTAGTATGTTGACTCTCTTTGCGGAGTTAATGCATCAACTCTCTTTGTGGAGTTAACGTTAAGGTTACAGAATACCCTTGGAAGCCATTTCAAGAAATTTGTTACCGCTGTTTTCCGATTTCTCTCAAATTTGCACCAAATGTAGTGAAGTATGTGATGGACACTATCGTATTATACAGTAAATAAGAAATAAAATATTGTTGCAGATATACTCATCAGTTTAATATCACAGTACCTTCGCGCCGCGGTTTAAGGCGGTCTTTGATTTTACCAAAAAAGCTCTCAATTTATCATATTTACACTTCTCAATGTTTGTTCTAAAAAAGTGTGTGCGCGTTTTATTTATGTAAAAATTACCTGAGTTACAAGCTTATATTTGTCAATTGCTTGTGCCACAACATAGGTCGAGAAATAAAATATCCTAGCTGCTAAACCACCACATTAATAAAAAAATGCGAACACATAAGTAGGAAAGGGAATGGTTAGGGAACGGAGTAGGAAAGGGAATAGTTATATTCCTGGTGTTACGTCAGACAAGTCAAACAAGGAACTCCTTTGAGCTCTGTCTGGTGAATACATATAATTTTTTGGGTTGAAAATTCATTTTTCCAACTAACTCAATGCAAAAATTCTATGCATTCAGCAGACAGAGCTCAAATGAGTTCCTTGTTTGGCTTACCTGACGTCACACCAGGAATATACCCATTCCCTTTCCTTCTCCGCCATGGGACATGCGTATGCCAATTTTTGCAACTTTAGTGGTCTACAGAAGACCAAAGAAATGTCCAATACCAATAATTTATTCCCTGGACTAATCCACTCAATAAGGGATTTTAGATTTGGGAAAACATTTCTTTTGGGTTAGTGGCTCTTTAACTACCTTTAAGGAGTTAATATTAACTCTCTTTAAGGAGTTACTATTAAGTCTCTTTTTAGAGTTAATATTAACTACCTTTGAGGAGTGAATACTAACTCTCTTTAAGGAGTTGTTGCTATTAACTCTCTTTTTGGAGTTAATATTAACTTCGTTGCCCGGCCCTGGGGACGAGGTTGAGGGCGTAGGCTCCATATATGGGAAGTATTGCACAACAATTGCACATTCGTGACGGTGGTGGTGGTGCTCTGCCCTATATGCAGGTTCAGTCCCTAAAGTTTCCTTGTCATAGCCAGCTTTTGTACTTTTACAAATGTACATTCGTGACACCCCAAGAAAAAAATAATAAAGAAACAGAAACGGAGCCAACCATAGTAGCCCGAGTAACAAGACGCCTGGTCAGGCGTTCACTCAGGCTACTGCAAAATCACAGTGCTATATATATAGCACGTGAAGGCGTTTTGAGTAAAAGGTACTTAAGTGTTATCGCAGCTACAATCATATACATACGCATGCAGGTTGTCACATGCAGTGCTAAGATCTAAAGTCCATTAAACCATAGACAACCCAAAAGACAGCTTCTGGATTGCCTATGATTAAACACATTGGTCACAGACAAAATTCAAAACACCATCGAATAATCCGATAGAAAAGACTTGACATATGAACGCTTTACATGTGTGGAAATAATGCTTTCTTTCTTCGTTTTCCTGATGTCTGATAATGTCTTTCTCGTCTCGGATGTGTTCTGTGTGTTCACACTTCACATACATAGTTATTGGTCAGTAATGTCGCTGGAAAGTATCTTGATATTATATACGCTTACAATCGCGCACGCCGTTGAATAGCTGTGTTGATATTTAATTAAATATCATCACAGCTTCATGTTTACCTAGAAAGTGTCAAGCATATATAATATCAAGATACTTGCCAGCGACATTACTGACCAACAACTATGTCTGTGAACACACATGATACATCCGAGACGAGGAAGACTTGATCGGACATTAGAAAAACAAAGAAAGAAAGCATTTGGCATGCACGCAACAGTTTCGCAAAGCCTGATGGGATGACGTAATGATTGCCATTTCGAAACATAGACAAAAAAAAAACGTAGCCGAAAACCTACACTCGGCCAAGTAATTAACGTACAGTGACGTCCAGCTTTGCTATACCGGAAGTTTTGAGATACCGGGTAGTGATGTAATTGCGGGAAAATTGCGATAAATAATTCATATTAAGTATGTATTTATAATAAAGATGCAAATGACCTTATGATTCGGTCAATGCAAAATTTGCACAACTGTCTATTTGATTTTCTGCTATTTATAAAAAAGGGATGTCAAGTAAAACACTTGTATTAAGTCACGATTCATATAAACAGCAATAATCAATATCCCGATCCTCTCATCTTGGAGTCCGTCTGCACCTTCGTGAGGAGTTCTGCGAACTCAATCTTTTATCCTTTCGCCATTATTCGATTTGTTTGTTAGTTTTTTCCTCGAACAGTGAAAGTCGTCAAACAAGACACGCGGACGTTTATCTTGAAACTATACTGTCCTTCGCTCAAAATACACGCACGTCAATCCATTTTGAAAGTTCCAACTTGTGACGTCACTGTACGTTAATTCAATATGATCTAACGGCGACCTTGATTGGATATAATCATTGACAAAATTCTTGAAACGAAGCTAACATGAAATGGTTTAATGTCCCACCGTCCCCCCACTTCAATTGGAACTCTAAACGCGCGCAATTTGCACTCAGTCATCTGCCATTACATTTAAATGTTCAGAGTAACAACATTGAAAGGGGGGGAACGGGGATAGCAATTCGTGCAAAAATAGGCTTAGCAATTAACATGACGATTCGCTCAAGTCGTTCCAACTAATTTTGTGAATAATTGTAGTGGCGCATGCTCATGCAAAAAAGACTGGACCCTCTTTTCTCCGTGGGGTGGAAAGTGGGTCTGGAACTGGACTAATGATACAACTGAAGTGATACAGAACAACGTTCTGGTGGACATCCCACAATACAGGTCACCCACGCATCAACCATGTTCTCCCACTGCCTTTTATCGGACACGTTTACGTAAGCGTGAAAAAAGCGTTTGGGTTTTATATAATACCATCATGCTGGATATATGTCTAATCGGGCTAACTGATATTTGGAACGTTATCTTAAACTATTTCATATACATTCTCAAACTCATTAATAATTCATGAACCGGAAACAAAGGAAATCAGTACCGAGACGGTGAAACACTCCTCCTCGTGTATGATATATTACATAAGATATTCATTGTAAACCTTCCCCTGCATCTTGACCTCGGTGTTGATCACGTGGACAAAGTAGCGCGGTCATTCGAATGTAAGATGGCTTTGGAACAGGGCTTATGTAGTTACGTTGAATAGAAATTTAAGAGAATGAAGCGAACTTGAAAAACCATCCTGACATATTTTAAATGAAATAACCGTCCCGTGCTAAACGACGAGCGCAATGAGTGCAATTAGCGAGAATGCAATGAAAAAATGTCGCGACTGCTGGTGACCAGTCATTGCCTTTTTAAGGTAATAACATTTCTGCATTATTTTTTTAATTTTGGTAAATTTCGTTATTTATTCAATGATGTTCAAAGTTTTAATTTAGTATGGCCGCCGAACACTTACGTGAATTTATTGGTATGGAAACAAAACTAAAAATTACCAGTTATTATAATTATAATAAATATGTTTGGAAAGTTTTACTGACTTTGATCGAAACCTCGTGAAAATATGAAGTTTTATTTACTTTACAAATAAAGAGCCATATGTCGGCAAGAGATTCACCAGGTGTGAAACGTAATCTTATAATCTTATTATAGAAATAAGTGCCCAGCACAAAACACGAAAAAAAGCCATCAAGCACAACGATATAAAACATAATACTTAATATTTTTACCTCCTACGCTTATACTTGATATACATCGTTCCACTTTGCTCCACGTTGCTCTGCGGAACAGCTTAGCCCCGATTTGCTTTGTTTTACTTTGATTTTTCTCTACACTTTTTTTAGACAATTATGCTGCTTGCCAATTACAATACAGTTGGTTCTATGAGGGTCAGGGAGACTCGCTGAGATTATCAAAATCAATCGAATTGCCAAACTATGATATAACTGCTTTAAGCACAATAACAGAAAACGACAATCTCAAAACAGGTAATCTATTCCTAGGTGAATAATAACACAAAATGTTGAACATTTTCCGGGCGAGATAGCCCTGACCCCCTCCTGGTTTTTACCGTTGAGGGGCCTCAGTTCTAAATCGAGCCACAGTCAATTGATGGTCGGGTGACTCTGCAAAAGTCTTTGTTCTATCTTTATGCTCATGTTCATGCAAACTTGTGCACGGTAAAGGCAATGTATTTGTGATATAATTAAGCCATTATCCAATAACAGCATTTTTCAACCGTGTTATTGAAATACTAATAAACAAAAAGCAAAATATTTGAATACCATCTCAACATAAAATCAAACCTCATTATATACTCCAGACAATTTCTCAATTGGCTATAATCAAGCGCGTCATTTATTTCATTCTTTTGTTTTGTTTTGTGTACAGGTAGTTTTTCTCGTCTCGTAGCCAAATTCCAGTTTACACACAAGATCATGTACGTTCTCATGCGAGACTACGTGCCAGCGGCTTTCATCGTCGTTACAAGTTGGTTGTCGTTCTACATTAATCCCGCAGCCAGTCCTGCCCGTGTCTCTCTCGCTGTTATCACGGTTCTTTCCATTGCGACACAGCTTTCAAGTAAGTTTCTATTCTTTTTCATTTTAGTAAATTAGATAGACCTATGCAAAAACCGTGTTACTTTTTTAGACGCCGCTTCTGTTGAAGACAGTCATTGCACAGTTGTTGTTGAAAAAAATCTTTTCTATATAAAAATCTATAAAAGGTATAATTGATGCGGTCTCTGTTGAAGGCTCTGTTTCACCTGTCTGTCTCACCCGTCCCCCTCTTCTCAAGAATATTTGGTTAGTTTGAAAACAAATGTGTTATATTTCTCAAGATGTTGTGTTTGCAGGGCAATTTATAGGACGTTTCATTCAATAAGAAGCTTGAAATAGCGCGATGTTTATTACAAATATAATGTAAGTCATGCATTTATGTTTTGAAACATGAAAAACATAGCGTAAAATACAATTGACTTTTCATACTTTTAACCACTTTAACAGCGACAGACATTTAATTAACATATACCAAACCTAGTCCCAAGCACTCTCTCTTCGCTGTTTCAATATTTGCTAAACCACCTTCTCTGTCCTGATAAGGATAAAATAATATCAGAATGTGCTTGTCATACATATGCATGCCTAAAATACCTTTATACTATAATTATTTGAAAATTATGCCCACAGAGATAAATACATGGTGTTTTATAAAATCTGTGCAAGGGGCCTGGGTACAACAGCGTTACCTTGACAACAAAATTGGTGATATTATCAACTGTGTTTCATCTTGGACTATATGTGCATGTGCAAAGGTTCATTTGATTCTGACACATAGTAACTGAGCTATAGTTCATTTAAAACATTCACCAAATTAACATGCAAACCACATGACGTCTCAATTTGCGCTGAATCAGCAATTTGTTTGTGCCATATTTGTTCTTCATTTTGACATTTTTTTGAATCTTTATAACTCTGGAACTATAAAAGATATCAAGGAACGGTAAACTGCATATTGTCCTACTTTTTGATGCTCTTTCAAATGAAGCAATAAAAAATTTAATTTCATAGGCACTTTAATTTTGTTTTCTATTTTGTGTCCCTAAAGTATTTTAAACGTTTTACCTTGTGTGATCGTGTGGCTGCCGTGCGTCTTATCTCCTTTGGAATACTTTTCTTATGGTAAAACCATGCACTTGTAACTTTAGCGTAGCTTGTTTATAATTTGGCATAAAAATCGGAAAAGGAGAAATTTTTCGTTTGTAAATTGTAAAACATATAAATGTTGCATGTTAAAATATTACACATGTAAAGACCGAGATGAAAATAGCTTCAGCACTTCAGATTTTGAGGTGAAATTTGTTTATGATATTCTAAATGAATTTGAAACGCCATTAATAAATATAGCCGTGACACCCAGTCAGATGTTTGAGTTATTTTCAATAATGCGTTTGGGAAATGCAAATATTTCGTGATACTAACAATGTTTTTTGTAAACACGAGAAGAAAGAACCGTAAAATATAACCCAAATATCTTAATTGATGATATTTCGAGGCCTGCTTCAGTAGCCTGGTGGTAACATCGTCGGTTGTTTGCGAGATGGTCGAGTTCAAACCCTGCATGGATGCGAGTTGCCTACAGTTTTGTTCATCTTAATTTTTTTATGGTGGTATCAGTTTTTCAGTCAGTGTACTTACAGATAAAACTGCCTGTTAATTGTAAACCGCAGCAGCGAAAATACTGAACTGAGTAAAACTAAACGTCAACAAATAACACAAAGTCCACAATAGGAAAATTACCAATTAAAAAACTAAAGTTGAGGTCTTTACAAAACCTTACCACATGTTTACAATCTGAAAAAAAGAGAAAAATCTTCTCTTAAATTACCGAGTTGACAATGTCTTGTTTAAAGACCAAAATAATACAAGTCGTGAACCGGCATACGTATATAGGCCTATAGTTATTAATGTAGTAACCAGTAAAATATACTTACTAAATAAATGAAAGCTATGTGAATGGAAATTATGTTACTTGTATGCCATATAGAGACCGTAAATCAACAAAGGGTAGTTTTTCCGAACGTTTTCGGCTTTTCGTAAACTTTTTAAATATTAAATCTTTACATGTCAATAAGTAGAGAACCACTGACTAGCCTTTCCAGCGAAGGTCTTTCGTCAGAGAGAAACGTAAAGAGTGTAAACACAACGAGCTTATATAAGAAGGATAATCATGTGACCAAAAATAAGCCAATTCAGATTAAAATAACAATAACAAATTAATGAGATGCGAAAAATTAGCCAATCATAATGAGATGCGAAAGGCATTTGCTATTCCTGCAAATATGTGTGTGTTGTTACTTATGTTATATTTTTAGTCCTTTTATGAAATATTTAATCGTATTTACTAATAACTACATGTGTACGATGACAAAGACACAATTAATGTTCTGTGTCTCTCCACCTTGAAATATATATCAGCTGGTCACATGACAACTTTACATAGGTCTGGTGATCTTGCCAGGTTAGCGGGATGGTTCGTTTCTGTAAAAATCCTCCAACAACCAATATGAGTGCCAATATTGTATAATGGTATATTTTGTGTAAATGAAAATATTTATGCTAATTGACCAAGTTAATTTTATACTTGCGTATTTTAGGTACTTTCAACTCTACTCCAGAAGTGAGTTATATCAAGGCAATTGACTGGTACGTGATTGGCTGCTTTCTCTTTGTGTTCGCCGCCATGATAGAATACGGTTTTATTCACAGTTATGGAGAAGAGACGTTCAAGCCTGGTAACGTCAAGACTGCTAGACGTAGTGGGGTTGTCAATCATGCTATGACTGTAGAAGAATTTGAAGAGGAAGATGGAAAAGAAATAACGAAGAATGAACAGGCACTTAGTTTAGACGACAAAACCAGCAGAGAAAGAGACAGATTTAGTCAGTACAGAGGTAGCTACATGTCTAATTTTTCATCAAACCCTACCACAAATAAGCAGCTTCGTCAAAACAAACCAGTAAAGCAAGAAAAGAAAATTCCCTACTTATCCTGCCTTATTTTCAGTAATTCTGAGATACCCTGCGCCGACGCAATTTCAAGAATTTTTTTCCCTCTCTTATTTTTAACCTTTAACGTAATTTATTGGTTCCTCCTATTTGCAACGAAAGTCTAGGCTGTTTGCCTATATTTGAATCAGGTAAAAGATGCTTTTGTCAGTGGTAAATAAACACGAGCCGATTACATTAAAAACTAGATGGCACTCAGACACGGCATACACCTCAGCCAGCGGGTTATTAGAGATGTTTAAAAAGAAAACGAACCATTCCGATAACCAGGCTAGCTCATGAGATGAACACATGCATGTATAAATAAAATGCTTGATTGCACTTGTACCAAAATTATGCAAAAACATTTGCATAAAATAAGAATAATGAGCGCAATCAAGCATTTCTTCTACACCGAGAATCTTGCGGTCAGATTTCTATTAATTTCTCATCCAAATTTGGACTAAATTCAACCAAAATGTAAAGGATTGGTCGTCTATCTATGGCCAACCCTTCTGCAAACTTTCATGAAAATCGGTGTAATACTTTTTGAGATATCTTGGCGACAGACAGACAAACAAACCAACCAACAGACAAACAAACAAACAAACAAACAAACAAACAAACAAACAAACAAACAAACAAACAAACAAACAAACAAACAAACAAACAAACAAACAAACAAACAAACAAACAAACAAACAGACAGACAGACAGACAAACAAACAAACAAACAAACAAACAAACAAACAGACAGACAGACAGACAGACAGACAGACAGACAGACAGACAGACAGACAGACAGACAGACAGACAGACAGACAGACAGACAGACAGACAGACAGACAGACAGACAGACAGACAGACAGACAGACAGACAGACAGACAGACAGACAGACAGACAGACAGACAGACAGACAGACAGACAGACAGACAGACAGACAGACAGACAGACAGACAGACAGACAGACAGACAGACAGACAGACAGACAGACAGACAGACAGACAGACAGACAGACAGACAGACAGACAGACAGACAGACAGACAGACAGACAGACAGACAGACAGACAGACAGACAGACAGACAGACAGACAGACAGACAGACAGACAGACAGACAGACAGACAGAACAGACAGACAGACAGACAGACAGACAGACAGACAGACAGACAGACAGACAGACAGACAGACAGACAGACAGACAGACAGACAGACAGACAGACAGACAGACAGACAGACAGACAGACAGACAGACAGACAGACAGACAGACAGACAGACAGACAGACAGACAGACAGACAGACAGACAGACAGACAGACAGACAGACAGACAGACAGACAGACAGACAGACAGACAGACAGACAGACAGACAGACAGACAGACAGACAGACAGACAGACAGACAGACAGACAGACAGACAGACAGACAGACAGACAGACAGACAGACAGACAGACAGACAGACAGACAGACAGACAGACAGACAGACAGACAGACAGACAGACAGACAGACAGACAGACAGACAGACAGACAGACAGACAGACAGACAGACAGACAGACAGACAGACAGACAGACAGACAGACAGACAGACAGACAGACAGACAGACAGACAGACACAGACAGACAGACAGACAGACAGACAGACAGACAGACAGACAGACAGACAGACAGACAGACAGACAGACAGACAGACAGACAGACAGACAGACAGACAGACAGACAGACAGACAGACAGACAGACAGACAGACAGACAGACAGACAGACAGACAGACAGACAGACAGACAGACAGACAGACAGACAGACAGACAGACAGACAGACAGACAGACAGACAGACAGACAGACAGACAGACAGACAGACAGACAGACAGACAGACAGACAGACAGACAGACAGACAGACAGACAGACAGACAGACAGACAGACAGACAGACAGACAGACAGACAGACAGACAGACAGACAGACAGACAGACAGACAGACAGACAGACAGACAGACAGACAGACAGACAGACAGACAGACAGACAGACAGACAGACAGACAGACAGACAGACAGACAGACAGACAGACAGACAGACAGACAGACAGACAGACAGACAGACAGACAGACAGACAGACAGACAGACAGACAGACAGACAGACAGACAGACAGACAGACAGACAGACAGACAGACAGACAGACAGACAGACAGACAGACAGACAGACAGACAGACAGACAGACAGACAGACAGACAGACAGACAGACAGACAGACAGACAGACAGACAGACAGACAGACAGACAGACAGACAGACAGACAGACAGACAGACAGACAGACAGACAGACAGACAGACAGACAGACAGACAGACAGACAGACAGACAGACAGACAGACAGACAGACAGACAGACAGACAGACAGACAGACAGACAGACAGACAGACAGACAGACAGACAGACAGACAGACAGACAGACAGACAGACAGACAGACAGACAGACAGACAGACAGACAGACAGACAGACAGACAGACAGACAGACAGACAGACAGACAGACAGACAGACAGACAGACAGACAGACAGACAGACAGACAGACAGACAGACAGACAGACAGACAGACAGACAGACAGACAGACAGACAGACAGACAGACAGACAGACAGACAGACAGACAGACAGACAGACAGACAGACAGACAGACAGACAGACAGACAGACAGACAGACAGACAGACAGACAGACAGACAGACAGACAGACAGACAGACAGACAGACAGACAGACAGACAGACAGACAGACAGACAGACAGACAGACAGACAGACAGACAGACAGACAGACAGACAGACAGACAGACAGACAGACAGACAGACAGACAGACAGACAGACAGACAGACAGACAGACAGACAGACAGACAGACAGACAGACAGACAGACAGACAGACAGACAGACAGACAGACAGACAGACAGACAGACAGACAGACAGACAGACAGACAGACAGACAGACAGACAGACAGACAGACAGACAGACAGACAGACAGACAGACAGACAGACAGACAGACAGACAGACAGACAGACAGACAGACAGACAGACAGACAGACAGACAGACAGACAGACAGACAGACAGACAGACAGACAGACAGACAGACAGACAGACAGACAGACAGACAGACAGACAGACAGACAGACAGACAGACAGACAGACAGACAGACAGACAGACAGACAGACAGACAGACAGACAGACAGACAGACAGACAGACAGACAGACAGACAGACAGACAGACAGACAGACAGACAGACAGACAGACAGACAGACAGACAGACAGACAGACAGACAGACAGACAGACAGACAGACAGACAGACAGACAGACAGACAGACAGACAGACAGACAGACAGACAGACAGACAGACAGACAGACAGACAGACAGACAGACAGACAGACAGACAGACAGACAGACAGACAGACAGACAGACAGACAGACAGACAGACAGACAGACAGACAGACAGACAGACAGACAGACAGACAAACAAACAAACAAACAAACAAACAAACAAACAAACAAACAAACAAACAAACAAACAAACAAACAAACAAACAAACAGAACGGGGTAAAAACATACCTTCTGGCGGAGGTAATAATTTGTATTGTTATATACCAAAGCCTTTCGTTTGCCAATAAATGAAATCCTATTGGTCCAATCATGGTCACGTGTTGTTCAACAAACTCAATGTTTCTTTCTGCCGAGGGAAACACTGCACTGTTTCCCTCTGACGTCAACAATGAAGAGGGAAGCAGTGCAATGTTTCCCTCTGACGTCGCTTTAATCATGCATTGTTCACGTGAATACACGATTATTGCATCAGATCAAGAACTTTGGACTCTTCGGGCATTTTGTAAACAAGAGCTTGTTTCGAGCTTGTTTGATACGAAATAGTCCATTTTCGGAAGGAAAAAATTTCTATACACATCTTCAAAGAAGGTCTGAAAAACACATGGAGAAATTTAAAGCTGTTCTTAGTGTTGAGTCTGGTGTATTTGTTTAGTTGAATGACTTGAATTGAAATTACGAAGACGAAGCCAAAGTGTTTTGGTAAGTCTTTTCGCCTTTTGCAAGTTTCAAGACAGTTTTGTATTTTGTATTTTAAAAGTCTTTGGTATATAACAAAACGCTTGTTGACTTTTGCCTCGAGAAACCTCGAGTTTTACGGTCCCTCAGGTTTCAATGTCACCCTCGGGCGAAAGCCCTCGATCGGGTGACAATGAAGCCTTCGGGTCCGTAAAACTCGATGTTTCCCTCGGCGCCAGTCAACGAGTGTATAATAATAATAGTCACCATAGTGATTAAAGGCGGAGGTTAGGCTACTGCTGCATTCGCGCGAAGGAGAAAGTGTTGAAAAAGCATCTTTTGATTTTGAAATACCGTACGACAACTATCTTTTTTAAAACTAAGCTTGTCAAATTAAGCGAATGAAAAAAGTTTGTACCAATTTAGTTACGAGTAACGATAGTATCTAGTCATCTACGGCAGTAATAATAGATAGTTTCGCATTCGAGAGCTTCGGAAAACAACAGAGTTAATTTTGTTACCAACGTTTAAACAACATGTCTTTAATTAATCGGTTCAAAAACCAGTCACAGCAGGTGGTCGTGGCAATTTGTGAATTAAAATGGCAGAATAACACAAAAATAATACCACAATATATCATTTGAATTGTTTTTAATTCTACTATTCAAATTTTTGGTTAAAAGTTTTTGCAGATTATGATAATTTATGCGAATTATTATTAAAAATATTATTATAGTCTATAACAAAATGTTAAATATTTAAACAATAAATTACTTTACTAACAAACTTTGTAGATGTAAAATGAAAAGCAACATTTCACAAATTTAAATTACAAAAATTAAAACAATACAATAAAACGCAAATACTATATTGATTTTTTGTGACTACCGCTGACCTGTCAGCGGTAGCCATAATGTCGGCGTGTTGCTTGCGCGATTGTCTTGGACCGCACTTACGTCATACTCGTGCAGCCATCGCCAGATATTCGACGCGATCGCTATTTAGTCAAGAAGATCGCCATTGATCGCCAAGTATTCGGGAAGTACTCGAGTTGTTTTCGTGGCCCCGCGGGGAATAAACTAAAGTGAATCTCGTCTTTGCATTTTGGCAAGCATTTTGGTTGCTCTCTCGATGACAGTTTTGATTTTTGAAAGTGTTAATTATTACTTTGCAAATCTTTTCTTCTTGGAACGGTTTCTGTCCACATTGATCAGTTTATACAAGGTAAGAAATAGTTTCAAAACTGTGACGTTGTTTATCTTATATACTATATACAAAATCTATAAGTACTTGATCGGAAACATGGTACTGTACTTATAGCAGTACTAGAAATATTCAGCTTTTGCTAGAAGTTGGGCCTTCAACCTTCTTTTATCGAAGAAACTGATATATACCTAAATTATTTATAATGATAAAATCGCTTTATAAGTTTAATTTTGGTTGAATTGTGTGTTGTGCTCACTGGTCAGTGACTCATGTTCATACTGCATGTACAGTACATGTATATATCATACACCAGTGCATACACTAAGAGTGAGAAGTGTGTTTTAACCAACTTCGAGCTAGGTGTTTTGATATTAGAGCAAACACAACTTTCATTGTTTCGTGATCAAATAAATCAGGAAATGAATTGTTTAATCACATACCAAACCTTTGTCTCGCTTATGATTTTCCTATCTGTTTGGTTTGTGAATTATTAATGAGTTCGAGAAGTATATATCACAGTGCCCTGTATTTACACTATATACATTGTATATAAGAAATTTATGCTAGGTGGTGTTGGTGGCATAGTGGTTAGTGCACGTGCCTTTCACCTCTGTGAGCTGGGTTCAATATCTGCACGGTGCAGTTATCTGATTAAAATAATTCACCTTGGCCACATGCGAGAAGAGTGCTTCCAGTTTGACTCTACCAAATACCACAGGACCAATGAGGGTGGGCCCGTACTGGACCTCGGAGGATAACTGTTTAGATATAACTGATAGAGTTATCCAATATAAATAAGGTTAGATTAATTT
This sequence comes from Corallium rubrum, assembly GCA_964035015.1. Classification (NCBI taxonomy): domain Eukaryota; kingdom Metazoa; phylum Cnidaria; class Anthozoa; order Scleralcyonacea; family Coralliidae; genus Corallium; species Corallium rubrum. The sequence goes on from OZ036005.1 coordinate 14,357,306, forward strand.
AGTTTAAGCAAAATATGTTGGCTGTTACATAGACATTAAAAAACCTTGACTTGGTGCTTTGTTTACTTGTTTTAGTGTTGTTCGATATCTTGTATAATGAAATTAAGAAATCAACGTTTGTGGACACCATAGCTGCTACAGTGATCTGTTCACAGAATAGTAGATACACCAGAAGTCTAACTCTTGTGAAAGTACAGAAACATTCTATAATCTACATGCCACCAATTGTATATTTTGACACTGAAATTGTTGTAAAGCTATTGTGAAGTGTTGGGAAACTTAAAGCCTTGAATATGTTGAAAGCATTGAAATGAAGAAATATATCTGTTGAAACTACAATACTGGGTATTGTTGTACTGTGTTATTTAAAATACTAGCAGAATCACAAAATATTAGTGATGTGCATTACACGTGAATGCCACTGACAGCATATTTATGGCAGGTAAAATGTTGTTTTGAAACACAATGTTGATTATCTGGAGTGATTAATTTGAAAGTTTTCAAGGCGATAATGTATATAGATTATTTTTGTGGAAACACAATGAAAATTATTTGTTTGCTAACAGTTTCGCCTGAGTCAACAGGCTGAAAGCTTAGCAAACAAATCTTTTACGGTGTTTCCACAAAAATAATCTATATGTATATGATCTGGGGTGAGTTGTACAAGACCAAGATAGCTTATCTAGTTGATAAGTTCTAGCTAAAGAACAGCACTAATCATGCTTTGAACAACCTAATATAAAATTTTATCTACTGATAATATCCACTGATAAAATTTTATCCACAGTGGATAAAAGTTAAATTGGGTTGTTCAAAGCACCACTAGAGTGGTTCTCTAGCTAGGATTTATCCACCATTTTTTTGTGTGTGTCTGTGCTTTTCACACATTTTCATGCATTTCAAGTCTATATCTTGTTCTGTACTTAACAGCGGTAGTCACATGTACGCATTGCGTACCTATTTTTTAAATTAACCATTGTGACCAAGTCCCATGGTGCACCACGCGCGCGATCATCACTTTTTTGGGGGGAATTTACAAATTAAAACGGAATTATACAAGAATATAACACCATAATACACCGGCACGATCGTTTTTAAGTCAGCTACTCAGATTTTAGATTATTTTGCGTGACATTTACTCCTGTTTGCCATTACAACGCCGACAAGTCTAGCCTCTAGGCAAATTTTGTTCGATAATTGGCTGATCGGCCGAGATGGTTTTCGTCAAATTTTACCAAATTATTGCTAATCTACGAAAGAATTACAACAGACAAATGCTTATACTTACTTTAGGAGTTGTTAGAGTCGAAATTGTCTTTGGTTTAACTTATATATCGCCAATAGATTACATTTTCTTCTTGTTGAGATCACTGATCTATATAAGAGACTGGATAGAGCATCTATTATCCGAGCGCCTCCAAAAGTTGAAGCTGGAAGTTACGCCCTAATTTGTAACCGCAAGCGATGCCATATTGGATGGCCCCACATGAGGAGTGAGTTGCTATATTTTACTGTTGTTTTTCGCATATAATCACGAAATAGACGAACAACGCAAATCCATTTTGGTATTTCAAGCAGCGGGACACATCATGGAAGTATGGAGGACCTAAGAACGTGAAGGGAAACTGAATCGTAAGTAAATAAGTTGATATTTTGATGAAATTTCGAAGGGGACGGAGAGCTCCCGAAGGGTTATTTACTAAGGAAACGGGAAACCCAACATTGCAAACGGCCGGTGGGTGATAATACTGTAATTGTGGAATGTTCACAATCGAGTAGATCATTTTAAAAAGCCGAAGGACGTGTAAAATTATGGCACAGAAGATAGCGGATTGGATTGTAGAGTTGTGAGTAGATTTCGATGTTAATACTCTAAAGTTGGTAATATTTATCTTTGGTGCCTTCCATAGAAGTAGTTTGTTTTAAGATTGTTTTAAGATACTCCATGCTCAGCGTCCAAGTCATGTATAACGTGTTAAGTTGTCAACATTGTTTCTTATTAACAGCTGAGCTATTTTACTCCCTGTCATTTTGATGAAAAAATTGTTTGTGAGTATCTGTAAAATTGAATGTGATATTTGAATGTTATCTTGTAGGTAGTTTAAAATGAAACAACAATGAAAGAAGAACTTAAAGGTGAAGCAACATCACAGAATATAATTGAACTGTGACATTTATAGTTTTCAAACTTTGTCAATGATTTGATTAAAGAAAATTTTTACAATTCATGAGTGTATTTTGTCTTGTGTAGTTTGATTCTGTATAAATGTACTATATAATGATAAATTTTAAAAATTTAATTTGTTCTCTGGCTTCTGTATGTTGTGAAAATTGTGGCAGAACTAATACTGTACTATCAGTGTGTACTACTGATCAACAAGGCCAGTGTTTGATGTTATAAAGTCAAAACAAATCAAGCTAATATATATATATGTATATATATATATATATATATATATATATATATATATATATATATAATAAAAATATATAAATATATAAATATATAATATTGGGCATTTCACTCGATTACATAGCGTGTTCTGAGGAATTTGGGTGAAGGGAAATTCGAGTGTAGAATATATACATTATAAGACCAAACCGGGACCAGTTGCGAAAAATGCAACTACACAGGCCTTCCGGCAGGAATTGAACCATATATATACATATATATATATATATATATATATATATATATATACCTTTGCCATTTTTAGTTGTAGGCAAATGTAGTCCCAATTGCCCAAATTAAATATACACTGTATATATATATATATATATATATATATATATATATATATATATATATATATATATATATTCGCTTACCTCAAAAGTCTGCTACAGGCTGTTTCATCTAAAAAAGAATCTTCAGGCAGATGACAATTTTCGAAAACAGGGGTGCTTATATCCTTGTTGTCGGAACGTGGGAGTGTGGGGGCGAAACAATACATGCATTCATGGCTTTGTTGCGCTGTTTGCGCGGAATTTGTTTCGATGACGACATTGACTGATAATTTCTGCTCTTTTGTTGAGTAAACAATTCTTGTTTTTATCTTTCAAAATATAAAATTTTTCTTCTAAACATAAATTACATCGTTTTGAACCTCCCGTGTACGAAATGGAATGTTTTAAAATTTGCCAATTAATACTAAAATCCTTATTGTTTTCTTTCAATGCCCAAATATATTTCGAAAGTTCAGTGTCGTTTGCATGCTTTTTATGCTGAAAAGATTTAGTGTGGTTGGCCAATCGCTCTTTGAATGTGGTTGAAGTCATGCCAATGTAATTCTTGATCGTGTTTGTGTTGTTTACTGTGACTGTTGCTTTGTATACTATGTCCCTAGTCATGCATTGTTTTCTAAGTGGACAATTCGTGTTTTTCTTACAATTGCAACTGCTAGTGTCCTTATCCTGTGGCATGTTATTCCTAGATATGTGTGCATTGTGTTTAGTGATTATTGACTTAACATTGTTCATGCAGCTGTAACTTACTTTGACTGTGTTTCTGTTAAAAATCTTATGGAGCTTGTGGTGTGGTGGGAAGTGCTTGTCAATTAGGTTTAGGAAATTACGTCCTACGTTTGTGCTTACACTCTTGCTAAAAGGTGGGTTGAACCAAGTGATGTTGCGTTGCCTATTCCTGCGTGGTTGCTGTGCTGTGTGTTGAGTGTAGCTAAAATCATGATCAAAGTTGCTGTGCCTAAGTGCGTTCTGATATATGGGTGCAGATTCCTGAAAAACTTGTTCATCTGATGAGAGAAGTGCAATGCGCTTGTTGATTGATGCAGGTAACTGTCTTGTGACGCTTGGTGGGTGGTTGGAGTGCTTATTTATGTAAAGCGGATCCCAATACCATCACAGGACGCTTATTTGAAGAATTTGATTGAAAAAGTGGAAAGTGTAATAAAACGTATGAGATGGAAAGCCAATTTCTTTCTTAAAAACAGACAGAGAGAAAACCAGAACAACCCTTTCGGCCTTGCGTCCAACAAAACACCTCCTTCTATCCCAGAGATAAAACCTTTCGAAGACGACCTTATAAAACTCATCGAAATTATACAATTTCGACCATATACGAACCAGTTTCAGAAATGTTTGGCTACCGATTTAAAGAAAATTAATTCATCTCCCAACATTTTCATTTTTGCAGACAAAACTAGGAACATTTATGAAACCCCGCTCGACACATACAACAAGCTCCTACATGACAACATCACAAAAACATATAAGCATGGATCCGAGGACACTATACATGAGATTGATTCGGAACTAAGAGAAATTTCGAACAGTTTAGGAATCGGCGACAAAATTGAAAAAATGAAAAAACGCGAAGCATTTATATCTTTAAAAGACCACAAAGAAAATTTCGAAAACAATCCAAAATGCCGATTAATTAACCCCGCTAAAAGCGAATCCGGAAAACTAAGTAAGGTGATTTTGGACAAAATTAATTCTAATTTGAGACAAAAACTGAATTTAAACCAATGGAGAAATACAAAACAAGTAATCGAGTGGTTTGGCAATATAAAAGATAAGGACAGACATAGTTTTATTTCGTTTGACATTGTCGATTTCTATCCGTCTATTTCTGAAAAACTATTGGACCAAGCATTATCTTGGGCTTCGAATTTGGCTACTATAACTGAAAACAACATTTCAATAATAAAACACGCTAGAAAATCTCTCCTTTTCAATACCGGAATTTCATGGATAAAAAAAGATAGCAATAGTTTGTTTGACGTTACCATGGGTTGTTTCGACGGCGCGGCAGTTTGTGAGTTAGTAGGCCTTTTCATCTTAAACCACCTAAGTAAGAAATTTGGCAAAGAAAGCATTGGCCTATATAGAGATGACGGTTTAGCTATTATAAAAAGTAAATCAGCACGTTTAGCAGACAAAACAAGGAAAGAACTCCACAAAATGTTCGAGCAGTTTGACCTAAAAATTACCGCCGAATCAAATTTACGCATAGTAAACTTTTTAGATGTAACTTTCGACCTTAACAATGGAAATTATAGGCCCTATAGGAAGCCCAATGACGATCCGCTTTACATAAATAAGCACTCCAACCACCCACCAAGCGTCACAAGACAGTTACCTGCATCAATCAACAAGCGCATTGCACTTCTCTCATCAGATGAACAAGTTTTTCAGGAATCTGCACCCATATATCAGAACGCACTTAGGCACAGCAACTTTGATCATGATCTTAGCTACACTCAACACACAGCACAGCAACCACGCAGGAATAGGCAACGCAACATCACTTGGTTCAACCCACCTTTTAGCAAGAGTGTAAGCACAAACGTAGGACGTAATTTCCTAAACATAATTGACAAGCACTTCCCACCACACCACAAGCTCCATAAGATTTTTAACAGAAACACAGTCAAAGTAAGTTACAGCTGCATGAATAATGTTAAGTCAATAATCACTAAACACAATGCACACATATCTAGGAATAACATGCCACAGGATAAGGACACTAGCAGTTGCAATTGTAAGAAAAACACGAATTGTCCACTTAGAAAACAATGCATGACTAGGGACATAGTATACAAAGCAACAGTCACAGTAAACAACACAAACACGATCAAGAATTACATTGGCATGACTTCAACCACATTCAAAGAGCGATTGGCCAACCACACTAAATCTTTTCAGCATAAAAAGCATGCAAACGACACTGAACTTTCGAAATATATTTGGGCATTGAAAGAAAACAATAAGGATTTTAGTATTAATTGGCAAATTTTAAAACATTCCATTTCGTACACGGGAGGTTCAAAACGATGTAATTTATGTTTAGAAGAAAAATTTTATATTTTGAAAGATAAAAACAAGAATTGTTTACTCAACAAAAGAGCAGAAATTATCAGTCAATGTCGTCATCGAAACAAATTCCGCGCAAACAGCGCAACAAAGCCATGAATGCATGTATTGTTTCGCCCCCACACTCCCACGTTCCGACAACAAGGATATAAGCACCCCCTGTTTTCGAAAATTGTCATCTGCCTGAAGATTCTTTTTTAGATGAAACAGCCTGTAGCAGACTTTTGAGGTAAGCGAAAACCTATATTTGCTCTAACTATATGTCATCGAGCACTCTTTGCGTTTCGTAAACCAAAACCCACACGTATATATATATATATATATATATATATATATATATATATATATATATATATATATATGTTAAACTCCACAACGATGTGGCGGATAAGATTTGCAAACTGGCTAGAAAAAAGCATCTTGGCAAAGGTATAGTCACAAAACTAATTATATTGTAAAATTTATTCACCATTTTTAGTTGTAGGCAAATGTAGACTCAATTGCCAAAATTAAATAAACCTATTTCGTAGAAAATAATAAACTCATTCCGATTAATCCCCGAGTTTTCTGTGAGTGAAAATATATTGTTCAACTTCAGGTAGTAAAAAGAAGCTTTATAACATAACAGCATTTTTAAATTAATTGTTTGATTCTGGTCTTTTGGCCTATGATAATATAATACCACAGCAGTTGTTCGTAGTGTAGCTTGCTCAGTTGATCAAATTTCCCGAATTCATTCGGTCCTTTAGCAGTATTTCCATATTCTGAGTAAATTCTGAATGAGAACGGCCTCGGAGTTCGCTCCATCGAACTCGCAAATTCCATTTTTTCCTACATTTTGGGGTTAAACAACTACAATTTCTCTCTCCAAATGCTTCACGTGTCCTTTCTTCCTCATGACAAGAAAGTTTGTCCAAACCCGAAGGAGAAAAATGCCTTAATATACGAAAACTATAATTGTGCAACAGTAAATATAGCAAGAGTGGGGCCATCCAACATAGCGGCTGTTGCCGATTTCCGACCACTTCCGACTTCAATTTCAGACAACAGATGCTCTATCAGAGGAGGCCGGACAGCTGTCATGTGATTGTCACGTGATATTGTCGACCAATGAAATTGCGCTATTTTCTTATCGTTGATCGGCCGAAAATTTGCATTGGACTTAATACCGAATATTACGCTGTTGTCATTCATTTTTCTCTTTAAAAAAGCAGTGATATGGTTTCATATATTTTTGGACTATCCATATCTGCAGGATTTTGCAAGGTAAATGTATTTTTTCTACTTTTTTTGATCGTTTATGTAGGCCGTGTCGCGCTAAGCGAAGACTCCACTTCCGGTTTGTCAACAATCTTCAAACCAAAAAATCTCGAATTCCCATGGTTCGAATTCTCTAATTTAAGTCATGTAAATCCATTGATAATTTACATTTTTTTCATTTTTTTTTTTTTCTGTTTCAAGAAGAACTTTCTTTTTAACAGGGTCCATTGATTTATATTTTTGTGTAATTGTTTCAAGAAGAACTTTCTTTTTCACAGGGTCTACTGATTTATATTTTTGTGTATTTGTTTCAAGAAGAACTTTCTTTTTCACAGTGTCTATTGATTTATATTTTTGTGTATTGTTTCAAGAAGAACTTTCTTTTTCACAGGGTCTATTGATTTATATTTTTGTGTACTTGTTTCAAGAAGAACTTTCTTTTTCACAGGGTCTATTGATTTATATTTTTTTGTATTTGTTTCAAGAAGAACTTTCTTTTTCACAGGGTCCATTGATTTATATTTTTGTGTATTGTTTCAAGAAGAACTTTCTTTTTCACAGGGTTCATTGATTTATATTTTTGTTTATATGTTTCGAGAAAAACTTTCTTTTTTCACAACATTCATTGATATGTTTCTGCATTTCTTTAAACAAGTTCTGTTTTCTTCATAGGATCCATGGAGTTATATTTTTTGGCATTTGTTTCAAACAGACCCTGCTTCTTTATGGGATCCATAATTTTGTAGTGTAAAGCAGCTATCTCAAGCATTATTTTTTTCTTTGCAGGTTCCAAATTTGCATATTTCTCTCTGTTTTTGTCAGCAAGCAACCTTTTCTGTAACCTTTTTTGTGTGGTAGACTTATGCCTTCTTAGAACTTTTTGCCTCTCTGATTTTGTTAGCTAGTGGACATGAACATGACAAAAATTGGATGTTGTATTGTATTTCTTCACATTTAAGTTTTTGTTTAACAATATTCAGGGGCGTAGGAAGCTTGATAAACTTAGAGGGGCTGCCTCCCACGAGGCGCCACCATGGTTGGCGCCGAGCGAGAAAATTTTGAAAATTTGGAGTCTCTAGATCGTCGGAAATGGCATTTTCAGAGTCTCCTCTACCTCTTTCGTTAGGCCCTTTCATTAATTCTTTCATTATGATTTGTGAGTCTATGCTATCCGTGAGTCAGGATGGATTATTATTATTAATTGGCCGACCAGCACAATCGAAGTCGCACTTATAATGCAATTTTTTTAAATTCAATTATTTTTGGGGGCCCCGAAAGCTATTCCGGCCCCCCTTTATGAAATATTGGGGGGCCGAGGCCCCCCAGACCCCCTGCTTCCTACGCCCCTGACAATATTACAAAATTTATTAATGAGAAAATGTGTATCATTAAATTGTTCAAATAAACTAATTGTTTGGCTTTCATTGCATGCCACCAAGAAATATTTCGGTTTTTGTCTTGTATTATGCTGAAAAATGCAAGCTAAGCAATAGTTTGAAAGCCAGAGCAAAAATCCAGTGTTTTCTGTGGTGTTGTCTAAAATTAACCTCTCAAGCACTTGTTTAGTAGAAACAAGTTTGTGTGCGGCAAATAATCACATGTTCCCATCATTCAAACCTTCCTGGTAAGCCAACATACCATATTCTGCCACAGCAGTCAATGTCTCATCATTCCAGTAACTACATATGCTATAATAGTAGAAAAGCAAATAGCATCGAGGGATATGGCACAACATTATCCGGGAATGAATTTGTCATTAAATGTTTCATTATCACATGTTGATGATCTATTCAAATTTGTAATTGGTGTAAATTGCGCTACAGCAATTTTAATGCCTTTGAGCTCAAATAAAACATGTCTGTGTAAGTTTACAAAATTATTAATTGAATTTACTTCCAAACAACGCACATGTTCCATGAGAATGGGCCATACAAAATGAGTCTCTTGCATGAGAATCAAATATCTTTAGTAAACCATTTCGGAGGGTATAAACTGATACAGTATTACATCCGATTGTTAACAAAAATGAATTATAACTTTCTAGAAGCAAACTTTGTAAAGCACAATCTAAGGGCATGACTTATGAGATGTTTTCATTCAAAGTAGCTGCATGGAGATTACCAGTGTAACTTTCACTAAACTCAAGTTGATAATTTATGTTTAGTACTGTAACCATTGTGGGTAATTCAGTTAGCAATAAATAACATTGCCTTGATAATCTTGATAATGCAGAGTATAATTCATTTCCAATGTTCATAATCTGAATAAGATCGCCTGACTCAATTATTGAATTGTTGTTAATGTTGTATATTAAAGCTGTCGGAAACTATTGCTATTTTCGTGATAATGTTAATGTAACCTATAATTAACTTTAATTTATTCGTAATTATTTTTGGAGGAGTAAAAGTGCTGGAACAAGAGCATGGTCAGCTAGAGAATCAGTTGGGAAAGTGAAAACAACGGGGAAGTTTGTGAAGTGAACCGTGAATAACTTGTGAATTTTGTGAACCTTTAATAATAATAACACGTTTGTGAAGTGTTTGAGATTTGGGAGGCGAATTTCCGAGACAGTGGCACCTCCGATGGGATTTAAGTGAATTATTGTGGCTCGAACAAGAGCAAGAACCTGACCGATCAAAGCCAAACAAAGGAAAGCGACAAACTGTCCAAAAATTGAGATTACCGAGAGACATTACAGTCGATCAAGGGAAACCATGGAGACTAAACTACAAGAACTTGATGGAAAGCTTAGAACACTAAAATTTACTGTGAGTAAGAGTAATGGAGTGATTGAAACCGGAAACCTCGAAGTTATAACCAGACACGAAGCTTCGATTACAGCCAAAATCGAAGCGAGTCATACTTTGAAGGAAGACATTGTAGAGCTCAAATTCAGTAAGGAGGAATCTGAAGAGCAAGTGCAAAACTGGGTCAAAATAGTCGACGAGCAGTTGAAAATAGCCGACGAGCAAGCACTGGAATTACGACGCTTGAAAGACAAAGTTGCAAGAGAAAATCGAGCATTTGAAAAAGCTGAGTCAGACAAACAAGAAATGGCACTCGAGAAAGCGAAACATGAGCTGAAAATGAGTCGTGAACGTGAGCTATTGGAGCAACAACTACGATTTCAGAAATCGTTAGAAACTGGCCAACAGAACCAGGTGAAGAAAGCTCTGTCAACAAAACTGCCAAAACTTTCCATTACATAATTCGATGGGAAATGTGCACATTGGTTATCCTTTTGGAACAAGTTCGTCGCCGAGATTGACAACGCTAATCTTTCGCCTGTCACGAAATTTGCATATTTAAAAGAGCTTGTCAAACCGAAAGTAAGGACAGACATCGATGGATTACCGCTTAGCGTCGAGGGATATGAGAGAGAGAAGAGCATCCTTAAAGGAGAATATGGTAAACCGAGTGAAATTGTTAACGCTTGTCCAGAACATTCTTGAGTTGCCAGTCGTGAAGGGCGCTGACCGCTGTGAGGTAAATAACTTTTATAAAACTCTGTTGTTTAACGTACAGTTTCTCGAAACCTTTGGGAAATTAGAGCGAGTGAATGGAATGACGAGAAGTGTGCTTGACAAGTTTGTACCAGGAATAAAGAGTGATCTAGTCAGAGGGCATGAAAGCTGGCAAGAGTGGGATTTACCTCATCTTGTTCAAGCACTAAAGCAATGGAGAGACATAAACCCCAATGATAAAGAGAGTGGCAATGACAAAGACAAAATGAAGCGAAAAGAATCGAGGGAGAACAGAGAAAGTCTTTTTAATGTGTATGTTCGAAAACGCTCGTGCGTGTACTGTGATGACGTAAACCATAGTTCCCGTGAGTGTACGCGTGTTGTCAGTGTAGATGAAAGGAAATGGATTCTAGCTAATAAGAAACGTTGCTTCAACTGCACGGGCCCCAAACACCGAGCTAGTGAATGCAGAAGTACAATCCTTTGTCAGAAATGCAACCAAAAACACCACACCCCAATCTGCACCGTGAAAGAGATCTTGAAGACAGCCACTGAGGGGGCACAAGCCAAGTTGTTTATCCTATTGTTAACGTGAATGTGGAAGGAGTGATATGTCGGAAATTACTTGATACTGGGGCAGGAAGCTCCTATGCTTCTGCTGCACTGCTGGACAAATTTCCAAAACGACCACAGTCCAAAGAAGTTCGGCGAATAGAGATGATGTTGGGCTCAATTACTCGTGAAGTTGCTATTTTCTACCATCTGTGTGGAAGCTACAGATCAGAGCTATAAGATGAAAGTTGATGTGACAAGGGTCGACCGAGGGAAACTGCTGACGATTGAAAATCCAGGCTACCAGAAACTCATTGGTTCATGTAAACACCTTCAGGGAGTACATATCTCCATATGACCCTAAACCATTCCTGCCAGTGCATCTAATTCTAGGTGCAAGTGCCTATGCCTTCATCAAGACCTCAGAAGCACCCCATGTTGCCCATGTTGGACTTCCTGGAGAACCAGTAGCAGAAAAGACTAAATTAGGATGGACAATAATGTCTCCTGGAAAGGAATTTGACCATTCGAGAATGCTCTTAACACAATCAACCAAAGGTATTATGAAGATCTATGTCGATTGGACGTGTTGGGTCTGGACGACAAGTCTGAACATGACCAACAGGCAGTGCATGCAGAGTTCCGTGAGCAATTGGTACGAGATCCAGAGGGATGGTATGAAACGGGCTTACTTTGGAAAGGAAGCCACCCTCCTCTACCAAGCAACAAGTCTGGAAGCCTACGTCGGCTGACACAACTCCGAAACAAGCTTCAACGGATAGACAAAACAGAGATGTATGCTGAGGTGATCGAGCAGCAAAAGCCAGAAGGGATAGTTGAGATGGCAATGGAACAACCAACAGGGAAAGAATTCTACATCCCTCATAAACCTGTGGTACGAATGGAAGCAGAATCAACCAAGCTACGTGTTGTCTACGATGCGTCAGCCCGAGAAACCCCACACGAACCAAGCCTGAATGATTGCTTATACGCTGGCCCTCCACTTCAGAATCGCCTATGGAATGTGCTGGTGCGCATATGCCTCCACCCAGTGGCCCTGACAGGAGATATTAAACAGGCGTTTCTTCAAGTTCGAATCAAGAAGAAGAGAGAGATTCCCTTAGATTCCATTGGAAATCTAACGAACAGTCCAAGGTGGAAACATTGAGATTTCATCCGAGCATTGTTTGGTCTGGTATGTTCACCCTTTCTACTAGGCGGAGTGTTAGAATGTCATCTGGAATCCTGGGAAGCCCGTGAACCAGAGCTGGTAGCTGAATTGCGTAGAAGCCTCTATGTAGATGACCTACTGAGTGGCAAACCAACCGTGGTAAGTGCAAAAGAGTTGAAAGAAGGAGCCATCAAGATCTTTCAAGATGCAAAGTTTACATTGCATAAGTGGCACTCCAATGCCCCCGAACTGGAAGGAGAAGAACCCAAAGTAGAAATGGAAGTTACGTTTGCTAAACAGGAGCTCGGTGCATCAAGTGATCCAGAGTCCAGTCTCCTCGGGCTTTTGTGGGACAAGCAAAAGGATCAGTTCAGTGCCGTGATACCCCAAATGAAAGATACTGTGACTAAGAGAGAACTCTTATGTAACCTGGCAAGAGTCTACGATCCGCTGGGCCTCGTGACACCCGTGAATCTCAAAGGAAAGACCATTTATAGAGAGGCTTGCAAGGCAAAGATACCGCGCAGAATACAGTCGATGGGTGAGAGAGTTGCCTAAAACAGTCACTGTTCCAAGGACTTTGACAACCCAACGCGAAGCCATCCAAGAAATCGAGCTCCACACATTTGGGGATGCAAGTACCAAAGGAGTTTGTGCGTCCGTCTATGCAATTGTGAAGCAAAGTGCTGGTATTAACGTGGGATTAGTCGCTGCCCGAGCAAGATTAGCCAAGCAAGATTTCACAATCCCGCATCTAGAACCCGTTTCCGCTCACATGGCAACGAATTTAGTAACAAATGTACGACAAGCGCTCGACGAAATGCCTGTCAAGAGATGCTATGGATGGCTGGACAGCACGGTAGTGCTCCAGTGGCTGAAAGGCGGAGGAGAATAGAAGCAATTCGTAGCAAATCGGGTGAGAAAAATCCAAGCCCACCCAGATATCACCTGGCGTCATGTTCCAACCCAGGACAACCCTGAAGATTTGGGAAGTAGGGGAGGAAGAGTCAATGACAATCAACTATGGTGGAACGGACCGGCGTGGCTTATACTAACCAAGACGAGTGGCCTCAAGATATTGTGACGATCGCAACTCGTGAAAGTGAAACAGAGACCAAGGCAACAACAGAAGTTTTCAACCCTGCCGTAGAATCGACCGACCGACTTGACAAGATTCTGTGAAAGTTTTCCCTAAGGAAAGCCATTCGAATCAACGCATGGATCTCTCGGTTTACGCATAATTGTTGAGTGACCAAGGAAAAGAGATGGTCGGGACCTTTGACAACGCAAGAGATCAATGACCAACACACCTTTTGGGTGAAGCGAGCCCAGTCAACCCAAGATGAAAGGGAAGTGAAGATAGACAACGCCTTGGTGTACAGAGGAATGAAGGTGTCCTGGTATGCAAGGGTCGTCTTCAAGGTCAGTATCCTATATATTTACCCGACAGCCACCTTTACACTACAAAATTAGTCGAAGACGCTCACCAACGCACCTTGCACGGGGGAGTAGGTCTGACAATGGCGAAAATTCGAGAAAACGTCTGGGTTGCGAGACTGAGACAAGCAGCAAGAAAAGTCGTAAAAGGATGTCATGGTTGTCGACGATTTCAAATTAAACATGTTGATAGACCGCCGCCGGGAAACCCACCAGTGGACAGGACTGAAGGAAACCGTCCCTTCAAGGTAGTTGGAGTTGACTTCGCTGGCCTTGTAAGATATTGCGTGACCAATAAGAATGTAGTTTAACGCGGGCCCTCTACCTAGAGCTAACTACGAGCATGGAAACCGAAGAATTTCTTTTCACCCTCAAGCGGTTGATCGCTAGAAAGGGCAGACCTGAAAAGATATATTCAGACAACGCAAAAACCTTCACTGCCGCCGCCAAGTGGTTAAACAAAGTGAAACGAGATGAGAAATTCCACAACTTCCTGGCCAACGAAAGGATCAAATGGCAGTTCAACCTTAGTCGAGCCCCTTGGTGGGGGACAATTTGAACGCATGGTTGGTTTGGTAAAATCTGCCCTGTACAAGTCTATTGGAAATGGCTGCCTTAGTTGGATGGAACCTCAGGATGTGCTTTTGGACATTGAAGTAACCTTGAACGACCGACCTCTTGGGAACCAAGAAGACGACGTTGCAGATGCCAACATTGACACCAAACAGTTACAGTTTGTTGGATCTACTCGTCTTCCTGATTTAGAACCCCATCATCAAGTCGATACAGATTTACGCAAGCGGGCAAAGTATTTTTAAAGAGATGCAAAGACCACATGTGGAACAGGTGGACCAAGGAATATTTACGAGCCTTGCGCGAACGACACAATCTGAAACATGATTACGAAGCCATTTAGTCTAGCTGTGGGGGACGTGGTTGTCATCGGTTCCGAAGAATGCAATATTGGTAAGTGGCCAGTAGGAGTAGTTAAAGAGCTTTACACAGGCAGAGATGGAGTGATTCGTGCAGCCAAGTTGAAGACAGTAAATGGCCATCCAGAGAGAGCAGTAAACCACCTCTATCCTCTTGAACTGTCATGCGACATACAACCCACAACCAACAGTGGTCAACTCAACCCAGAAGCTCCTGTTTTCCGACCTACACGTGATGCAGCAGTCGCCGCTCGGCTATGTGTCCAAGAGCTGGCCAGCGATGATAAGAACATTGAATGATGCATAGAGAGAACTAGCATAAGACTCTTGTTTACATTTTACGGTTTACAAATTACCACAACATTGAAGCACTTAGTTCCCTTTGAAAACATATATCTCTGAAAGAGCTATATGGGGGCAGAGTGTCGGAAACTATTGCTATTTTCGTAATGTTAATGTAATCTATAATTAACTTTAATTTATTCATAATTATTTTTGGACGAGTAAAAGTACTGGAACGAGAGCATGGTCGGCGAGAGAATCAGTTGGGAAAGTGAAAACAACCGGGAAGTTTTGTGAAGTGAACCGTGAGTAACTTGTGAATTTTGTGAACCTTTAATAACACCTTTGTGAAGTGTTTGAGATTTGGGAGGCGAATTTCCGACACCCCAGATGCCTAGTTGCGCCACTGATACAGGGTAAAACGCGACGAGTCTTTAGCAAGCGCCGAATAAAGAGCCTGGGTACGAGGTTGGTGTTTTGCGTCTTATGTCAATCTCGTACCCAGAGCCTGCGATCCTTTTGGTCAGTACCAAGGAACGGAGGCTCTGGGAAACTCCGATGAAACTCGCCACCTGATTGGTTAGTTCAATCAATCTCGACCCAGCAATAAATAACAGTGAAACTTAAAATTCTGTGCACGTTGCTAACCTGTTTAATTGATTTATCAACGTTCTGTAACACATAATTATAAACGACAAACCCAATATACAGTTGAACACATGAAATAATTCAAAACAGTGAAAATCCCGATAATTTACAAGTTAAAACTATTATTATTGTCGCTTTGTCGCCAAACAACATCTGTCGTCTGATTCGTCTCGTATTTATTCGCAGTTTCGTCTCAGAACTTTAAAAGTTACATTAGAGAATGCAAGGTCGATAGAATTTAGCCAAAATTCCTAACAGAAAGTACAATTCCTTACCTGAGCAGCTGAGCCGAGCCGATCACGCCGACGCGGACAAATAAAACCTACGGCTCAAATCGTCCGGTCAACGATTAGGAGAAAAGCAAAGAATGGCCATTCTTACACGAAATGCTTTGTCGAGAGCCTTGTAAAACATGTTGATTTTATTCATCGGTAAACAATATTTTCCTGGTCTTCGGACTAGCGAACGATCATCAACATGGCAGTTACAAATTTATATGAGGAACTGGGAACCAGAGGACTGGGACCAAAGACCCCGATTCGGGACTTTTCATTGGAGTTTCCAAGAGTCTCCGTTCCTTGGTACTGACCAAAAGGATCGCAGGTTCTGGGTACGAGATTGCGTCTTATGTAAGCTACGTCTTATCAGCTCTCGTATATAAATAGTCTTATTGTAACTCTCTTTCAGTCTGTCAGTTAGGGGCATACGTGTGGTGAGCCAGGTCCGCAGCCAGATCGATTGTATTTGACAGTTTGTTCTGGGTATTTTTTTTTTGGTCGTAAGTGGTAGTGCAATCTCGTTCCCAGGGCCCTTTTGAAATTGGCGGGGCACCGAGAATTTCAGGGTGTAATCAATCTCGTTCCCAGACCCTTCTCACGCGGGCCGCGCCCGTCGACCGAAAGCTCTGGGATAATCCGTTTCAAATCGACATTTCATTGGTTCTTTGCTGGGAGACTTTCGCTGATTTTCTCATGTTGACAGTGCCTAGTTTTGTCTTTCGAAAGCCTTGAAGGCTTTCAAATTTTATCTGGCGACTGAAACTTGTCAAGAACCAAACCTCTGGAACCAAACAGCAGTTGAACAGCAAGTATTCGGTGGCTTATGCTGGTTCCGAAAGGGAAAGCGGTGAGTACTGAAGTGGCGTGTTGCACGAGGTGCGGTATCTTGTCAGTTGTGGAACAAGATGGCTAGTAATTTTAGAACTACATATCGTTGAAGTATATGGTGTACGAATGTTGTTAAGTGTTGAATGAGCTTTCATTTGATGTATCGTTCAAAATTCTACGTTTTATTAAACTTGTTAAAATGTCCAAAATGTGCGAACCACTGTTTGGAATAATATTACAAATAAACATGAAATTGACTTCTCACAAGTGTTACATAAATTTAGATTTCTTTTGAAATATTTAACGCACAACATTGAGATATATATCATACAGAAGCTATTGAAAAATTCTATTCAGAGTAGAAATTTCAAGCTTCTAGTTAAACGGAAAATATTTTAAAAATGGAAAAACGTCTGTTGTTTTGGTTCATGGCGTCGATTTCCTGTATATTTGTAATGAAATATTATTTGGAACAGTGGTTCGCACATTTTGGACAGTATAACAAGTTTCATAAAACGCAGAATCTTGAACTCTAATCAAATGAAAGCTCATTCAACATATAACAACATACGTACACAATATATTTCAACGATGCGTAGTTCTGAAATTACTAGTCATCTTGTTCCACAAATGACAAGATAATTATATGCCGTTATTTATACCTGCCGTGCCACTTCGGCTACGACAAGTTTGCTACTCACCGCTTTCTCTCTTGGAACCATTCAAAACCCGTCGATTACTTGCTGTTTAAAAGGCTGTTTAGTTCTTGACAAGTTTATTCGCTGGTAAATAAGCGATTTCCCATAACCAGTGGGAAGAACACACAGGGTGTCTTTTCGTTCGACAACAATCGTCTTCAGGGCTTCGAACTGCTTTTCTTTGGTGCGTAATCCATCTCTATTTGTTTCTCGCAGTGCATACTTCAGTGCAGCTCCTACAACATCGAATAGTGTTGAAAACCGCAGTAAATGTAAATATTTCATTGAAGAAGCGCTTCGTAATCTCACGCATGATCAGTTGCGACGGAAGCTAAATTTTGGCAAGAGACGATGGATTATCCCAGAGCTTTCGGTCGACGGGCGCGGCCCGCGTGAGAAGGGTCTGGGAACGAGATTGGGGTGTAATAAATTAGTGCAATCTCGTTCCCAGACCCTTCTCACGCGGGCCGCGCTCGCCAACCGAAGGCCCTGGGATAATCCATCGTCTCTTGCCAAAATTTAGCTTCCGTCGCAAATGAGCATGCGTGAGATTACGAAGCGCTTCTTCAATGAAATATTTACATTTACTGCGGTTTTCAAAACAATTCGATGTTGTCGGTATCTTAGATTTATTTGTTATGGCCTCGAAAAACGTTGATTTATTTAATTCTGCATTGAAGTAAGCACTGCGAGAAACAAATAGAGATGGATTACGCACCAAAGAAAAGCAGTTCGAAGCCCTGAAGACGATTGTTGTCGAACGAAAAGACACCCTGTGTGTTCTTCCCACTGGTTATGGTAAATCGCTTATTTACCAGCGAATAAACTTGTCAAGAACTAAACAGCCTTTTAAACAGCAAGTAATCGACGGGTTTTGAATGGTTCCAAGAGAGAAAGCGGTGAGTAGCAAACTTGTCGTAGCCGAAGTGGCACGGCGGGTATAAATAACGGCATATAATTATCTTGTCATTTGTGACTAGTAATTTCAGAACTACGCATCGTTGAAATATATTGTGTACGTATGTTGTTATATGTTGAATGAGCTTTCATTTGATTAGAGTTCAAGATTCTGCGTTTTATGAAACTTGTTATACTGTCCAAAATGTGCGAACCACTGTTCCAAATAATATTTCATTACAAATATACAGGAAATCGACGCCATGAACCAAAACAACAGACGTTTTTCCATTTTTAAAATATTTTCCGTTTAACTAGAAGCTTGAAATTTCTACTCCGAATAGAATTTTTCAATAGCTTCTGTATAATATATATCTCAATGTTGTGCGTTAAATATTTCAAAAGAAATCTAAATTTATGTAACACTTGTGAGAAGTCAATTTCATGTTTATTTGTAATATTATTCCAAACAGTGGTTCGCACATTTTGGACATTTTAACAAGTTTAATAAAACGTAGAATTTTGAACGATACATCAAATGAAAGCTCATTCAACACGTAACAACATTCGTACACCATATACTTCAACGATATGTAGTTCTAAAATTACTAGCCATCTGGTTCCACAATTGACAAGATACCGCACCTCGGGCAACACGCCACTTCAGTACTCACCGCTTTCCCTTTCGAAACCAGCATAAGCCACCGAATACTTGCTGTTCAACTGCTGTTTGGTTTCAGAGGTTTGGTTCTTGACAAATTTCAGTCGCCAGATAAAATTTGAAACCCTTCAAGGCTTTCGAAAGACAAAACTAGCCACAGTGTCAACATGAGAAAATCCAGCGAAAGTCTCCCGAGCAAAGAACCAATGAAATGTCGATTTGAAACGGATTATCCCAGAGCTTTCGGTCGACGGGCGCGGCCCGCGTGAGAAGGGTCTGGGAACGAGATTGGGCTGTGTTGTGAAACTATTATACGACACGTCAGCTGTCTGTTTCTTTTCTTGCAATTTTCACTTTCCAGGAGACGGTTTTCACCCAAGCTTCTTCAGTTTCATTAAGTTAATTTCATCATTTTATCGAAAACAAGTTAGAGTAAATAACCCACGGCTCAGACAACATACAACCGCCACAGCTATAACAGTTTTGAACCTTTGTTTACAATCTAAAAGGCCTAATAGTGGAGTAGCTTATAATTTAATCGTGTAATATCAACTCACCTTGTGATAATTCGTAGAGACTTACCAAAGTCCTTTGATTGTTTTGGGAAAGTATTCCATTTGCACCTCTTGACTTTGAGGCTTGATAATGTTGTCGCCACTCTTATAAAACATCCTATCCTCTGTCGATATTGCTCGATAGAAACAGCAATTCTCGAAGGAAGGCGCCGGATGTTTAGTTACGGCATACGGTGGTCGGTTATGTGTGATGCGGGGCCTGGTAAGGGAAAATCATAGATATAGGAGACCTAGATTGCTGACTGTAATATAATTTATAGCGCACGCGCGCGCCAACATGAGTAATCCAAGATGGCGGCTCAACCGGTCAAAAATCATAGACAGTGCATAGGAAAAACGATGTTTTTCGCATTTTACGTCTGCCCACTGTTTCCGATCCCGTTCGACCACCTTTTTTTGGGAAGAACTACCTATTGTGAAGGTCTTGGATGAAAATCGTACAATTTGAGTGGAATTAATAACAAAATAATCGATCGTTAAATGTTGCCGAAACAGTCACATGGTCGGTTCAAGACGTTCGAGCCTCCCAACCTCTTAACTTAGTCAGTTTCTTGAGTCAGTCGTTGCCAAAAAGAATAAGTTTTGTCAGCTTTGGCCTCTTGGATGATTTTCCTTCGCGGACAACTCGGTCGGAATAAACTTTTCCGTGTATAACTATATTCTACTAGAAATACGTAAACGCAAACCCCTCGCCCGCGCATGCCAGGTTATAATGTCAGGTCAATAGCCTGGTCAGGTGAATAGCCTGTTGCAATGTATCTAAAGTTTTGACTGCAATCTTAACAGTAGTGCTTGTGGCCTATTAAATAATCCTAAACTGTAACAGGTGTTAATTATACCCTCGTCCACTAATGTACATCCTACTACTTTAAATAATATACATTTATTTAAATTATATAAATACAATTACATGATGTAATGAACATGCACTGTCAGCTCAAAATTTTCTTTCCACAGATCAATATAAAGTTTGTATTTTTTTCTAAACAGAATTCCTCAAATTGAATAGTACTAAACCAAAGTTTCTACCATTGCCTCAGCTTGTACATGTACTGTACTGTTTCAGGTGAACTATACTGAATATACAGCTTCCTTGCTTGGTCCAATTGAAAGACAATTATAAAAATGCCCTTTTTCTGCAATCAGATAAAGCATAAAAACTTATCAGAGATTCACAATAATAATGTAAAATATATTTAGGAGGGTATCGGAAAAGATCAGGTGTATGGATCATACAATCACAAAATAGCTTAGTGATTTGTAGAACTGAAAAGGAACAAATTTTAATTTATGAAGAAGTTTGACTAATAAAAAGTAAAAATCTTGCTTGTTCAAGAAACTGTATTGTAGTAGCATTAGAAAGCTAGCTTGACCACAGATGGTGTATTAACTACTAAGGTCCACCATGAAGTAGTCTGCTACTTAATTGTACTGGCCAAATCAATCCCTCACGTTTCTGAAAATGTTGGGAAATACCATAATTGTATTGGCTAAAGTACTTATTAAGTTATTCATAAAAATTAAATGTGGTTGCCTGGATGGTATATGTTAAGAACATAACCATCAACATTGATAGCCAGTAAAAGAATTGCCCAGTTGTACATGCCTATATGTATATGTATATGTATATGTATATGTGTATATATATATATATATATATATATATATATATGTGTGTGTGTGTATATGTGTAGTCAAAAAATCATTTATAGTCAAACTGGATGTTCTCTTGCATGTTATACTTGAAGGTATTAAATGGCTCTAACTGTACAGTATGTAGAATTTCGCTCTATCCAAAGTTTGGCTTGTAAATCGATTTTTAGGGCAACCCATTGAGGAATTGTGATAAAGTGTTTGCAGGCTGATTGAAATGATCAATCCAAATTGCAACGTTGCATATCAATATATTGCAAAGTCACGTGCAAGAGAACATCTGGTTTAACTATAACACCAAATTGTGCTAACGTGAGTGGAATAATGTGCATATAAATTACTTACATAATTATTACCTGATCATGAAAATCACTAATACTGTATGATGATTGCACTTGACTGTAAGATAGTTACAGCTTGTTGCAGTACTTTTGTTTATACAGAAGAAAATACAGACTGTAATATCAGATTTGAATTCCTATAAAGCAGAAGAAAACACAGAATATTTAACTGTATAATGGTAATTAAAAATTATTGGTTAGGGAATCCTCGTTTACAGGCAACTCTAGAGAAGATTATAATATAGGACGGATTTGAAGACATGAGGGATTTGTGTTTGAATACAGAATCCGTTAACTTTACGAAGACAATTCTGTTATTCTGCCCTTGACTATTAATAAATATACATTATTAGTGAGAGCAAAATAAGCATATTTAACTATTAACTACAGTATTAAACGATAGAAACTGCAATAAATATCTTACCATTCAGTCCATATTCTCAATAGTAGAGGGTAATCACCACAGATCACTTAAACATTTATAGAACTTTGATAGAGGGATGATGATCAACACATACACATTTGCACTAAAACGATCCAAAATTCCAAATCAGAGCAAAAAAAATAAAACAAAACAAAAAATGGTGAAAGGGTTACTTTGTCCGTGCTTCGCCTAAATCGTTGACAAATGAAATCCAAAAATTATTAAGGAAAGAAACAAAATGGAAAACAAGGCTATGCGTGAGGATACTTACCGTGTAGGCGCCAGAATCGACCGATTGATGATAATTGATGATATACAGACTGTAGCAATTAAGGTTGGTTGGAACATGTTTGAGGCAATTTAATATTAACCACTGGCTCCTGACTTTAGGAGGGTTTTATTGACCTGTCATATTAAAAAAAAGTTCGGTGTCACTACATTACCACGAAGGAAAGAGGATACAGTTCATATGGACGGCAGGCTTTCATGCATTTAATTATTCCACAGTCTTGAAATGTCCCACTCTTTCCATAGATGTAATGAAACACACAAATTTAATTTACATATACCTTGATTAAATAAAATAAAATTAAATAAAATAAAACAAAACAAAACAAAACAAAACAAAACAAAACAAAACAAAACAAAACAAAACAAAACAAAACAAAACAAAACAAAACAAAACAAAACAAAACAAAACAAAACAAAACAAAACAAAACAAAACAAAACAAAACAAAACAAAACAAAACAAAACAAAACAAAACAAAACAAAACAAAACAAAACAAAACAAAACAAAACAAAACAAAACAAAACAAAACAAAACAAAACAAAACAAAACAAAACAAAACAAAACAAAACAAAACAAAACAAAACAAAACAAAACAAAACAAAACAAAACAAAACAAAACAAAACAAAACAAAACAAAACAAAACAAAACAAAACAAAACAAAACAAAACAAAACAAAACAAAACAAAACAAAACAAAACAAAACAAAACAAAACAAAACAAAACAAAACAAAAATTAGTATGAACATCATGCTAATGTACCAACTATTCATTTACCTTATTCTAAATTCTTTATGCAGTCCTGAGTCCTCGATCTCTGAATAAATTTTCCTTGATATGACTGAAATTCTCAATTATTTGATTTTACATTGTATATAAAAATTTCTTGATCAGTTCTGGAGGTATGTATTAATTAATACAGTACTGCTGAGAAGTAACCTACAGTACATCATACATTTACATTATCGCTCATTCCTGTGAGTGCAAGTGACTATAAAACTTAATTATATACTGTATAGACACAGTGGTTGAGTTGCTGCTTTGTGCAGCAAACAGATAATCTCATTTTCAGTCATTAACACAGAACAACCAAGGACCCCATTGGTTTGATCTAGGTTATTGTTGTATAGGCTACTTATAAGCAGTACTGTGTACAGTGTTGTTTCCAAAAATAATTGCAATTTTATAATTAACATAATGGCCTATTCACATTGTCTATGCTCATGTATATCAGCCTTCGTACAATGAATCTGTTAAAAATGATGTACACTTAGTTTTGTATTGAATATAATTAATTTCCTGAATTATACATAATTATACTGTATTTTATATTGTAGATATCGTTTGTGTTAACCCATTCCTGTCTAGATGACCTTGACCATTTTACTTATTAATTACCTAAATAATACAAATGTTTTGTATTTTTTGGGAAGGTCATCTAGCCTGTAATAAGTTATATACATACAGTAGAAAATAAATTGTAATTTATAGTCTATATTATAAAAAAATAAACCAAGAATGTACAGTTGGCCACCATGGAAGTACACATGTTAAGTGCATACCCAGGAAACAGGCCTCAGCCACCTTGCTAACACAATAATGTGTGCAAGAACAGGCTCTCATTTTGTTCATACTAAATATAGTATGAAGTACATGTCAAACATGCACCCAGGAAACAGGCCATGCCACCTTGCAAACACAGTGAAGTGTCCAGGAACAGGCATCATCTGGCCACCCATATAGGGAGCAGGCCACTTTAATTATCAAGTACATAATGTCTCCCATGTCTGGTTTAATATGTTAATAATTGATTGTTATACTGTATTTAAATGCAAAGACATAATTGTAATTAATAAATCAAAGCAATTCTATGTTTTTCTGCTCTTAATATTTTTAATTACTGATTTTATTCAATTAATGCAAGATTGCCTATAACATTATGCCATCTTTTTAGAAAACATTGCTCCTAATTTTAGAACTTTTCAAAATCACATATATTTTCAGACATTTGAGACACAATATACACACCACCTTGAAAGTACATGAAAACATGCACCCAGGAACCAGGCAAAGGCCACCATGAAAACACATAAAAAAGTGTCCAGGAACAGGCCTATAATCAGTTACATTCTTGGTATATATTTGTTATCATACCTTCTATTAAATTGCATTTACAATTTAATCTGCTAGTCTTTCTAATGACTAACTATCTGGTACTTATCTCGCTGCAGTTCTCTGTGCAAGCAACTGCAACCTTTGCTCTTCATCAAGACGCTTTTGCAAAATTTTTGTTTCTACCAATGGCCTTTAATCGATCAAATGTCATTGGCTCAAACACAATATCATTAATGGATCTCACCCTAGATGTAGCAACAAATGTACATCCAGCTACTTTCTCACTTTTACCCAAGTCAACAACAGCTTTTGGTAAAGTCTGTCCCTGTGACTTGTGAATAGTCATTGCATACCTTAATCTCAATGGGACCTGTTGTCTTGACATGTACTTCCCATCAGCCATCCATTCAAATACCTTTGGTGGCACTGGTATGCACTTGGGACATGTATCAATAAATCCTGGGGCAGTGTAGGCAGGGAAATGTACCAACACAGCAACAGGTAGGTTTGGCGGTCCAAGATTTTCTGCAAACCAAATCTCCTCAACCACTCCAAATGAACCATTGCAAAGGCCAACTTCAGCCCACAGGTTGGATGTCAGCATGACCTCTGCTTTCTTAGACAGGAAGAGCACTGCATCTAAGCCACCAGCTTCATCAGATGTTACTGCTGATGCTCCATGACCAGAGTTCTTTGCCTGAATCTTTGCCACAGCCTGTCCATTGCCTCTCAACTTCTCATAGTTGTACTCTGCTACACTCTTCTTGTCAAAGTATAACCGAATAGCATCATTAAACTGGTCCATTGCAATATTAGGTGTGGAATGTTGCAGTAGGAGATGCCAATCTTGTTCTGTTACCTGTCCATCTCTCATTCTCATCAGCAAGGCTCTGAATGCTTGTGCCTCAGCATTCTCACCAGCCTGTCGCATAATCTCATTCAAAATAACTATAGAATCAAACAAAAGATATAATGAATGACCATGATCACTTATAGTGGTTCCATTTCCTGCA
Organism: Corallium rubrum; assembly: GCA_964035015.1. NCBI lineage: Eukaryota > Metazoa > Cnidaria > Anthozoa > Scleralcyonacea > Coralliidae > Corallium > Corallium rubrum. Next base: position 14,382,659 of record OZ036005.1, read on the forward strand.
ATATACAATGGCCGGTCACCCACTGGTGGCAACTGACCAAAGTCACCAAGGAGGATCACTGAAATACCACCAAATGGCTTATCTTCATTCCCTGTGCCAGCACGCAATCTATTGTCTAACCACGACAACATTTTGTGACCAATCATTGACATTTCATCGACAATGAGGTAAACCTTACCTTCCAGTTTTAACTGTAAGCGTTGCAACGACTCACCCTGTAGGTCTTTATACTCACGTATAGGAAGTTGTGCAGCAGAGTGTAATGTCTGGCCATTAATACTAAATGCTGCAATACCTGTTGTTGCAGTTATTATACAACTGTCACCCAAAACCTGTTTTAAAGCAGTGATTAGGTACGTCTTACCTGTTTCTGCAGTACCACATACAATCATGTTGACTGGGTCAGGTCTCTCACCATTTTGCATATGAGATATAAGAATATCATATGCAAGTCGTTGCTTCTCATTCAGGGTTGATGGATCAATGGGAACTTCATTGCTCACTTGTACATGTCGTTGCCCTTGTTCTTCTGCATCTTTTCTCTGCTGGTAGATCCACCCAGGGCATTCTCTGAGCATCTCCACTGGAACTGTTCGTGCAGCTGCATACCAGTCATTCCCAACCCCCAACAGCTGATCACCCAACTCCTCAAACCGTTGGTTCAATCTGCATAGCAGCATCCAGTCATCGAGTTGATTTTCTGGATTATTATTATATTCATCATCATCATTATTGTTGCCTGTGTTATCATCATTACTATCCTCTTCATTTCCTTCACCTGACATGTGTTTGAAAACTCTGTCCCGCTCTTCCTCATGACCTAAAACATTCTCTGAAGCAAAATCAGTTTCAAGAAACATGTAATAGGTGTTGATGAACATTTTATCATTCTCATCGTTATTGTCCCATGCATTTGATGGTTCACCCTCCCAGGGCTTGAACTTGATCAACTGAAATTTGCAATACCGGCCAAAATCAGGCCCATGGGGGTTTGCTGACACCTTTGTAAAGGTCCTTACAATATATGGTAATGGTCGCTTTCTTATTTCAGATCTGATTCTTGTGTACTGTGACACATACTGCATCAAATTCAGCTGAGATAGTCCATGATACCTGCTATTCTCAGTTGAACGCTTACCATAATCTTCAATTGTTGATTTTTGCAAGACCTCTTCACTTTGGTCCTCAGTGTCCATGACAACTCTCCTACTGTTATCTAAAGACACAGTAACAAAGTTATAACTACATCCTACCAAAGGCAAGCTCAGCAGCATATGTGCAGTCTCCTGTGCTGCCATGTCGCGATCTCCGACAACCTGGATCATTGCCTTTTTGATCGCTGATGATACCTGATCATCATTGCGTAATCTAGACACACATGATTGCAAAATTTCTGATGCTTGCTTTGACCGTGGCTCTCCTTTTGCAGCATACTTGGCCATATATCTAGCACAAGCATTCTGATCAACGATTACCTGCAAATCAACATTAGCTCTCCAATTCTCAAGCATGACCCTATTATGTGAATTTAATCTAGGGTCATTTCTTTTTGTCACCAATTCTGTACTCACCTTGTCATGTGGCAACTTCTCATAGCACAGTTTTGTTTCCTCCTCCAATGCCTTTGGGAAACCAAATCTGCATTCTGCAGGAACATCATAACCTTTCTGCTTCAAGCAGAAGGCTGGGCTGCATCTCGTGTGCCTCTCCACAGTATTCACCAATCTGTGGTAGTCATCATCTCTGTTGTGAACCGCACTCGGTTTGACAGCTGATGGATGTGGCTCAGGAATTTGCCATTGTTCACCTGGTAATTCCTCATTGACAGTTGTCACTAGCCAGTCAACATATCTTCAAGATAATAATAATTGAAGTAAGAAAAAATTAAATACTATAATTTTAAAAAAATAAGAAAATATCTGTTGTCAATCTGTTAGCTGTTAAGTCATAATAATTGTCCAAATTAAGCCAATTTAAACAATACCATAGAAAATATTAAATACATGTTACTCACTTCACTAACTGCCTCTCGGCTTCTTTTCCACGGTCAATATCTTCCTGGTAAAAGAAATCAAAATCTTCCATTGACATTGTGGTATCAGCTTGGCTGAAACCCCACCCCTGGGCAGCCTGAGCTCGTAACAATGGAATATCAGGGGCATTGTTTAACCGGGCACACCCATGGGCATGAATACTTCCCCTGGCCTGATATTCATAGCGAAACCAATGCCACTCTGCATCCAAAACACCATTCAACCAATGTCTGATAAAGTCATCCAGGCGCTGCTTAAAATACCAGTCGGTCAAATGGGGCTTGTCAATCACAGCTTGTGCTCGTTGTGACCTTGTTGCATCTTCCCCTGTCTGCAACAGTCTTTGCAGATCTGGCCAGTAACTATCAGCAGCACTAAATGTAAAAAAGAATGTTGGACAACCTTTCTGCTCTATTAGTGCTAGCAATTCTTGCAAGCGTTGATACCAGTACTGATTTGTACCTTGCACCTTGGACACATAACGCTGCAATCGATTCACCATTTGCTTACCACTCATTAAATTAACCATCTCTTTCAGCTCTTCCATGGTCAAGTTGGCATCAGCTGGATGTTGACGCAAGTAAATATTTGCTTGTGACAATAGTTGATGTCTTTGCTTCATATCTAGTGCCCAGTATGGAAAACGTGGGTGAGAAGCAAACCTCCATCGATACTCACCATTTGGCAACACTTCTGCAAACTTTTCCAGGTGCTTAAATGCCTCAGTCAAAGTGACACCATCTTGCCTGGCCCGTGCGGTTGGATCACCTTTCCCAAATGGAAACAATGTGGGAAATGCCATTGTCGCTAGACCATCTGTTTTAAACTCATTCACTACATTACCTTCTGTAGATGGCCAGTCTAATGGATCCTTCTCATTCACAGTCTCTCGAATTGCATCAGCTTCCTTCCTCTGCCTTTGTCGGTGAGGAATGAATGAGCTGCTCCCACAACCTACAAGAGATTCTTCAACACTGTTATCAGTACCTACTGGCTCCTGTGGTGGGCCTTCATTTTCATGTTCAGGAGCTGTTACCTGTACATCTGGTTCTACGACATACCTGAGGTCATCTGGAACACCATTTTCAGGCAAGTGCTGTATTGCCTCTCGATCAATCTCTACATCTTTGAAGTAGGGATTGTTGGTCTTTAACCATAACACAGCCTCGAGAACTCTTTGTCGACGAACAGTGAAATCTCGATGTGTGTTATCCACTCCATGTCTTCCTATTACCAAAACAGGCAAATCTGCTACTTGACATGGCAACCTAGACAAGAAACTCTGGATATCTTGGGGTAAGTTTAGTACATGTCCTTTGTACCCTCTCTGCCCACCATGTTTCCTGTACACACTCATAATGGGACAGACCCTGGCAATTAGCATTTCCTCTACCTGGGTTAGCCCCTCTAACTGCTGTGGTACAATACCTGGATCCATGTCATTGTCCACACTGTGCACTTTGGGAGATTTCTTGTCTCTCTTAGATCGATTGCACAGGTAGTTTTCCACTGCCAAATTCTGCTTGGTTGGCCAGGCTTCTTTACAAACAGTGCACTGTCTCTGCTCCAACACTTCTTGGGCTGTGTGAAATCTCTGCATTTCATTTTTGGCCCAATCTTGCTCGTGTAATGGACTCTCGACATTTTGCCACCCGCCTTCGTGAAGATACTCTTTTCGACTATCAACCCGTGCTTGTTGTAAAGACACACGTTGGGCTCTTCTCTGCGAGTTATTTTGTCTGAGCTGCTCTAATCTTCCCTCTCGCTCTTCAACCGTTTCGGTCTGCATTCGCACAGCCGTACTTTCTCGTTGAATCCGTAGACGTTGATGTCGTTGGTCAGGCGTCTCTGCCTCAAGTCGTGAGGCTGTGCTTTCCCTGAGAACCTGAAGACGCTGGTTTCGTTGGTCAGGCGTCTCTGCCTCAAGTCGCGAGGCTGTGTTTTCCCTGAGAACCTGAAGACGCTGGTTTCGTTGGTCAGGCGTCTCTGCCTCAAGTCGTGCAGACGTGTTTCTTGACAGAACTTCGAGTCTGACTGCCCTTTCTTGTGGTGTTTCTGACGCTATTCTTTCTTCAGACCTTTGTCTTAAACCCTGCAGCCTTAATTCTCTCTGTTCACTACTTTCCCGCTGCCTTCTCTCTCTTTCATACTGAGTTTGCTTACCTCTACTTTGTTCTGCCCGCTTTCTGTAAGCTTCTCTTCTCTTGGCTAGTCGACTTTCCCTCTCGTCTTTTGTCTCGTTCAACAGTTTTTGTCGCGACCTCTCTCTTCGTTTTCTCAATCTTTCTGCCTTTTCCTCATCGCTCTCCCTTCGAATTCGCTTTTCCATTGTAGTTTTTGCTCTCTTCAGTGTGATAAATGTAGATTTAGATATAATTTTCACCACAGGCTTTTCTCACAAAAGTGGAAAACACTTTTTTCGTCAAGAAAAACCGTTTAAAATATTTTAGTAATGACGGTTTATTTTGCTATCATCATTTTACAGTTTCAAACAATTTACGTCCACCAATCAATGTCTTTTGTTTTATATTATTCCCAGTGCCCCACAATCTTCACCGCGCGTGGTCCGTCCACATATATATATATATATATATATATATATATGTATATATACAAATATTCAGATCGCTTCAAACTGATTCGCATTTCAACACGCGTGTAAGGTGGACTCCACGCATGTCGAGATTAGCACCCTCACAGGGCTCCGGGACTTCGGCCCTACGCCCGGGCTTGGGGATAAAATAGTGAAAATTGCTGAGGACAGATCGCTGTTTGTCCACTAACACCAGGCCCGCACAGAGACTAAAGTGGGCCCGGGGCAAAATAAAGAATTGGGGCCCCCCTTGCAAAAATTTCGCATGCCATTTTACGGATAAATCTCTCTATATAATATATAATATAATTAGGGGGCCCCTCTCGAGCTGGCGGCCCGGGGCAAATTGCCCCAGTTGTCCTCCCCTCTGGGTGGGCCTGACTAACACGTAAGCTTTCCATCTCGTATCTTACACAGAACGTCCTAGAATCTTCCAACACCTCAAAACTAACCAAAACCTTTATTTTCGGCCAGAAATATCTCGAACCGACCAAGTGACCGCAAGTGACTGTTTCGGCAACATTTAACGATCGATTATTTTGTTGTTAATTCCACTCAAATTGTACGATTTCCATCCAAGACCTTCACAATAGGTAGTTCTTCCCAAAAAAAGGTGGTCGAACGGGATCGGAAACAGTGGGCGGACGTAAGATGCGAAAAACATTGTTTTTCCTATGCACTGTCTATGATTTTTGACCGGTTGAGCCGCCATCTTGGATTTTCAAATTTGGCGCGCCTCTTCAGCCGAGTCAGCAATCTAGGTCTCCTATATCTATGGGGAAAATTGATATTCACCGGTCAGCGGTTGCCACAATGGTTGATAACATGAACCTTTTCCTTAGCAACAATTTTGTGCTTGGGTAACTAGGTATAAATCAATAAATTCGATACATCTACTAAATTAAAACGAAAATGTAAATATGGCTAGCAAAGTGGATTTAAAAAATATTTCAAGTTTGTTTGAGATGGAGGACACTAATAATGTAAGTAAAGTACCAGAACCTACAACATTGAGAGTACAATTCCATGAAAAATTTAATAACTTTTTTACAAACTTTTTTTACACAAAGCAGACAAATCAAGAAGAAATTATTACATTGGCACTAGCAGTACATGTAGTATTGGATTCCACTAAATTTAGTCTATATTTATACAAGAATTTGTGAATTGTATCTCAGAGATATTTCAAGACTTTCAAGCTTGTTTTCATGAAGTTGAAGGTGAAAAAAGAATGCAGTTGACTCGGAGAAAACTTTTGCAAAAAAAACATGAACCACTGGGAACCATTATTAGCCCTTACAAATTTCATGGGAACAATAAATTTCCTCCAATACCAGCAATACTTCAGAAATGCCTGTTTTTCAATAAAACTATCCTCCAGCAAATTCTGCAGCATTTGTGATGGTCAACTGGGAGTAACATTCCTAAAGACAGTAAAAATTATAAAAATATATATGCTTGTTAGAGAGTTATTACTCAACCACTTGCAAAGATGATAAAGAGACAATAAGGCATATGATATAATCATATCGAGTATGCTTCAAAGTGGTACTTATTTCTGGGCTTCAGAATTTGATCAAGTGTCATGTGACGATTTGTCTGCAGATATGGTTTGCAACATACAGCACCTTGAATTGACATGTTATACAGTTTGTAGATGTAATAATTTTCGGTTGAAGATTGGTTGGCATAGATTCAACAAATGCCACAGGTTCTCCATCAACCGTCTTAAATACTTACATATCATTACTTTCAGATTAGTAGGTAGCAGGCCTGACAAAAAGGGGGGTCAGCCTGGTTGTTAACAAGGGACCCATGGTCAAAAGGGGCCCATTTTTAACGAAACAAAGCAAAAGAATACATTATCTGTCAACAATAAGTTCCATTCTATAATAATCAACAAGTGAAGTTATAGTATTACATTGCATTGCATTGGTTTTCCAATGGGTTGTCACTGTCATGGTGGCTCTGGTGCCATTGGGCCTTTTACAACTTTGTAATTTTTTGTTAAATTTCAAAACTTTGTTAAATTTCATGAGCAAGTACAATTGATTTTTATGAATTGCTGGTAGTATAAGATTTCAATATAAATTGAAAGTTCTGAGCTACCGCCTCTGGAAACATGCCATATCTGGTATTAAATACAATTGTTTCATATTCTCCATTCACTGGACTATGGACTTCTAAACATATCTCATCATATACATATTGTGTATGCTGCTAAATTCTGAATTATGAAGTAGCTTTAGAGAACTGTTTTATGTGTTGAAACGATTCTTTCAATGTATTGTAATTAGAATAAAAGCTCCATCTAAGATACCTATTGTATTTTTCATGACCCTTTGTTAAATTATGAATTGATCTATAGAAACAATTTTGCATGTTGACACAATAAAAATGGATACCATAAACGTTGTAAATTGCTTTTGCGATAACCAAGTATTTTTCTAGAGTGTATCCTATAAAGAATTAATCCTGCTAGTGGATGACAAAATTTTTACTAAGGAGTAGAAACGAATTTATTCAGGAGTTAAGTTTTGACCGGTTGAAAAAGTGTCTGGCTTGTATTAACTTTAACAAGATTATAAAGAGACTTGTCTCTTACCAAACGTAATGCTATGCAGTCTTGCTATGCAGTTTGCTTCCGCTCAGCTCATATGACAGATGACTAGTGCTTAGTTCCCTTCCTCGCATTTCTGACGTGACTTCAGTGGCGTATATTTTTGATAATTAATGGCCTAATCTTTCAAGTTGTGGTAAAAATGTACGTACATGAGACCTATTTTGGCCCTAAAAAACTAAAAAACATTGTAACATTCACATACATAGAGAGTAGTATAGGATTAGGACGTGGGGGTGCCGGCACTTGTAGTACTGGGTACAAGTCTTCCTAAAGTTCTCAAAGACGTCAGCTAACAGGAGAACATCCGACTTCAGGTACACGTCATGGTAGTCCCCCATTGTTCTCATTCCAAACGCCCTCCAAACCTCCAAAGCGTGTATGTAGTCATTGTCTGATATTTCCTCATCATTTAGTATACTGTAGAACCCACTCTTTGGTGGGAGTTCCGTTTCCCCGAACCGGTTGAAGCTGTCCATGTGATCATAGGGGTAAACACCCTTCGTCTTCATTAGATTCAACCTTTCACAAAATTCTTCAGCTGTGTATCTGAAGGCGTCAATTGGGAGATTTCCAACCAACTTGTACAGGGAACTACTCATGAATTGAAGGGGTCACATTGATTCAGGGCTCACATTGATAACAGTTCTTTTGAACTGACGTGACTACCCTGATTAAATAAAGTTTGATTTGATTTGATTTGATTTGAAGACTGTCCAGAAACACAAGGTTTCTATAGCCACCTAACATGAAGGACAAATACTTCTCCATATTGTTTAGGATGACGTTAATTTCCTGTCCGAACTTTCCAATCTCCCCCATAATGAGATGGCTATCATAACCCCTTAGGTTGTGTAAGATGACTGGTATTTTATCAGTTAGTCTGTGATTTCCGTTACAAAGCTGGTGGGCCGATCCCCGGTACCTTCCTGTTACATGACAGTGGTCCCTAACAACAACGTCTTCTTCTCCATACTCCCGACCACAGATGTGGCACTTTCCAGCATTCCTAAAGTCCGCCACGTTGGCAGCAGTTAGAACCATGCCCTGGTTGCAGTGATCTTTCTTTGTCTTCTTACAATACTCCGCTTCTTCCAACATCTTTCCGATAAACTTGTTGACAGCGCCTGGGCCTCTATACACCTGGACGGACTTGCTGTATCTGTCGTCGTAACAGCAGACAACCTTATACCCATAACCACAGTCGATGTGTTTTTGGTACTTCTTCATGTACGGTTTTTTATATTTTTCTTCTTGGTCTGTGGGCGCTAACACCTCCACAGGTCTGTCGCCCTTCTCCGTGATCGCCTCGAAGTCAGCGTAAATGACAAACGGGACATTTAAGTGTTTGTCAGAATTACAATACCTCAACACGTTCTTACCCCCTTCAGGCATCCTTATGGCTTGTTTACCATTTACACTGATACACACAACTTTGTGTTTGTCCAGGACCTCCGTTGAACTGAAACATTGGAGGCAGTACACACAGTGGTGTTTTCTCTCCCTGTGTTTTGTTTTGTTGTACATAAACCTATCAAAGTCCTTAATGAGGACGTAATGTTTGTTGTTCTCGTTGGTTATAACCAAGAGGTTCATAGACTCAGTGAATTTCTCCTTTGAGACGTATACCGGAAAGGTTAGTTTGTCTTCATAACCGAAGACGTTGATACATATTTCATTTTGTTTCTCCACCCGGTTGTACTGTTTCTGAGTCACTGGTAAGCTGACTCCACTATAGTACAAGTCGTTAACGTGGTTTTGGTACTTAGACATCCTTTGTGGGTCTTTTGAGACAGGAAACATATGAGCCAGGTGGCACCACATATAACACTTGTCATCATTATTCTTAACGTTGATCAACCCCTTCCGACTGTTTTTCAACTCCTTAGGGAGGTCTATGTAAGACGAGCCTTCCAGTGGACTGTACACAGTCAGATTGATAAAGTGACCGTCGACTGAGTTTACAGTTCAGCCAGATCCCTCGCTTATCCACCGGGATATCCTAACTATTACCTCCTCATTAGCGGCGTCAACGTCCTGGTTAATCTCAGTGTTGTTGATTACAGTCTTAATTGTTGTAGCTGTTGAAGTGAGCCGTTTTGTAGGTTGTCCCGCCGGACACCCCCTTTTCAAGCGTTACAACCAGCATTTCAGCGAACTTCAACCCCCTCATTTCCGCCAGCTCCCGGCGTAGTAACTGTACCACATCATTCCTGAGGGCGTTTACCTGTTCCAATGGGTCCCGGGACACAACGGCACAACTGAACGACTTGGTTTTACTCCTCAAGGCTCTGTTTAACTGATTTATGTCATAACCAATCAGCCTCTCGTAGAGATGGAGGTCTACGTCGGAATAGTCAAACATGTCAGGGTCCAAGTCGTCGTCCTGGTGGATCATGACAGGGCTTGGGTTGGAGCTCATCGTTATAACAGGGGTAGTCATATTCCATTAGGTGTTGTACCGTCCCAACCACTCGGTGTAGAATTTGTCCGGGGTCTGCTCCCAACAAAGTTCCTTATACACAACCCCAAACAGATTGTTATCAAATGTGTCCTTCGTCTTTCCCTTTTTGAGATCCTTCAGGCTATTCAATAACTCAATCCCTCTTCTTGAGCACAATCTGATGATGTAATAGTTATATTCGGAGAGGTTATGACCTTTTATCAGATCCTTCCTGTTCATCACGTGGAGGACCTTGGAGAAGTCGGCTAGAATTCATATCAACAAACTTATCCCTAACGACTCTAGTGAGTCTACTCCTCATCCAGCGGTTTCTCGAGTGTTCGGAATGTTTGGGGCTAACAGCCGCCTGGTAGTTCCCGACAACATACCCATATTCTGTATCACCACACCCTGGACAGGAAAACACCTCAGTCTTCACCTGTACACGAAATCTGGAACAAGCCCTACACCACAGTTTCATACTACGTTCGGGCGGGACACTAGTCAGATCTGTTAACTTAAGCCTCATCTGCTTACAGACCCATTCAACGCTTGAAGACGGTAGGTTACTCAACCCTTTTGGTAGGTTCGACCAGGAAACAGACATTATAACTAAATCCTGATAGGTCTTTTAAGCCCTACAAAACAAGCTTGGACATCAGATACCCACCAACCAGACCAACAGACCCAATAAACAGGGTTTGGTACTCTTTCATCCCACCAGATGGCTTGTAATAGTCAGACAACTCAGGCTTTAGCTGGGAGAGCTCAGCAGACTCAGCCTGTCTTAGGCTGTTTTTCAGCAGATCCAAAGCGTGGTTCGTTGTGTTGATGTCAGCGTTGGCGTCAGACAGCTGCTGTCTCAGCTTTTGTTTCCTATCCTTTTTAGCTACCTCGCTTTCATACTATTTCTCCTTTGCTTTAGCCAGCTGCTCAAGGGCGTGGTTGTGTCTTTTAATTTCAGCTTCACATCCACTGTGATTTAACTTTGAGAACAGGAATCCAGCACCCGCGAAGGCCAAGGCGTTAAACAGTCCACCAGCAACTACACTAGCCATTTATAAACTAATGGATATTCAGTGAATCAAACCATTATCCCTCAGGAATCCCTTGACTATACGGTAAACATTACTACTCCTATAGAATGGGATCCTGAGCAGGGGGTAGTCATGTGACATAGCGTAATTATTTTTCATTTCATCATGTCTTTTTAGTCTCTTGAAGCGTTCTTCAGCCTCTTCCGCGATCGTGCTCCCCCACCGAGTGGCTCTGAAATGTTGTTCACCGTCGTACTCAATCAGTAGGAAACCCCCATCCACAGGTATCGCGAAGTCATACCTCAGGGGACCACCACCCAGCCCTACTAACTCGTTGAACGTAATCTCCCTGATGTACTCAATTTCGTTAAGGCGTAGGGTATACTCAACATCTTTTTCCCCCCTAGACCCACAACGTTTCGTAGTGACAACCTTCGTCTCAGTCTTTAGGTAGGTTTTAGTTTCGACTCTTGTTTCAGTCTTCGTGTATGACGTTACGACGGATCCGTGTGTTTCCTCATATCATTCTCCTTCGAGAACGTCCTCCCACAGTCCTCACACCTGTACTTTTTCTCCTTGTCGTGAATTTGTCTGACGTGTTGGTTGAGATTCCCCTTAGAGGTGAAGTTTAAGTTCCGGTCCCAACTTTTCCTTAACTCCTCTGAGTCAATCCAACCCAGAGAACATCTACTTTGTTTTGAATGGATCAACTGGTAAATACCCCTTCGATTGGGCATATCTGATCCCAACCGTGCTGACTCCAACGGCTAGAGCCAGCTTGACGGTACCTTTTATAGACTCGGGAGTACCCAAAGGTTCCCTCAGTATCTTCTTCGAGGTCATGGAAATCGCCACAGCCCGGCTTGTAATCAGGAGAGCGTCGTAGAGCTCGTTCAACAGTTCTTTTCGGTCGATGGTTGACATTATACTACTATATATTTCATTCATCAAAACTGTCTAAAACCGGGGAAGCCCGGCTGGTTTGAGTTACGGGGTTTTGTGGCTCGGATTTCACTACGGTTCCTTCCAACCTCTGGACCTCTCTTTTTTCCCGAATCATACTGTAATAAAGTGATACCCCACCGATAACCAATCCAGCGGTTCCAATTAGGTAGCCGTAATAAGTTGACCAGTTTCCACCAACTCCGAGACCAGTTTCAGCCGCCAGCCGCTCCCTGGCTTTCCTCTCCTTGGCTGCCTTCGATATCTGGGCCAGTCGTTTACCAGAGGCCACTCGTTTTGGGTCTGATTTTTCCCATCTTGTTTACTGATGTTACCTTAGGGGCTTCTGATTCTGAACCTGGGGTTTCTATATTCTTGGGTGTTTCGGACTTAGTTTTGTTAGCCATCCATATATTAGTTTATATTTCATCTGTCAGCTGATCTGTAGGGAATCTGTGAGGTCGTCTGTAGGAATCTGTGAGGTCGTCTGTAGGAATCTGTGAGGTCGTCTGTGGAACCTGTAGGAATCTGTGAGGTCGTCTGTAGGAATCTGTGAGGTCGTCTGTGGAACCTCCAGGACTGTCAGCCAGTAGCTAACAGTTTCGGTTACGTAGTACTCCCCTTTATCATTCTTCCTAACACAATGTCCCATCATCCCGATAGCTCTTCTGAGTCCGTGGAAGACAACTAGTATGAGTCGTCTGAGTCTCTTTGGGATCTTCATATAAAATACAGAAGGTCTAAGTCTAAATTGTGAACCGGAGTAATGGCCAACCCAAAGCTCGGTGCCCGGCTGATCGCCCTCGACGGAAACATCGGTGTGGGGAAAACAACATTCGTGAAACCATTCGCTAGAAGAAATCGTTACCACCTTATTGAAGAGCCAGTTGACGACAACCCGTACCTCGAAAAGTTTTACGCCGACCCCGAAAGATGGGCGTACAAAATGGAGACCTGGTTCCTCGGTGAAAGAATCGGCGTTTATTTGAAGGCTTTGGAGTTAATCAACGAGGGGGAGAATGTGATCATAGAACGAACACATCACAGCTGCCTGGCTTTCACCAAAAACTGTTAGCGTAATGGGTGGGAGACGGACGAACATTTTTCTAACTACTCCAGAGTTTTCCACGAACTGAATGATCTACTCCCAACCCCTGATGCCCTGATAGTTCTGGAAGCCTCAGTTCACACCTGTCACAGGCGAATGCTTAAAAGAGGTAGGGAATGTGAAGCCGGTGTAACCAAAAGCTATCTCGAGTGGATACAAAGGTATATGAAAGAAATGACTGAAATGATAACGCTGACGGGAACCAAACTGATCACCCTCGATTGGGAAAACTTCGGTCCGGATGAATCGTTTTTAATAGGTATTCTTAACGGGATTTCTACTGGATTCCACGGTTGGATGGCTCGTGTAGATAATCATCGATAGACGTCTAGCCAGACCCAACAGGCTCAGTCTTTGGTGGACCGTAGGTCTTGTGGTACCGCGCAGTCATACTGTCGAAACGTGGGCAGACCTCAGTCACAATGTCGTCGAGTACACGAACGTCAGACAGAAAGTAGTCTCATCGTACTGAACTCCACGTAGGAAGCTCCTGATTTGTGTTAGAACCTTGTGATAGCTAACATAAGCGAATTCACAGTTTTCCAGTTTGCCAGGCATCCCCGACTTGGTCATATACCCTTGGATTAGGACGCCAGAACTGGCTATGGTCCCGAGGACCACCGGGTTAGCTGTAATGCCACCAGCTATTCCTCCAATTACAGTCAACCCAATGCTGACCGTCTCGAGGATCATTTTTACTCTCTTCAACCGGGTATATTTACATTTGTAACAAGTCGCTAGCTTGTGGTAATACGAGTGGAGCTTCTGTAGTTTGTCTACTTCAGCTGATTGGAGGTTTTTACCAATGTGGTTAAAGCTGATAGCTCTTTTCCTTTTTCTTTTTATCTAATTATAGGTTGTATTCAACCATGGTCTCGTTACAGATCTTCTCGATCTCGGGTTCCCCCAGACGACCCTCTACGATCTTCATGATACCGTAAAAGTTCATGATGTCTGAATAATACCTTTTAAAGAGGTTTAGCGCGAACACATTCAGATAAGATGTCCCTATTTGTTCGATGTTACTGATAAAAAATGAGTCTTTTAACATCTCACCATTTATCCTAGCGTGTGACACAACAAGCCCAGATAGCCAGTGGGCAGATACCATGATCTTCTTTCCGATGAACTTCGCTGGAATCGTACATTCGCGGAGCTTATCCGGTGACGACCCATCTATAAGCAGTTTGTCATTCACCCCAGCTTTAAACCCAAGGCTTTTGCCGAGACTGTTGTCACTGTCGAGACTGTTGTCACTATTGGAAATGATTACCTCCCAGTCGCCTGACGCCGGTCTTACACTGTTTCTCTTTACCACAACGAAAACTGAAACATCGGTGAACATGAGTCTAGGTATATTGACATGGAAGGCCGTTCTTATCGACGCCTCAAGGTAAAGGAAGTGGTGAAGAGAAGCAGTGTTTAGTTGTGGCATGCTACTAGAAGGTCTCCAAAACATGGATGAGTGGGTTCCACCGTCCCTGTCTTCTATGTAATCAACTAATGGAGGGAGTTTGGAGATCGCGTTCTTACTAGCTCTGGTTATACGTTCAGGTTGAAAATGACCTTATAGTCGGGGGCTTTCATGTAAGCTTTTATAGTTTATCGTTGAGTTGTTCCTTGGTGATTTCCGGTTTGCTGTAACCCTAGAACAGGTTCATCTATATATCATAGGACGTATTTATTGAACAGATACCCGAACGCGGCTGTTAGGACCAACAACACTCCCAACTTATTGTCCGGCTCTCTGTCAGGTGTGTGGACGACTGGCTTATCAGGTGTATGGACGATTGGTTTGTCAGGTGTGTCGTCTAGTGTTTCCAAGTGTGAACCGCCTTCTTGGTGTAGCTTCTTTGGTGGTTGTTTGTGAACACCTTGGTAGTTGACTTCAGAATTAATACCGAATCTCATGTCTTCTGATGCACGTCTGAGTAAGTTGTTATATCCTAGAATTTTCTTCTTTAATATTACCAGTGAATCTGGGACTAACCATGTGTCAGAGCTAATAGCCACATTCTGGATGACGTTAGTATCTGATATTGCCTTGTTCATATTCATATTCATATTCAGAATCCAAGTACTAACAGAATAGTTAAGAATAGCATCTTGTACTAGGACTCTGAATTCTTGTTGTGTTTCGAGACTGCCAGCACCTTTGTTAACAACACTCACCCTTGTTTTAGCCTGTGAACCAAGAGCGGCGTGGACACATAAGCCTCGATAGACTCATTGAGATACTGTAGACCTATTTTGGTGAGACCATCTGTTTGTAAAGGTATGAACCTTCTGTAGTGTGTCTTATAATCGCTATTGAGACGCCACATCCACTCATGAAATGGACGGTTGTGTTTGAAACCAGAGTGAGGATTAATCAGGAACTTTTTTTCCCTAGGTACATTCACCATGTTGTCAATCACATAAAGGTGTTCCACGCCAAACTCCCTCATTAGGCTGCTTCTCGTTTCCGTTTCAAGATGTCTTAGTATACGCCGTGTCGTGAAATAAAGGTGGAAACGCATGATACTGGTAACCACTGGGTATACATGTTCTGAGAATTTCAGATGTTCTGCCCCAACGCCACAGCAGTATGAACTGAGGTAGACAGCGAAAATGAGTTGGTAATAAGGTTCATTGTTATTCCACCATACCACGATGTCCGTCCAACTACTTGGGTTCAGAACTGGTAACCTTGCCATAAAAAAGTCTTGATGATTAACATAAACCCTGAAATTGTTAAGGTCGTAGTCTATATTGTCGTCTGACAGATATGTAGACTTCGACTCCGAGAAGTCGTATTTTCCCTCAAGGTCACTTTTCCAGCGCCGCTTACCCTGAACTTTCTGTATCGTACCATCGCCAAGCCATATCTTCGGAAATCTTGGCGGTGTTTTATTTATTGTTAGATACTTAGTGTAGTTTTTATTGTCCTTAAACTCCGAATCATCAGTGTATTCGTATGAATTATTATCAGTAGGTCCAAAGAATACACCAGGTTTTGATTGGCCAAACACTGAACTAGTTATGAACTTGGTTCTATTGGCGTATAGATATTTGGTGAAAAATTCTCTCAAGGTCTTACCCATTATAACAGAGGTTAGGTTATATGGACGGGGATGTCGGGTTGGAACAGGAACTGAGAAATGTCTACTACAACCCGAAAACAGGATATCAGTCGGCTTCCGGATTGTACCAAAAGGCACTGGAGGAAGGTATTGATGTGAGTAGGAAGATGATCCAGGATTGGTTGAAAACACAGGACACATACACGAGGTACAAACCGGTTGTGAGAAAACATAAGTTTAGACAGACGTTCGTCAACCACCTCGTTGAACAGATACAGATGGACTTGGTTGATATGGGAAAGTACAAGAACCAGAACAAAGGGTATATTACTGGATCCTAACGGCTGTTGAAATCCTGAGCAGATACGCTTTCGCCGTTCCCGTTTACAGGAGGGATAAGAGAAACATGACCGGGGCTGTGGCTGAGCTGTTGGAACAGTTCAAAGACCGATTTGGTAGTTACCCCGACCTAGCCCAGTTCGACGACGGAAAGGAGTTTTACAACGTCGGTGTGAAGGACCTCCTGAAGGAACGTAACATTGAGTACTTCAGTACGTACTCAGACAAGAAAGCAGCGGTCGTCGAACGGTTCAACAGAACACTAAAAACTGCGATGTGGAAGTATTTCTACACCAAGGGGACGTATAAATGAATCGATGTCCTAGACGATCTCGTTGGGAACTATAACAACACAAAACACAGTGTTATTCTGCTGAAGCCTAAGGACATAAATAAGTCAAACGAGAATCAGGTTTGGAATACATTGTTCGGCCTCCATTTTGGTGGTTATCCTTTACCCAAATTTAAGATTGGAGACACTGTGAGGGTGTCAAAGTACAAGAGTATATTTACGAAAGGCTATGTCAACCTTGTCAACCTTGTCAACCTTGTCAACCTTGTCAACCTTGTCAACCTTGTCAACCTTGTCAACCTTGTCAACCTTGTCAACCTTGTCAACCTTGTCAACCTTGTCAACCTTGTCAACCTTGTCAACCTTGTCAACCTTGTCAACCTTGTCAACCTTGTCAACCTTGTCAACCTTGTCAACCATGTAAACCTTGTAAACCTTGTAAACCAAGGAGTGCATGTATATCTGCGGGTAGTAGCTTGCGTGGTATATAATTTGTACAAAAATGTGGGTATGTGTATTTCCCTCTGTATTTTTTCAACATGATTTTGCTACAGTATCAATTTTATCGTACGCGATGGATCTACCACCATGCGCTCTGGCATGCATGCATACATATCTTTTATGAGTTCTTTGTTTTCTAGTTGTTTTGGGGGATGGTGCACATGTGCAACATTAACAGTGACGGTTACAAGTTGACCATCAAGGACTTTTAATGACTTTAATATAGCCATGTTCGTTTTGCTAGGCTGATTTTTAGGGGGAGGAGTTATACCATTAAGGGATCGGAGGGATAATGTAAGCGAGGCATAATAAACATCATTTATTGAATATTTATTGAACAAAAACAAGTTTCAACATATTAAAAACGTCAATATTATTTACATCATGACCGTCGCGCATAAATAGACAAACTAAGCGTGGGTGCACTGGAAGCATATGCCCCCACGTTTACTGAAAAGTGCTCTCATTCAGTGAAAAACTGTCATGTCTCTGACAAAACATTTCAAAACACGATTCATTTTTTTGGAAATTTCCTCGCAGAAATCGCCGAAAATGCACTTCTGGGGCATGATATGAAATTCAATTCTGGGGGCTTCGCGCCCTAGGTCCTCCGGGGCCGGAGGGCCCTTTTCAATTTGGGCCAGGAGCACTCTAGCCCAAAGTTACGCCACTGAACAGAGGTATATTGATATACTAGGGTGACCCCTGTAGCCAGGCCTGACTTGTGCACTGCGACAGAAGAAAACTTTTACGATCAAATTGAGAGCTAGATTTAACAAATAAGGTTGTACATTTGGTATACTTCATAGACTTGAAAAGTGTCTTATGCATTTAATATAGGTAGGGGAAAGTAAATGCAATACTGCCAGTGGATCGCCTTTATGTAAGAAACTGTATGGACTGATTTGGTCAAAATCTTTAAATCTTTGACTTTGCTGGTATTTGACAGTTGGTACATAATAAGGGACTGGTCATTAATTAAAGTGGGGAGGACTGGTGCAAATGAAATATACCGTCAATGTTCAATTCTCTCTCACCCTCTCCCAAACTGAAGCGTACTTTTTCTGACCCTTCCCCATCCCTTGTTTCAAGACCGTTCATAACTCATATTTTGAATCGTGTTGCCCTCCTGCCTGACTTAGTGTTTTAGTTCATTCACAGTTTAATATAAAGGCAAAAATGTTCTCCTGCTTCCGTTTAATTAACTGTATTCTTGTTTTATATTAAATACAAAGTTTGCTATTCATTTTGCTTGCATAAATTTATATGACCCCCCCCCCCCATTTTCCTTTGCATGAAAATCAGTGGCCCTCACTCATTTTGCACCATCCACCGTCTAATTAATGACCGGTCCCTAAGTCAACATAGTTACTACTTCCTCGGGAAGACCTCCTTTTTTTTTGGCCCGGCGCCCTTTGATCGCTCGTTGTTCACCGGACAATATGCAAATTTGTGAGCTTGAGGGGTCAGTTCAAACACTCAGTTTGACTTCACCGGGATTTTAAAACCTGAATGCTATTGAACAGGCGAGCCTTTTTAATAGTCACGAGGTAAAGTTCCCTGTTTCATACTTGAGCTATTACATAAAATGCAGATGTAGGGCAGGGAGAGGCAAAACTTTTCAAAGGCAACTCTTCCATTGCCAAATGCCGCTTATGTCTTGTCAGAAACATGACACTTTTTAACTGAAAGAGAGCACTTTTCAGTAAACCTGGGGGCATATGCTTCCAGTGCACCCACACTTAGTTTGCCTATTTATGCGCGACGGTCATAATGTAAATAATATTCTAAACAGTTACGTCTTGTACAATTTATTCCTGCTTTGACGTTTTTAATATGTTGAAACTTGTTTTTGTTCAATAAATGTTCAATAAATGATGTTATTATGCCTCGCTTACATTATCTCTCCGATCCCTTAATGGTATAACTCCTCCCCCTAAAAATCAGCCTAGCAAAATGAACATGGCTATATTAAAGTCATTAAAAATCCATGATGGTCAACTTGTAAACGTCACTGTTAATTTTGCACACGTGCACCACCCCCCAAAACAACTAGATAACAAAGAACTCATAAAAGATATGTATGCATGCATGCTAGAGCGCATGGTGGTAGATCCATCGCGTACGATAGAAGTGATACTGTAGCAAAATCATGTTGAAAAAAATACAGAGGGAAATGCACATACCCACATTTTTGTATAAATTACACCCATACAGTATATATTACACACACATAGACATACCATGCAAGTTACTACCCGCAGATATACATGCACTCCTTGGTTTACAAGGTTTACAAGGTTTACAAGGTTTACAAGGTTTACAAGCCGGTTTACAAGGTTTACAAGGTTTACAAGGTTTACAAGGTTTACAAGGTTTACAAGGTTTACAAGGTTTACAAGGTTTACAAGGTTTACAAGGTTTACAAGGTTTACAAGGTTTACAAGGTTTACAAGCCGGTTTACAAGCCGGTTTACAAGGTTTACAAGGTTTACAAGGTTTACAAGGTTTACAAGGTTTACAAGGTTTACAAGGTTTACAAGGTTTACAAGGTTTACAAGGTTTACAAGGTTTACAACGTTTACAGGGTTACAAGATTTACATGGTTTTTGCATGGTTCCGATAGGGGCCACAGGGGATCGGTTGTGGGTTGCTTGGGACAGGACGGGACAGGGATTTAATTAAATTAGCTAGCGAGACATGAACCACAGCCTACAACCGGATTTCTGGTGAAGGGAAATTCGAGTGTAGACTGTACCCAGTCCCTCCTGAAGACGGCGCGCAGGAGAGAAAAGGAGGGACTGTGGACAATGTCGCTGAAGTTGCACCGTGCCACAGAATAGTAATACAACCAGAAGTCCAACTCAAGTGAAAGCTTGTCCGCATTTCTTCAATGCGCAGGCGCGATATTTTACGCCATCCGACGCCATTCTACGCCATCCTACGCCATCCTGACAAGTTCCCCCGGCAGTTTTAACCTTCTTTTGAAGGATCAAACTGCCGGGGGAACTTGCCAGGATGGCGTAGGATGGCGTAGGATGGCGAGGAATCCAGATGCGCGAGGCGACATGCTCGAGGACATAAACTTCAAAGGTTCCGACGCGAGTTGGACTTCTGGTTGTATTACTATTCTGTGACCGTGCCCTGAGGAACGCAAAATTCCCATTGGCTAAAATCGTTGATTGACAGGTCAAGCCTAATTAAAATTCAAGAATAATCAATCGTCTGGACGAATGTAGTTTACAGATTTACGATCTATATCGCATTTTCGCTGTGATATTTGTTTTAATTTTACAACACGAATTAATAGGTTGGCAATTATTTCTTAGTTGAAAGGAAAAGTAAGTTGTATTTTCTCGACAGGTTAGCTGAAATCAACAGGGCGAGAACGGAGAAGCCGAGAACACGAACGGTCCAGTCTGGTTGTATCCTGGTTGTACATACGGTTTGTTTGCTACTTGAAGACAACCTATTCCGATTTGCTGACCATTTCAACATGTAATATACAGCGACTTTTATCTGATATCAGATAATACATTTCTGATTTCGGCAAGGGACAACGTAACGAAATTTTGTCTCGACGAACATAAACACCGCGTAAACAAGAAAGCCGCGTTCGAATATCTCTTCATCCGACGACACGTCTGTAACAAATTTCATATCAAAATAAACCGCAAGGTACTGGAAACATCTTTGTTACAAAATTATAACGGTTTCATTAAATTTCAAAAAGTTGAAAACTCCAGGACGCTTTGAGTAGTGAAATATAATTTCAGTTGTCGAATATAAATAGGGAATATGACAGACTTCGATCGCTGTTTGAATCAATATTTTTGTCATATTCAAACGATCATGTTGACATATACATAATTTGGTTATATGGGACCGCATGGTTCTACGTTAAGTAAAATTATAAACTCAATCTAACGAATAATATTGAGAAATTTTAATATAAAATTTTAAAACATTACTGGGGGAGCCTAGGACAAACGCAACTTCAACGACAATGTCCACAGTCCCTCCTTTTCTCTCCCGCCCGCCGTCTTCAGGAGGGACTGGGTACAGTCTAATCGACGGCTGAATCGAAGGCCGAATCGAAGGCTTGAATCGATATCGAAGGCTGAATGTGGTGCATACTTCACAGTGGTCACGAGATTTACCCAGCGTGCTACAACTCACCGAGCTAGTGGAAAACATTTTTTCGATATTTTGTCCGTTCGGTTCGTATTTATATAATTCATTTCGGTTGCTCTTTAATCAATTAACTTTTTGCCGACTGGGGGCAAGAATTTGCCGAATTTGGCGACTCACTGACGAGAGGGGGTAGGGTGGGGGAGTGTGTCCTCCAACCCCCTACACCGGCTCATTTAGCGCCGCCTCTGCTAACGCGCCAGACGATTTTGCTCGTCATTGGAAGGCCTCTAGGGTTGAAAGGGTTAATCAAAGGCTAATACAATATATTTGATTCTTGTCAAGAACAGGGACTTTCATCAGTTTCTATTGCGTTTCGGTCGCAGACCCTACAAAATTATATACATGGACCAAACTTTTTTCTGATTTTGTTTTTACATCGTTGTAGTTTCGATATCTAAATGCAAGAAGTTTAGAAGGTTGCAGGCCAACGAAAAAGATTAGAAGGTTGCAGGAATGGTCATTGGAAGGTTGCAGGTTTGAACCCTGTCTGTGGGTCAAAAATATTTTCTGAGTAATTGAGCTTGACGAACGTCCACCATACGTCTGTTACATTACACTAAGGTCCCAAGCTTACCACATGCACTACATGTACAAGTTATCGTAAAAATACTTCGCAGCCATTAAATTCGAGGAAACACGTGTTTTTGTCAAACCCACGCGAGGAATGCGCGTTGTTGTAAATTGTCAATCCTGTACCGCGTAACTAGAACGTAAACGGGTTGGTTTTCATATCGGATTGGACTGTGCAATCGGTTACATAAAGCATTCCGGTATCAATGTACGTAACTGGGGCCTTTTAGTACATTGGATCGGAAATGGTTTCCCGGCTGAGCTCATCATTCCTAACACGAAGTACTTGCTTAGTTAATTTGTCTGCTGACCAAAGAGATTTCATGCTCACCCTCATCAGAATCTGAGGATTTTTGTCAGATTTTTGTGTCAGTTTCTGATTTTTGTGGTTAAAATAAGATGAACAATGCCTGGAAAAGTAAAAGTGCGAATACTCTCAGCCAGGGGTTTACCGGTTATGGATCGTTCAAGTGATTTAGCTGATGCTTTTGCAGAGGTTAGTTGTTCTTTAATCTTTAGAGTTAATAGAGTTATCACTTATCAATAGAGCTTGACTTTTTCACTGCCCCTGGCTAACCAGACGGTTTTACTCGTCAAAGGGAGAAATCTAGGAGTGAAAGAGTTAATATACATGTAGTACAAACAGTACATATACATTTACTTGTAAAGGCTTCTAGGACAGCGTCGGCCACGGTTGAAATCCAAATATTACCAGGGTTAAGTCACGTTGGCCTGAAAAACAGAGAAAAATCTTCTCGACGTTTCGAGCGAAGGCCCTTCGTCAGGAGAAATTAGTAAACAACTCACATGTGGTCACGCATATTTATAGCAGAGCTACAATGGGAATCACGTGAACACATGTAAGCCAATAAAAACAAAGTAAACAAATAGATTAATATGTAATTTTAGCCTGTGTGCAGGTGCTGACCCAATGTTTTTATTAGCTTACATGTGTTCACGTGATTCCCATTGTAGCTCTGCTATAAATACACGTGACCACATGTGAGTTGTTGTTTGCAGGTGCTGACCCAATGTAATTTTAGCCTGTGTGCAGGTGCTGACCCATTGTTTTTATTGGCTTACATGTGTTCACGTGATTCCCATTGTAGCTCTGCTATAAATACGCGTGACCACATGTGAGTTGTTTACTAATTTCTCCTGACGAAGGGCCTTCGCTCGAAACATTGAGAAGATTTTTCTCTGTTTTTCAGGCCAACGTGACTTAACCCTGGTAATATTTACATCTACTTGAACTTGGACCTTTAGACCAGGGATAGTAATGAATGCACTTGTCAAAGTTTAGGCCCAGGGGAGGGGGGATGGGCAAACCACGGGGATTTGACATTTTTTAAAAATTTACATCAAATTCCTTACCCATGTGACAAACATTTGTGTCAAAATATTAAAGAAAAAAACTTCTCTGTGCAATATTGAATAAAACACAAAAATACAATAAAAACAACTCATATTTTAATTTACTTACCAGATTCATCACCACGAAGCAATTTCAAAAAAAGATGGTGGGCTTTTCACTTTTTCCACGCGTGTTTGTAATTGGTGGTCACCAGACTCCTGCGTGGAAATTTCAAATATCTCCTCTCTCAGGATGGTCATTTTTGTCAAATTCCTTACCCCACGGGGGCATGAAAGTTGCCAAATCCCCTTTGGTTGCCTATCCCCCCCCTGGGGCTTAACATTGATAGGTGTATAACGATATGTTTACCAGTATTTTACAGGGCCTTCATTGATAACAGTCGTTGACTGATGGAATTACTCTGTTTAAAGATATTATATATTCAAACTTTATTCTCGTTCATGATTGGCCAAAACACCCCGCTAATTCTCCATATCTGGAAGCTGACGCGTTATTTCAGCTGCTGACGTGATCAGCGTGCGATAATACCTCGGCTTCGGCTGATAACACTTACCTCGACCTTGATTATCCAGATATCACAAAAACCGAATCCAATAATTGTTTTATTATATATTGTATTCAATCTCGATGTTTTTTAGCTTCCCATGGAGTAAGATGAGCCACCATTTTTTCGTGCTTCCACATAAAAAGATTTCAAAACTTTTGCAAGTTGTTCTTTTTCGTTCGGTTCCTGGATTTCTTTTTCTCTAAGATCACTCATAGAAGAGTTCTTTTGCAACTTTGGTCGATCTTTTTGTGTTTTCAGAGTCTTTGTTTAACTGTATGCGCTTAGCCAATGAAAAGACAGGAAGTTACTACAATGTATAATAAAATATGTTATCTGCCAAAGCTGAAGGCTGAAGCTGATAATGTGGTCTGAGACCTTGATAATTCTTGATATCAAAAAAGTCGAATTCAATAATTGTTTTATTATATATACATTTCAGTTGAAAATATAAAAAAAATCACTCCCTCATATGGAGCAGCTGCTCTCAGTAATAATGAACATTTAGTAGCAATACTGTTCGAGTTTCTCTGTTTACATCCTATCACTGTTAAGTTTGTTTTCTATTTTGTGTGTTCTTAATATTAAAAGTAGTTTAAACGTATATTTGTTGCATGTTTTCACTTGCCCATTGTTTTTTACACCCATGGCTGTCGTCTTATCTTTTTTCATGCTTAAATAATTTTTTTATTGTAAAATCACTTGTGACTTAAGGCGGTTTTCCACTAGGTGAAAAATGTTGTGCGAAGCGACATATGTTGCCTGGTGGAAAACCGCCTTAAGTGTAGCTTACAAGTCTATAATTTGGCATAAAAATCGGAAAAGGAGCAATTTTTCTTCTGTAAAACGTACTAGTGCTGTTGAAACTTGAAGTATATATTAACATGTAGGTGAAAACTGTTTCAGGACTTCAAATTTTGAAATGAAAAGTTGTTTTTGTTATATTAATAAATGTGATAAATGAATATAGCCAGCCAGCCAGGCAGTTGTTTGAGTATACTAAGGATTTTGGGGGTAAAAATAAAGGCCTGAGGAAACTCTTATTAAAACCGTCTTCCGCCCACTTTGTTATTTTTAAAAATTAACGAGGTATGATTGATACAGTATGTGTTGTCAAAAGAACAAAGCGTATGTTTTGATTTCATCCCACGGAAATATAGTCTTTCTCGGCGTCTGGTTTTAGTCCAGACTAGTCTAGGTAGACTTGCAATAAATACACGAGCTCGAATTGAAGGCGTTTGTCCATGGTATATCTAGACCCGATCTAGAGAAGAAGTCGAAGAATTGGAAACTACGATAAGAAACCGAGAAATTTGACAATTTGAGAATATACGTATATATTGATTCAAAATTCCACCATAATAAAAGATAAATACGATTTGATAGCCGCCTTGATATAGTTTCGACTAAATTAATAAAATATATAATTTTGTAGCATTAGAATTTAAATTTTAGAGTACAGGTAGACCATGCATTTAATATATTGATACATAATTATAAACACCTCTCAACCGTATAAACTCAGTCATCCACAACTAAGACTAATTGCTCCGAGATTCCCGTTTTGTAACTTATGGGTCTACTTTTCTGACAACCATTGTTCAGCACTGCCATAAACAACTTGGAGTTTCGCATCGGCTTCGCCTTCAGTAGCCTTCGTCACTGATCATCGAACGAAGACCATGAGTAGACCGCTTTCCGCAAGGTCTCCACCTGCCACAACGAAATTCCTCACCGTGCCATGTTGAAGTCGATGAAGTTCACAGAACACAAATGGCAATATCTGATATATCCGACTTTTACCAAAACCAGTGGGCGAAACAGCAACGACATCTTGGCTGTCAACAGCGAGCTTTCGAGTGCACGTCGTTTGTTCTGGTTTCAAAGACTCATAGCCGAAATGTGTCAATGAATTTATTAACAAAGCAGTTTCGAAAAATCCTTCTATGGTTTGATTTTCCGACATATTAACAAGACGCCTGTTCAGGCGTTCACTCGGGCTACTGCAAAATCACAGTACTATATGCAGTTCTAAGATCTAAAGTCTATTAAACACACTGGTCACAGACAAAAGTCAAAACACAAACCAATTCTCCGATAGAAAACACAATTTGCAATAACAAAACACGATTGTCTGTATTTATTAAGGTATTTCCACACATGTACACAGCGTTCATATGTCGAGTCTCTTCAGGTATTAAATATCAACACAACTATTATTAACGGCGTGTGCGATTGTAAGTATAAGGGTAAGTGTAAGTTATATAATATCAAGATACTTGCCAGCGACATTAGTGACCAATAACTATGTCTGTGAACACACAGAACACATCCGAGACAGGTAATCAGACATCAGGAAAGCAAAGAAAGAAAGTATTATTTCCACACATGTACAGTGTTAATAATCCTTAGAGATTGTAGCTTGAAAGTTAAGTCAAGGGCTTATACTAGTCTTGTGCGTCCCCAACTAGAATATGCCTGCTCTGTATGGAATCCTTACACTAAAAGGAATATTAATAACATCGAGATGATACAGCGCATGGCTGCTAGATTTACTCATAGCGACTACTCTAGAGCTAGCCATATCTCTCCTATGATTGATCATTTAGGCTGGGACTCACTTGAGCAACGTAGATTACTGTATCAAGCCACCATGTAGATCCAGCAAGGTCTCGTAGGTATTAGTTTCCTTAAGGAGGTGTGCCTTTTAAGTAGAGTTTCCAGGTTGCCTAACACCTCTCCTTTTCGTCAGATCCAGTGCAGTAATAACATATATAAGTATTCATTTTATCCTAGAACAATAGTTACGTGGAATCAGATTCCATATAGTAATCTCTCGTCTATATCTAGTATTCCAAGTTTCAAAACCTCCGCTATGCCTACAATTAAGTCCCTCTGTCATCCATCTTGTTGATTGATTTTTTATTTTAATTTCTTATATATTACTTGTATATTTAAATCATTTTATTAGTTGTTTTTCTTTTCTCCTTTTTCTTTGTTTTGATATATATCATATATGTACTATATTATAATATGTAATTTTAATATGTACCTGTAAACCTCCTAGTATAGTGTAATAACACTGATTTAGGAGTATTTCATTAAAGCATTAAAAGCGTTCAATATGTCAAGTCTCTTCACCTTATTACACAGCTCCTTAAGTTCACTTAATGAACAGTGATTGTAAGCGTGTATAATAATATCAAGATACTTGCCAGAGACATTACTGCCCAATAACTATGTCTGTGAACACACAAAACACATCCGAGACGAGAAAGGGCACTCACTCAGTCGAAATCCGACATAATAAATGATTAAATGAATGAATTGGTTACAGAAACGTACACGATAAACAGATTCGAGAAATGGCGATGACCTTGTCACGGTGTGCACCTTGACGGTGCACCTTTGGGAAAGTTGTTTATCTGAATGAACCAATCAAAATCCTTACTTCAATTAGTCAGCCAATCAGAGCTCCTGTCCATTAGATGGACGGAGTCCCCATAGTTTTGTTAAGAGTTTCCTCAGGCCTTTATTTTTCTCGCCTTCTCGCTCGCCCGTAACTCTGCCCGCGCTGCCGGGTTTAGCGGAAGGTGGGAACAAATAAAGGCCTGACATTCAGATTAATCTATTCAATGCCTTTCGAAAATGCCAATGTTTTTAGATACTCTAACAATGTTCTTCGTAAAAAAACATTGGAAAGAAATGGAAAGAAAGAACTGCAAAATATAAACTTAATATTTTGTTAAAGTTTTAACACTTGCTTCAGTGGATGCGACGTGGAATTTTATTCATCTCAACATTTTTTACGAATTATTATCCTTAAATTTTGCTTTGTCCTCGTTACCCTTTTCTTTAAAAAATAGAGTTAAGGTGGCTCCACACAGTTTCTTGAAAAATGGAAAATACAAGTGTGAGGAGTCCAAAATACGTAATTAAACAATTCGGAAAAGAATAAAACTAAATGTTATGCATAGTTAACAGTCTGACAATCAAAAACTGTTACCAAATAAATAGCAACAGACCATAAAAGCAAAGAACTCACGATCAAGCTCTCGGCAACGGCCTCCGTGGCTCAGTGGTCAGAGCATTGCACTAGAATCGCAAGGTCGTGGGTTCAATTCCTGCCGGAAGGCCTGTGTAGTTGCATTTTTCGCAACTGGTCCCGGTTTGGTCTTATAATGTATGTATCCTGCACTCGAATTTTCCTTCACCTGAAATCCCTAGAACATCTGTAATCGAGTGAAATGCCCAATATTACTTCTAATTGGCAACAATGACTTTTCAAAATGGCTGCCAATTACCCTTCAAACTAATTTAATTCGAAAAAAACTTTGGTGACCCCCAGTTTGCTTTTCATTAAAACTTTTCTTGAAGTATGAGTAATCAATAGGTCAATTTAAAAAAAATTCTGTAAAACGAAATTTTTTAAAAATTAAGAAACATGATTTTTCCGGAAAAAAAATTAAAACGTTTTAATGAAAATAAAATGGATTAATTCATAGCATAACCATGGTTTCTGTGGTGTAAAAACCTGAGGTGAAACAAATCTTCACCTCCTGGTACTCAATTTCCCACTCACTACATATAATTCTATTGATGAATAGATATCGAGCAGTGAACTCCATTCTTCATATCAGTTTATCTGGAATTCTAACTTCAGTCATTATCACGCTTCAAAGGTGAATTCAGGAATTTGGTATACACATCAATCCCCTACACTTTCTGTTACCCCTTTTGATTGCGTAGGGAACAGTTTGTAGGGGGACTGAAAGCAACGTCATATATAGCTGACTTCATTTTTTGCCCAAGAGTTGTGTGCCAGACGTCCAGTTATGAAAATTGAGTTAGCCTATGAAAACTGTTACCGAGTAGATTAGTGAATCAGATTGCAGCAAATTTCTACAAATTATGCGTAGAGAATGGCTGCAGTTGCACCCACTACATGTAAGTAAGCTAATCTTGATTGAGTATTTTAACTTATATTTACATGTACCTTCATTGGGAGGTTATGTTCCCCCCCTGATTGTTAGTCTGTTTGTCATTGTCACCAGAATATTTCAAAAGGTATCATTCTAATTTTTATGTAACCATGGCCACACACTAAGGACCAACTATTAAATTTTGATTAAATTTATTGGCGAGAATTGGATAAGAATTTCGTAATAATATGATCATAAAATTCTCCTTGTAGAAGAAACGAATGAAATTCGGTGATGAGAATTTTATCAAAATATGTAAGCTTCTTTGTAGAGGAACAGAGGAACGGTGAGAAAATTTTTTTTTATCGCACTTGTTATTCTTATTCTATTACTCAAACGAATGTTTAGCTGAATTAACCAGTATAGTAATGTGTAATGGGATTGACAGTTCCATTGTACTGTACATTTTAATTATAGAATAGAGAGTTCATGCCTGGACGAAGAGACTTCAGTCTCTTGTTTATTCTATTTTTAGAATAGTACAAGTACAATTTTAAAAGCATTCTATTCATATATGTATACGTCCGGTGACTTTTAGCCTGGTTAGCAAGATTACTTGTCTTCCTGTAAACGTTTCTAATTTCCTGTTGGCAGAGGTATCCAGTTTTACGTACCCTGTATACTCTTTGTACAGTAGTGTTTTAATTTATCAAGATAATTACCGGTTAAGATTATTAACAAGATAATTAAATAAATTAAGTACAAGATAATTATCAAGTTAATTAGGGGCAAAAAAAACACACCTAGGTTTCCATCTTATTTGCAACGTACGTGTACAGCAGGGTAAGTCAAATTTCTTTTCTTTTACTTTTTTTCATTTAGTGCCTCTGATATTGACTCTTAGCCAGTCGTTAGATTAATAAGGGGGGGGGGGGGGGGGGGGGAGGGGAGTTTGCAGGCGCAACGGGAATTATGAGGTTGATCGTGCATTGTGGGAATGAGGAAACGTCGAAATTTAACGACTGGCAGATCTTAGTAAAAAAGTTTGCGATAGAGTCCAACACTTGTATGGCTAAATTTTGTGTCGAAATGGCAAATATATGGGCCTGAAATGGAACACATTACTCAAGAAAGCTAGAACTTACGAACACAGAACGGTCTCTGGGATATTTTCAACAAGTAGTTTTTCCGTTGATGTGAATGCGTGTCGACTGCGGACTTTACAGAATTGCATGCAGACGACGGAGAGAAAAGTTTGAATTGCTTCCACGCCAACGTACAAATTTACAAATAAACCTCATAAACAAAGGTAATAACGAATACAGACGCGGAGACACTTTCAACGCTCCTTTTAACATTTGAACATAGTACTGTTGTTGTCAATGTTTTGTCGGGCCAGCAATAAGCGATAACTTTGTATATATTGATTTGTAACCTTCCACTTATAGCTCATTTGCTTTTGAGGCCTTTACTTGTGCCTTGCGATAATTGTTAACGTTCGTTAAATGTTTGAGTGTTTGTGCCGTGTGGCAGACTGGCAGTGACTCAACAACCAAATGATGACCGCAGATATGATAGTTTCACCTGTTGAAACACCCTGCCTGCGATTGCAAATCTTTTGTTTATATAGCAACAACAAAGTAAGCTTTAAATGCGGGAATTTGGACTAATACTGCTCTAGTTAAACGTTTTAAGCCTAAGGGAGTTTTTACTTGACAGAAAAACAAGGACAATCAAAGTATAAAAAACTAAAAGCACCTGAAACGGTCTCTTGCTAAACAAGTTCAAAATCCGCCATTACTCGTTTAGCCATCTTTATTTAGGATCTGCCAGTCC
Organism: Corallium rubrum; assembly: GCA_964035015.1. Classification (NCBI taxonomy): domain Eukaryota; kingdom Metazoa; phylum Cnidaria; class Anthozoa; order Scleralcyonacea; family Coralliidae; genus Corallium; species Corallium rubrum. The sequence goes on from OZ036005.1 coordinate 14,413,070, forward strand.
TCTCCCGCGTGTGAACATTTCCATCAGGCATCGCAAACCTCAAATTTCCAGAGACGACTGGGTACGAGTCAGCCTCTGATACATGGGTTTTTGGTCAAGGGAAAATCTCGAGATTTTTCTTTACCAAAAATCCTTAGAACATGTAGTTAATTAATCAAGCGAAATATGCGAAGTATTATCTGACGTAGTATTGTGACTGCATGGGTCTTCTCCTGGCTCTCACGCAACGAGAAGACATTGGTTGCGACTGGTTACGCTCTCTCTAAAATTGTGTGGTTTTTAATTAGCGGTTTTGGAAAACACTTAGGAAGGAGTGGCAAGGATTCGTTTGTCCTGTTTTTGGAAGTCTACACTATCGAGTTTATCGGCTATCATGCGAAAATATTGTCAAATTGTAAAGAACTAATAAGCTCTCTTACGTAATTAACGTAAGGTCTCGCGACGTTTTGTAGGGTCCCCAAACGTAACGTAAGGTACCACAACCTACGTAAGACCTTAAAACAGAGTCCTGTTTGACAACGTAACGTAAGGTCTCACAACGTAACATGAGGTCTCGCAATGTAACGTAAAATATCACAACGTAACGTAAGGTCTTGGAAGATAACGTAAGGTACCATAACGTAACGTAACGTAAGATCTCTAAACGTAACGTAATGTTTTACTGTAAGCCCCGTTTACACGACACGAGTTTTTGGTACGGCACTCTTAAATTTCGGCACGTGTTGAGCTATCGGAACAATTTAAGCATTAATAAACGTGAATAACAATATTAGGTATTTTCAAACATGGCGGACGAAAACGCGGTAAATAAATTCGCTGTAGGTTGGTAGCTTTACATTAAGAAAAGCAAAAATGTCATGCAGACACAATTTAAAGACAGCTCTTCTCCACGAATACCTGTTTTCATTTCTTAGCCGTATGCAACGAAACTTGAGTTGCATCCTCTGCCCATGCAATAATGTATAAGCCTTCTAGTTGCTTCATCTGACCATATTTTGCCCCTAATTTTAGTTGTAGGCGACTTTGTAGACGCCATGTTGCCTTTGTTTTGTACGCGGCCCCTAAATTTAGGCGGGCCGAGACTATATACCTATCACGGCGGTCTCGGCACCCCAACATTTTGGGTACGCGAGCCGTTGTTGTACCCGTTTACACGACATTAATCAGGGGTGCCGTCTCAAAACAAATTGGTCCGTGGGCCGGAATTTAAGGGTGCCGTACCAAAATCACTTGTCGTGTAAACGGGGCTTGTAGTCTTTTAATGCAACATAAGGTAGCACAATGTACAGGTTTAACGTAAGGTCTCGTAATGAACGTAACATACGCTTTCTCATGCACGTAACACTTTACCACAACGTAACATAGTCTCACATCGTAAAGTAACGTCTTGTAACATACGTGAATAAGACCTTCCGGAACCCTTTGCTTGCCAGGATGTCCAACAGTAAAATCGCGTAGACGTTAGACAAAGTAAAACAATTAGCAATTATATATGCAAATTGTGATATTCGAAGTTTCTGAATACAAAATGAACAACAAAATAGCTTTATTTTTTTTTTGTTTTGTATACGTCATTGCGGCAAGTGTTTAGAAGGCGATCAAAATTTGGGGTCTGTGTCGAGTGATGTCAATAGTTGTACAACTACGCCAACCAACCATTTTAGTGTTGTCTCTATTTTTAGGGGGAAAAGCACGGATTTCAAGCGCTACACTGTAAATAAACATGCTTCCATTTAACTCCTTCATATACTATATAAATAGTACCTTTCTCTTGTATACTCTATCAAATCTGATGGCGCGCATCATAATGATTTACAGAGGGCTCTCCACTTGACAGTAAAATACTAAAGTCTGTTTCGATGCGGTAGGCAAAGAGTTAATTGCTTGTCGGAAAACTTTCACAGTCAAAAGAAGCTGTATCAAGTATTACTGCATGCAATGTTGTGTATGATCTCAAATTTGTTGCATACTGTAGACACTTTAAGTAAATATCTTGTTTTTCTTTTTGCACTGTTCAAGGTGAAGCTAGGAAATACTGTTTATAAAACAGAAGTGTACAAGAAATCATTGAATCCTGTGTGGAATTCTGATTGGTATAGATTTGAGGTAGGCCCGAGTAAAATTCGTTATTTTTACAGAAGAATTGTAATTGGTATAGTCGACGAATTTCGAGAGAATTTGTATTGTCATCATGTTTTTTCGACTACATTTACGGTTTAAAGTCAGTTATTTTATAGAAGAAATCTATGTAACGGTTTTCCGTATTTAGATACTCTATATCCAAACACTTGGAAGTTGGAATGTTGCTCGACTTTCGAAAAGCTAAAAAACTTTTTGTTATGCTTTTCTCACGTTTTGCAAAACCATTAGGTATTTCTTTAATGCAATATTGACGTTTTATTGTAATCAATGCTATATAAGGATTTATTTATTTAGTTAAACTTTTTTTAAACCTTTTACTTCATATGAAGTGGTCTACATATAAGAGCTAGCCTCCTTCGTAGGCGTTCTTTCGGTCGGACTCTCCATCCCCACTAACGCCTGCTCCAACGAGCAACATATTCCGTTCCTTTTGTGCACATGGACCGATGAAATTACACCATTGCCGTGCTAAATAAAGCCGTCCTGGACTGGTATTGTTCTGTGTAATTGTTTAGTCGAAAGCTAATATTTTGAAACGTTTAGCCTAGAACTTCACGAAATTTACGAAGAATACTGTTTTGACTATGTTCTTGCTGCCTATGGAAACAAATAAGCGTGAAAGTTATTGTAGAGCGTAAGAGAAATTTAAGATTGTAAACAAAAGCTCAAATCTAAGGTGTTTTAGTGTCTGAAGCGACTGCCTGAATTAGTTTACTTGGAAGCTAATTATAGCTCAGAGCTTTACAAAATTTACGACGAATGGTATTATGAATATATTCTTGCTGGTCGTGTAAATAAATCTGTGCGAAAAGCTTTAAAAAGCTACTAGTGTCGACAAAATGTTCAAGGTCTATGGCTGTAGATGCATGGTATCGGATTCGCCGATTCAGATTTTCTTTCGTTGTCCAAGGAATCCCTCGCACTAGTCTCATTTACAGGCGTTCTTTGTATCGGTCAGTAGATAACCCCCCCCCCCCCCATATAGCGTATCAAAGGGATGCCGCCTCATTAAATATTCGGTATGATGCACGGTATGATGCACGGTGTGACGCCCCCCTGTGACGCCCGGTGGTGTGACGCCCGGTGACGCCCGAAGGGTTTGAATTGGCAGAGACAACTGCTCTGGTGAAACCTGAATATTATTTGAATAATATGGAGACTTTGAATATTATATTAGTTAGAACCTAAATGATCAAACAGTCTTATACACGTTTTGTGGCAATAAGTGTTTAGAGAGTTATCGTTTACTTTGGCCTAGTTTGTAGAGGAACGAAACAGAAAATGGATAGAGACACTTTATATTTTTTATCTTAACTTTGGCCTAGTTTGTAGAGGAACGAAACAGAAAATGGATAGAGACACTTTATATTTTTTATCTTATACCTGGAATTTAGCGGGTTTTTGGTTAAGTAATCTGTGTGTTATTTACGAAGAGATGAATGTTAACAGTTTTGGTCGAATTATCACTTATCTAACCCTAGTGTATAGAGTATACGAATCCTTGGATGAAGAATCAATTCGAGAAGCCATAAAAAGAACTAATCTTAAGTGTCGAAATATAAAGGCAAAGCGATTTATTACTTTGAAAGCGTTGTTAGGTTAACTGGAGTACAAACGGAGTAAGTCATCCTAGAATCACTGCTAACTAAACCCTCGTTTATAAGCGAGGAAATCGTAGGAAGATAGAATCAGTGCTGCCACTCTATTTTATCAATTTCACCTACCGCGTACTTATTTTCCCCCTACTTTCCCCTACGGGGATATTTTCATATTTCCCCTACGTTCCCCTACTTTACACGAAATCACCCCACGCCTTCACCTACGTTATAGCGCCCGACGGAGACCTGCTCGCAGGCTACTACACCTTTAGGTCAAAACAACAAATGTATTTAGATTCATTGCTTATATTTGACCCAATTTAATATACAGAACTACTAATACAAAATTATCAGATATTACAGGTAGAATTAGAAATGAAGACACGTAGATGGAATAGGGGAACTAATTAAACTGGTTTATTATGTATTTTGAGTTAAAGGTGGTCTACAGTCGGTTCTGCGCATGTGCGAAGGTTTGTTTACGTTTTTGTTTTGATCCATATAAATGTCACAGCATGAAGTACACATCATGCATGGTGCCGCTGTGCGTGACTGACTGTCGGCCAGGCCGATATTAAAACTCTGATCCTGGCTGGTTCTAACCCAGTGTAGTCAAAGTGTCATAATTTGTCGTTACAAAAAGGCATTAGTGTGTGAGTTATTCGGAGTCATGGAATCAAGATTCTATCTTTGCGTTTCTGATAAATGAGTCATCACCTCAAACACGGTGAGACACCACAAACGACCCACATGGGAATTGTGAGAGAGTATCAGAGCAATCATGCAAGTAATTACCGTTGGTAACTGGTTATTCATTCATTGGGAATTGTGCTTCCGTTGCTTGTGTATATCAAATTGCATGGCATGCGCATGTGTCCGCAAGAGGTCTAGCCTGCGTGTCAGGCTCTTAGCTTGTTCTGGGGTGCGGGTTTAGGGGGGGGGGGGGGGGGGGGGGCTACAAGAGGGCCACTATTGCAGCTCTGCCAGCGACCCCTTTATTTATTCGTGTTTTTCGTGGGGGTTTTTCTAATTACTTTTATATTATCGTCAATTCACCTACATTCCCCTACATATAGGCTGTTTTCCCCGTAGGTTTCCCCTACAACCTACAATTAGCCAAATTCCCCTACCGTAGGGGAATTCCCCTACGAGTGGCAGCACTGGATAGAATGAAGAATCAATTCGAGAAGCCGTGAGAAGAACGATTTTAAGTGTGGAAATATAAACCCAAAGCGGTTTATTACTTTGAAAGCGTTGCTACGCTTTCTGTTACTAAGTGTGATATTTGCATATTTATCCTCAGTGCACGTGCAGGAGACAAAAGGGAAAGCTCGTTAAAGTTACTAATGACCTAAATATAACCGGATTTGCATATAAGTAGAATATTTAATTCATTTTAGGGGTGATCATGAGTTTTTTGGGAATAATAAGGGGCCTGAAGAGGTATTAATATATGGGCAAGTTTAGGCGAAAAAGTTAGTCTTAGGACTATAGTCTTAGTTTTAGGACTATATAGTCTTAGTCTTAGGACTATAGTCTTAGTCTTAGGACTATAGTCTTAGTTTTAGGACTATATAGTCTTAGTCTTAGGACTATAGTCTTAGTCTTAGGACTATAGTCTTAGTTTTAGGACTATATAGTCTTAGTCTTAGGACTATATAGTCTTAGTTTTAGGACTATAGTCTTAGTTTTAGGACTATAGTCTTAGTCTTAGGACTATATAGTCTTAGTTTTAGGACTATAGTCTTAGTCTTAGGACTATATAGTCTTAGTCTTAGGACTATAGTCTTAGTCTTAGGACTATATAGTCTTAGTTTTAGGACTATAGTCTTAGTTTTAGGACTATAGTCTTAGTTTTAGGACTATAGTCTTAGTCTTAGGACTATATAGTCTTAGTTTTAGGACTATATAGTCTTAGTCTTAGGACTATATAGTCTTAGTCTTAGAACTATAGTCTTAGTCTTAGGACTATACAGTCTTTGGACTATATAGTCTTAGTCTTATAATGACCCCAGGGGTAACCCCCAAACACCCCCGGGGTACCCCAAACACCCCAGGGGGTAATCCCAAACACCCCCTTTCTCCTCCTCCTCCTCCTCCTCCTCTTTCTCCTCTTCCTCCTCTTTCTCCTCCCCTTCTCCTCCTCCTCCTCTTTCTCCTCCTCCTCTTTCTCCTCCTCCTCCTCTTTCTCCTCCTCCTCTTTCTCCTCCTCCTCTTTCTCCTCCTCCTCCTCTTTCTCCTCCTCCTCTTTCTCCTCCTCCTCCTCTTTCTCCTCCTCCTCTTTCTCCTCCTCCTCTTTCTCCTCCTCCTCCTCTTTCTCCTCCTCCTCCTCCTTCTCCTCTTTCTCCTCCTCCTCCTCTTTCTACTCCTCCTCCTCCTCTTTCTCCTCCTCCACCTCCTCCTCCTCCTCCTCCTCTTTCTCCTCTTTCTCCTCCTCCTCCTCTTAAATTGTGTATTTTGGTAGCGTTTTCATCAACATCTCTATTTGACAGTCAGTGTCTAAATGAGGAAAACGCTACCAAAATACACAATTTAAGAGGAGGAGGAGGAGAAAGAGGAGAAAGAGGAGGAGGAGGAGGAGGAGGAGGAGGAGGAGAAAGAGGAGGAGGAGGAGTAGAAAGAGGAGGAGGAGGAGAAAGAGGAGAAGGAGGAGGAGTTGGAGAAAGAGGAGGAGGAGGAGGAGGAGAAGGAGGAGGAGAAAGAGGAGGAGGAGGAGAAAGAGGAGGAGGAGAAAGAGGAGGAGGAGAAAGAGGAGGAGGAGGAGAAAGAGGAGGAGGAGAAAGAGGAGGAGGAGAAAGAGGAGGAGGAGGAGAAAGAGGAGGAGGAGAAAGAGGAGGAGGAGGAGAAGGGGAGGAGAAAGAGGAGGAAGAGGAGAAAGAGGAGGAGGAGGAGGAGGAGGAGGAGGAGGAGAAAGGGGGTGTTTGGGATTACCCCCTGGGGTGTTTGGGGTACCCCGGGGGTGTTTGGGGGTTACCCCTGGGGTCATTATAAGACTAAGACTATATAGTCCAAAGACTGTATAGTCCTAAGACTAAGACTATAGTTCTAAGACTAAGACTATATAGTCCTAAGACTAAGACTATATAGTCCTAAAACTAAGACTATATAGTCCTAAGACTAAGACTATAGTCCTAAAACTAAGACTATATAGTCCTAAGACTAAGACTATATAGTCCTAAAACTAAGACTATAGTCCTAAGACTAAGACTATAGTCCTAAGACTAAGACTATATAGTCCTAAAACTAAGACTATAGTCCTAAGACTAAGACTATAGTCCTAAGACTAAGACTATATAGTCCTAAAACTAAGACTATAGTCCTAAGACTAACTTTTTCGCCTAAACTTGCCCATATATTAATACCTCTTCAGGCCCCTTATTATTCCCAAAAAACTCATGATCACCCCTAAAATGAATTAAATATTCTACTTATATGCAAATCCGGTTATATTTAGGTCATTAGTAACTTTAACGAGCTTTCCCTTTTGTCTCCTGCACGTGCACTGAGGATAAATATGCAAATATCACACTTAGTAACAGAAAGCGTAGCAACGCTTTCAAAGTAATAAACCGCTTTGGGTTTATATTTCCACACTTAAAATCGTTCTTCTCACGGCTTCTCGAATTGATTCTTCATTCTATCTTCCTACGATTTCCTCGCTTATAAACGAGGGTTTAGTTAGCAGTGATTCTAGGATGACTTACTCCGTTTGTACTCCAGTTAACCTAACAACGCTTTCAAAGTAACAAATCGCTTTGCCTTTATATTTCGACACTTAAGATTAGTTCTTTTTATGGCTTCTCGAATTGATTCTTCATCCAAGGATTCGTATACTCTATACACTAGGGTTAGATAAGTGATAATTCGACCAAAACTGTTAACATTCATCTCTTCGTAAATAACACACAGATTACTTAACCAAAAACCCGCTAAATTCCAGGTATAAGATAAAAAATATAAAGTGTCTCTATCCATTTTCTGTTTCGTTCCTCTACAAACTAGGCCAAAGTTAAGATAAAAAATATAAAGTGTCTCTACCATTTTCTGTTTCGTTCCTCTACAAACTAGGCCAAAGTAAACGATAACTCTCTAAACACTTATTGCCACAAAACGTGTATAAGACTGTTTGATCATTTAGGTTCTAACTAATATAATATTCAAAGTCTCCATATTATTCAAATAATATTCAGGTTTCACCAGAGCAGTTGTCTCTGCCAATTCAAACCCTTCGGGCGTCACCGGGCGTCACACCACCGGGCGTCACAGGGGGGCGTCACACCGTGCATCATACCGTGCATCATACCGAATATTTAATGAGGCGGCATCCCTTTGATACGCTATATGGGGGGGGGGGGGGGTTATCTACTTCGGTCCTATATATAAATACTCCATCTTCACTATAATTATAAATATACCACACCAACCCTTCCCTTTCGTATGAATTTAGATCGGTTAACTTTCATCAAGCTTGGTCATGTATATATGGCCAAGGTGAAGGTCAGCCTCCCAGATTTTAGGAGCCTATCTTTGATTGGTCAATCTTCGGAACGGAATGTGTCGCTCGTTGGAGCAGGAGTTAGTGGGGAGGGAGAGTCCGACCCAAAGAACGCCTGCGAAGGAGGCTGCATAAGGGCCGTCTTGTACTATAATTATAATAATTGATGTTCGCGGGCATAAATATGTTTTTGGCCTTATTCAGATTTATTTTAGCACGAGCCGCAGGCGAGCGTTAATATTAGCTCTGAGAAGGGCCTAAAATGTATTTATGCCAAAGAACATCAACTGTATTACTATTATAATGATTTTATTGGGCATTTTGAAGGAAATCAAAGACAGTACAGTAAATATTATCTTTAACAGTGCCGCCTTCGCGTCGGTGTGTATTTCAATGCAATAAATATTTACGTAGCTCATAACTTACATATAAACTTGGCAGAAAAACGCAACATTTGTCATCAAAAGAATCTTTGCTCCAAAGTATTGACAAGAAGAGTATACAATTCCGTAAACAACTAACCAATTAGCCGGCCGAATTCTCTATTTTAGCCCGCAAAATACACCACAATGCCCGATAAAATTATTATAATGAGGGTTATTATTGATTAAATGTCCCCGAAAGCCGATTTAAATGTTAAATAATAAAATGCTTGATTGCACTCGTACCAAAATTATACAAATTAAAATGTTTTGCATAAAATAAGGATAATGAGCGCAATGAAGTATTTCTTCTACACGGAGAATCTTGCGGTCAGATTTTTATTAATTTTTCATCCAAATTTTGACTAAATTCAACCAAAATTTAATGGATTGGTGGTTGGTCTATGGCCAACCCTTTTACAAACTTTTATGAAAATCGATACAATACGTTTTAAGATATCCTGGCGACATACACACAAACAAACAAACCAACAAACAGAGGTAAAAACATAACCTCTTGGCGGAGGTAAATATCATAAAATCACTAAATGAATGTTATAGGCTGACGATGAAGAGCTTCAACAAGAGACATTGCAACTTCGCATCATGGATTACGACACATATACAGCACATGATGCTATAGGCAAGGTCAGTTGTTAACTTCTTATTAACCGAAAGTGCGATAATTACCGGAAAATAGGTCTTTATATATTTTGCCAATGCCAATACACAACAGTAATTATCATTTATTTATTTATTTATTTATTTATTTATTTATTTATTTATTTATTTATTTATTTATTTATTTATTTTTTTATTTATTTATTTATTTATTTATTTATTTATTTATTTATTTATTTATTTATTTATTTATTTATTTATTTATTTATTTATTTATTTATTTGACACCAACTCTGAATACTTAATACTTTGAAAGTTTTCATGGCGATAATGTAATATATTTTTGTGGAAACACCACGTAAAATATTTATTTGCTAATAAATAGCAAATAAATATTTTACGTGGTGTTTCCACAAAAATAAGCTATATAGCTCTGAATACGTAAATTGTCGAAGGACGACGTGCCTGACATAAAATACAAACAGATTTAAAGGTTCTAGGATTGTCAGTGTTATAGGTAGATTTCACTAGGTCAACATAATAATTGAATAAGTCGTGTTTAAAGGTAAGTAAAGACCTAGTGAGGACTAATGTGGCAAAATGTTCCAGACTCTGATAACGCGACAATAATAACTATAGTTTGAAAAGTTACTGTGTTTGTCTTGATAATAGCGAGATTCAGATCACACTTCCACTACCACTACCGCCACCATAAATATAATTAAGCGTGTCAAATATTGTTTTTACGTTCAGTAATGGTCGTAGATCTCAAACCTAGTACAAAAAGAAAGCATTTTACGGCACTAGGATTAAAAACAACTACGACTACATGACGAAAAAACGAACATTACACCGGCTTAACTACATTTACTGTAGCGGTAGCGGTACTGGAAGTGTGATCTGAACCTCACTAATATTGAGGATGGTATCGTTAGAATTTGCAGAGCTAGCTTCTGGTTCTAGTAGAAGATCATCGTTACAGTGAACCAATGATTTGAATAAGTAAACCAGGTCTAAGAGCTCATGCCAATGGTGGGGGTACACATGAATAAACGGCGTATTTTCAAATAACTGTAATATCAACATTATTTACAATAACCGTATAAAACTATATATGAGATGAAAGCTTATGATTCACAGATTCTGAAAATCATGATAATTTTTTCCAAAAGTTTGTAACCCGACACTATCCAAGTAGGTAGGATACATGCTGTGCATAACCAAGGTTTACATGAGAAAAGATATCTGGTTGTAAATTGCCAGAAATTTTAAAGTTATTGCGTTAGGTAGTATAGGCATCATTGTCTTGGATAAGCATAGAACTTTTTTGTGTTATGAAAATAGCGGCCCCAGCGGCACTTAAAATGTCACATAAGTTTTACTGGGGATATTTTTACAATAGAATTACTTGTAAACAAGATATGAAAAAGTTCTATGTTCATCCAACAAAACACCAAGGGGAGAAAAAGCACAGAAAATGTCAGCCCATTTGATTAAATACTTTTTGAGATATCCTTTCTCAAAGCCGGAAAATCTGTGTTTTTAGAAAATCCTCTTTAAGGTTAGTAAACAATATTAATAGTCAATAACAGTAGTTTATATTATAATTCAACTAGCATTTGTCAACTAGTACCCTAGGTAATCAAAAGCCTCCTGCTTCCCGCAGTGCTTCTTCTCGAAGGGCTTTTCTGAGTTGCTCTGCTTGACGACGCCTTTTCTGTTTCTCGGCCATCTGATGGTCTGACTTCTTGACACGTTTCTTGTCTCTCAACACTGATGATCTTTTGGTGAATTAATACACTCATTATTATTTAGAGTTTTACCTCGAACACATCTTTCCAGCAGCTTAGTGTCACTGAGAGTCAAAAATGTTGGTTGCAGTAGCTCCAGAAAAAGTTGAGGCAAGAGTTTTCCCCAGTAGGACAAAATCGATGCTGTTTTCCAGGGTCTTTCGCTTCGATAGAGTGGTGTAATATGGCTTTTATGTTCTTTTTCATTGTGTAAACAGAAACTAAAACATCTTTGTCAGTGGGATTTGTTTCAGACAGGGTATTTTGCCTTATTGCTAAGTCATAATACCGCTGAAGTTGTTTTATTTTTGATTTTGAGAGTCGACCACTTCCCCCAACTGTCTTCCCATCAGCAAGTTTGCCTTCTGTGGCAGCTTTCAATTTCAGGAGATGCTTCCCCATTCTTTTTTGAACGCGGCCAACACAATCCAGCTTCTCCACTTTGATCCCATCGTAAGTATCCTCAATGGTGCTAAAGGCTTTGCTGTCTTCATCGGATACCATCCATCTGCATCTGATGTTGTGGAGTTCAAGTGACCTGCTCCATAGCAATTCAGCACCTACCACTTCCATAGCTGGGAACTACCATTACAATTTATGTCACATTCACCAGAAAAACCGTGTTCAATTTCCCTCTCTTCAACTTCTTCATCGGACTTGCACTGTGCTTTTTTTAAGGCGCACAGCTGACAAGATTTAGAGATGACATGGTAATCAAGAAATTCCCCGGTGTCCACAGCTATGACAAATACAACCCCAGTAAGAGATGTAAAGCCTCTTTTTGCCCAGGTACCATCAAAGCTCACTCCAACATCCACAACAGAACTCCCGTCTTCACAACCATTTTGTTTTAAAATATATTCTTGGAGCCTTTGTGTAGCCTGTTTCATCTCTTGTTTTGCTTCTACCTCAACAGCGTTCACAATTGTTTCCAAATGCTGATAGTAGGCTGTCTTACTTATACAAGGCCTATTCATAATGCTACAGAATGATACCAGACTTTCATAGCCACCACCAGTCTCTACTGAATGGTACACTGCACGACGGTTTACATCAGCAGATTTACCTCTGGCAGATATGGAAGAAGATGTCTCCAAAGTAGACTCCTCTTGGCATGAACTGCAACTAGCTGAGAGGTCAGCCATCAGACCTCCTCTTCCAAACATATTTTCCTGGATAATCAAGCTGCCTAAAAATAATCAAAGGTAGTTATTGGAAAGCCTAATCAAATGGTATGGTTCACTCATGCTTTACACCATTGAATGCTGTTTAAAGCAAAAACAGGCAGGTGTATACAACTAAAATCAGTAACATGTCTTCACAAAAGTAAAGAAAGAGGAAAAAACTAGCTGTTTAGATTAAATACCATCAGAAATTCATACGTGGTTGTCACATAGCATTTCAAGTAAACATAACATAATGAACACGTGTAGTAGAACATCTACAAACTTCCTTACCTTCATCACAAACATGCGCTTCTGAGATTGAAGCTGACAATTTGGCTATGTCTATGAGACGGTAGCCTTGCCTTTCCCTTCGTACTCCATAACTTGATTAGAAATATCGTTAGACTCTGGAAGGTTTAGGGAGCTTGCCTTCTCCACAATCTCAGAAGGTCAAAAAATACGCGTATACTCTGACACAGAATAGCCAATCGTTGTTTAATTAGCGTAGTCTTTATCAGGGTCGTCGAGAGCCAGAATGGGCCCGGGGTTAAAATTTCAGTACGGCTCCCCTTCGAGACTTGAATTATCCGTGCTACATCCAGATATTTTTGAACCGGGTCAACTTTAAGATTTAGCAAAACTATCGGTGATTTGGGGCCAATAAGTTTTACTACGTCAGTTAAATCATTGGCTTCTCCAGTTAATTAGTAATAATACTGTAGATCTGTAAATTCATAGATTTTGGCATAGATGCCAAATTTCGGTGTAATTACCTCATCCACCCCCTTTTTTTCTTATACTTGCACTTACAGGTCAACATTAGTCTAAACTGCTTGTTGACTCATGATGCACCAAGCAAGATGACAGGATGGTTTCCAATCTATGACACCATTCATGGTAAGATTAGTAAAAAGCTACTAGAAATACATTAATGTAACAACCCCCTCGCTTCATGTACTTTACCTTTACAGTTTGCATGCATATATAGACCAGTTTTCTATAAACTAATTAAAATATTCTAATTAGTTATCCCCCCAGATAATTTTCTTCCAAACGCCCCTTTGTAAAAATTGAGATAAGTATTTGATTGTTGTTGCTATGGCTACAAACCTGGCATTTTTCAAGTCTTGAATTTTGCAAAGTCACACATGCACTGTCAAATATTTGGCAGCAATGTATGTGTTATATTAATTCTCTTATGGTTTTATCAGCTAGAAGTAAATACAGTCATGTTATTATGCAAAAAAATATTAACTTATGCAGTACATGATTCATATACCTGTACAATATAGGTAATATTTTATTTAGAAAATAATAATGGAAATATCAATTTTTTGCAGTTGCATGTACTAAATAAAATTCACCTATTTTTGCCAAGATGGCCTCCTATTATTGATCTACTCTGGCTCTCATTCCGTATGACACAATCTGTCAGACAGGAATGGGTTAAATGACTTGAATGAGTATGCACAGTTTTAATATTACCCATTTCTATGTTTACCACATGGTTATTGTTTCACCCTTGCAATAAACAGTAAACACAAAACATTTTCTTAAGAATAATAAAACTGTTAACTGCCAAATCTTGTATAATTGCGTATTACTAAAACAAATTAGATTTAAGTTATTGTCAACCAAATAAAAATTTCTCACTTTGTTAGCATTCATTTCTTACTTTGTTTCGCCACCAGGCTCCGGGCATTCGGCCCGTCGCCTGGGCTCGGGGATTAACCCTTTTATGTCGGTGGACGCCCCATGTGACGAGTTTAAAGTCGCCTGGCGTAAGTCAAAGTAAAATACACTAGACTTGATGGTCGGATGCCAGCTGGGAGCCTGCGAAGAGTTAGCCTGCGTAGCTGGTCGTATTTTGGAGGTGGGGTTTGGGGCAGGCGGAAGTGCTGGGGGGAAATCGTGGTTGGGATGTGGCAGGAAATACGACCTGCGGAAAAATTATAGTTTTTCTGATTTCTGCGTCTCACAGGTCGCTGATTGGTTGATTCTAATAGAGTCAACAGTGTCAGGCAATAGCTGCAACCAAACGGCCTACTTTTAGCTTCGAACATGACAAGTGACAACCAAGGGAATATATTGCGAAAAATTTACAGTTGTGACATATCCTAAACAACATGTTTGGATGAATTACGTTCCTGACAAGGCCGATTAGAATTGGACAAGAAGTCAAGAACTACCGTGGCTTGTGCTGTTATACCAGTCTGTTCCAGTCAACGTCTTTCACTTCCACTTTGAAATGACGCGTACCGTTACGTAGAAGCGGTAATTAACAATTAGACAACGAGACCGAGTTTCCTATTTAACAATTAGTCACCGAAGTCGAGGTGACTATCGGTGAGTATTTACTGAGCCGCGAAGCCGCGAAGTAAATCCACTCATAGTCACCGAGACTGAGACTGAGACGTGACTAATTGTTTTAGTATAATTTCAGAGGTTGATAAAAAACAATAACGTTGAAACAAAAACTTTTAAACAACTGGTTTTTAACAGTGGTGATTCTGTTTATTCACAGACGGTGTTAGCAAGCCACAGTCTTTGTCAGTAAATAATTTCAAAAAAAGAGTAAACAACATCCTACTTTGGAATTGAACTTGTACATACATTCAAATATATGCTAAAAAGTCTTTTATTCTGATGTTTTGAATCCTGTGTTACGGCTTTTTTGCACTTAATTCATGTTCAATATGTTCTTCACTCATGACGAAGTTTTCGAAAACATCGCTACGACCAAAACCTAGCCAAAACATACAAAAAATACGAAGAATTATAGTACCTCACTAGATGCTGGAGAAGAAATTGATGTCATCTATCTAGACTTTAGTAAAGCGTTCGACTGAGTGCCCCACCGTAAACTCCTGCATAAACTATCTCTGTTTGGTATCCAGGATCCTCTACACGCGTGGTTTACCGACTACCTAACCTGCAGATCTCAGCGGGTTCTAGTTGATGGCATATTCTCCCCATGGGCACCTGTAACATCTGGTGTTCCTCAAGGCAGCTTACTGGGGCCCTTTCTATTCTTGTTGTACATCAACGACTTGCCTGATGTTATCAGCAGTACTACCACCATCGCTGTCTTCGCTGATGACGCCAAATGCTCCCGAGTGGTTCGTAACCCCGACGATTGTACTGTTCTTCAGAGTGATCTAACTTGCTTATCCAATTGGTCTAAGTAATGGGGACTGTCTTTTAACTGCAATAAATGCGAAGTTTTAAGAATATCTAGAAAGCGAACCAGTCCGTTGCAATCTCTTGCAGTCAGTCCATACACCATTGGTGACCATGCTCTTGCTGCAGTTTTCTTTCAAAAAGATCTCGGGGTCATGGTCAACAATAAGCTCACCTGGAGCGTCCATATATCTTCTGTTGTAGCCAAAGAAAGTCAACAAGATGCTTGGCTTTTTACGGCGGCACTTCGGTAGTGCCTACATAGGACCAGCCCACAGAAGATTGCTGTATTTTTCACTTGTGCGCTCCCAACTAAGTTACGCCAGTGAGGTCTGGGCTCCTCAGTCATGTATTACTGATCTATAATTATTAGAGGGTGTGCAGAGGCGTGCCACCCGTTTTATTCTTAATTGTAATAGCGATCCTAACGTCCGACCCAACTATAAGTCGCGCTTAATTTCCTTGAGTCTACTCCCTATTTCTTACTGGCTAGAATGCCGTGACCTATGTTTTGTTTATAAATATATAAACGGTTCATACAATATACAGCTTAGCCAATATGTTTGTATCTCTAGTGGCCGTATTAGAAGCTCTGCTTGTAATTTAAATCTTCGTCCAGTTCACCGTCTTCGTACATCACTGTTCAGAGACTCTTTCTTTAATCGTATTGTTCAACTTCGGAATAATTTACCACTTGTAATTCGTCAGTCAGCTTCTTTCGCTTCCTTTAAAACTCAATTGTATAAACTCTATCGCAATAAGTTAAACACTATCTTTGATACAGACAGAGTAAGCACGTGGAAGACAGTATGTCCTAATTGTAGGACAATTAACAGACCTTTTTGCTGCTGAGTGTTTTAGGCAAGATTCAGGAATAGCAGGATGCGTCTTTTTCAGTGCTTGACGTCGGGATCATTCCTTTGAATACTTCCATTATCCGTCTATTTCAAACTAAATAGTTTTGATTTCGGGGGTAGGGGGCTGAGTTCAGCGTCAGGTGCGGATAATGGCGCATTCGTTATAGTAGTAAATAGTGGACCATTATGTGTATTGTCATGAATTTATTGATTTATGGATACGGGGTTTGCCTAGTTGGGACCTCGTGTCCGTTCGCTAACTCCTTATCAAACTCATCTTTTACTGTTTGTAATGTATTGTGATCTGTTGTTATTATTGTAGTACTGTATTACTTAGTGAGTTTGATTAAAGCTTCTATTAAAGTTTTGTTTTTACGATATTTCATATGTACAACATCTCAGTGATAAAGGTTTTCAGTATTATGCTCTTTTGTTTGTCTCAAAAACTACAGACCCCATTTTGAAAAAAGATAAATCAACAATTCAATGAATCAAGAATCTCATACTTCGAAATGACAACTCCGAGGGGGAGACTGAAACGATTAAAGTCAGTGCAATGTTGAATAAGTACAAGTCTCTTTTCCAAAACTACTTTTGAAGAACAATTTCTTGTGATGCAATAGTCACCGCGCTAGGCGGTGACTATTACCTCAGATTCACCGCCGAGCGGACCAATCAGAAATCTGGAAAGTCTCTTTTCCTCTTTTCCACTATGAAATTATACTAAGAGCTAATAGACAGAGGGCGAGTTGTCTAATTGTTTTAGTATCAACCATCTCAAACTCATTAATAATTCATTAAGAAAACGCAAAGTAGCTAAATCAGTACCGGGTCTGTGGTTTGGATATCGGAGGAGGAAATTACATAAATTAAGCAAGCTTTTACCTTGATTTTCTCTTAAAATTCTGATTTGCTTGAGATACTACAGTATATCAAACATTCGGAGGAGCGTTTCATCAAGATATCCAGACACATCCAGACAACAAACGTCTCAATTTGTTGATATCCTCCTCCTCGTGTATGATATATCACATAAACAACTTTTCCTTAACGTAAATAAGTCTTATCAAACATTGTTCTAAATTTTCAGATAGTTTTACCTTTTTGTTTGCGGAAGTCTCCCCATTCAAAATGTAGAGTACCTCGATGGCAGATGATAAACAATCGCTCACAAAAAACGAGATTGTAATTATTTTGCTTCAAATTTCATATAGATGTACCCCTTAGGCATAAGCGAATTCATTTTCTTATTCGAAAATGTCAAACTGAACAATTTCCATTACTTTCGGGCCAATGTTTTCATGATTACATCACTCGTATATAAATTTTAGCAGACGCCATGTTTGGCTTGCAGCGTGAATATGTCGTGGCTTCTGACCACTGATCTCAAATAATATACTATTAGCGGCGGCCATTTCCGGTGGGACCCACTTGGGTCCCATACAATACGGCGTAAATAGGAGTCGAAGCAGTTGAACGGCGTTTTTCGCCAAATTCTGGGATGTTACGAAGAGTTACCACCGAATTGAGGTTTGTAATCTTATTTTAAGTAATAGTTTAGTGTTTTGAACTATTTTTTGTTTCGAAAGTGCTTTTTTTTACAAAATACACTTGCCTGTTTATTTGCCAGACTGCTAACTTTGCTAACTGCGCACCGAAGGGTTTTTTTCCGATAAAAAATGCGCGCCTGGGATGCCAAATTATGCGCTTATGGGGGGTGTGATAAGTGCTGTCAGGCGTTTTCGGGAGGGGGGTCGATAACGGAGTAGGCATAAGCTGGTATAGTTACATAAGTAAAAACATAAACTCACCACTGTTTGAAGGTAATGATTAATGGACGTGTCAGAATTGTACAAGTTGCACAACTCAAAATGTCTGTAGACCTGTAATTTTCATTGATAGATAGGTAATTGGACCCACACTGGTGTTAAACATTGTGTGTAATACACATTATCAAACAATACAGGCCAGGAGCTTATGCAGAACCATCGCATTGGAGGATAACTGAAATGAACTAACTAAGGAGATATGTGTATTTATCGTATATATAAAATGAAATTGAGCGAATTAAATATTAGTAAGGGTATAAGGAAGAGTATAGAGAATGAAAAAGAGTGAGATAAGGGAAGTGTGAAGAGTATTAGGGAGAATGGATAGGAATGTGCAGGGAAAGGTATTTTTCTGTAAAGCCGGCAACCCTCGACGCATTTCGACCTTACAGTCTGAGTCTTCTTCAGGAGGGATTTTTAGGAGGAAAGGAGTTCTGTGGTTTGTATCGTGAAAATATGGGAAACGTGGAAGAGTGTAAATGGGGTTGAAATGAAGAGGAGTGAAAGAGTGTAAAAAGGGGGGTAAGGAGAGAAGAGGAGATGGAAAAAACAGCAAAATTCCAAAACAGTGCACCACTAACAGTCTAAAACGTTCAGGCTTCTTTAACTCTGCACCGACTCTAGACAGTAGTGCATATTATGTAGTATTTACAGCACGTGGGAGTTTACATATTTCTAATTTTTACAGAGCCAAGCCCAGGAAGGATTGAAGGAACACTATCTGCCGTATCTGATACTTTATCTATACACCCGCCCTAAGGCTAAGGCTAAGGCTAAGACAAATCTTACGTGATCATATTGCATACGCGCAGCAAGAAGCCTGTATCTAGTGCTTAGGTAAGCATCAAGTAATCGAATTATAGTCATTTATAGAAGAATCTCGAGAGTGCTGAAAGGAAGAAGTCTCAAGAGCTTTACGATTAACATAAATCTGGATAGGATATTTAGATATTACGTACCACACCTAATAATTCACACGTGATATTCATTTTTATAGGTCATTGGCACATTGCGCACACCAAAATCTATTCCTTGTTCATCTTGCGCGCTTGAAAGTAAAATTCTCCCGCGACAAATTGCGCGCATAGAATTTTTAGGCACGCGTTTGCGCGCCGCGCGCGCACACGTGCGAAAATTGCGCGCGGAAGATCTTCGGCGCGCACGACAAAGTTAGCAGTCTGGTTTATTTGCTTCAAAGCTAGCAAATTCGGTAAACAAATGTCTGGAAGTGACTGTATTATTTGATAATTTACCATGATGCGTTTGTTTAAGTTTTGATTTATTTCATGCCGATTAAATGCCAAGAAGTCATAACTGTGTCTTTTTAAACTAATAAACTTACCCGCTGTTGATACTGTTCACATGAATTCGAACTTGAATAGAACGGTTTGTTCAGTTCTTTGTGGTTATAATTCAGTGAAACACGGTTGTTAATATTTTAAGTTGGACACTTTCACTACCAGGTTTGTTTATTGACTAATAGTAAATGAATTCATGGCCATGATAGAATGTGCTTGACTTGTCTTGTAGTAAGTATATTTGCTTTCTAATGCAGTTCAGATGGTTTTATTATGGTTACAGTACAGTATGTATTTTGCCCAAGCCCATCAAGGGATACTATCAAGGGATAGTATTTTCAATTTTAAGCAACACATTCATTTTGTTTACAGTATGTTTCAAACAAAGTATGTACATACTGTATAACATTTAAGTTTGATTCCTACTCAATCAATGCAGTTTTACTGTACATTTAGCAGATTAAAATTTTATCTATATAGTTTGCTGAAAGCAAGAAAAGTCTTTCCAGTTACATGCATCCAGGATTACTATAGATCTAAGGATGTTACTCTGTAATCTGGGTTTAACTCCTACTTGATGCACTTATCAGATTACAATTTCAACTTGGAAACATGTACATTGGAGGAGTGCTTCTGGTTTGACTCTACCAAACACCAGAGATTTCTTCTGGGTACTCCAGTTTCCTCCTGTAGTAACACTGACCAATGAGGAATGACTCTTGCTGGACCTGACTGATAGAGTTATCAGTATCCAGTATAAATAAAGTTAGTTTAGTTCAG
The DNA here is from genome assembly GCA_964035015.1 of Corallium rubrum. Lineage (NCBI taxonomy): Eukaryota > Metazoa > Cnidaria > Anthozoa > Scleralcyonacea > Coralliidae > Corallium > Corallium rubrum. Next base: position 14,433,248 of record OZ036005.1, read on the forward strand.
CTTTCTTTTGTAGTAACATCGACCAATGAGGGGTGACCCTTACTAGATCTCTAGGAAGGACAGTTTACATATGACTGATAAGGTTATACCACACTGTAGGTGCAATTGTGCAAATGGATTAATAAAAATGACGATTATTTTTTTCCAGGGGTCTCAAAACCATTGTAAACTGATATAACAAAATAAAAACTGCACTTACAAATGGAACGTCTTGGTTGTTGTCATTTATGAGATGATTCATCATCAGTGCTTCCTTCACTATAACCTCCCAGGTCGAGAATCTTGGCAAGATCTTGGCAAGATCTTGGCAAGATCTTACCAAGATCTTGGCAAGATCTTGGCAAGATCTTGCCAAGATTTTTCAAAAATCCTGCAAGATCTTGTCATGATCTTGCAGGAACTTGCAAGATCTTGGCAAGATCTTGGCAAGATCTTGGCAAGATCTTGGCAAGATCTTGCAAGATCTTGGCAAGATCTTGCCAAGATCTTGGCAGGATCTTGCCAAGATCTTGGCAGATCTTGGCAAGATCTTGGCAAGATCTTGGCAGGATCTTGCCAAGATCTTGCCAAGATCTTACAGGATCTTGCCAAGATCTTGCCAAGATCTTGACAAGATCTTGCCAAGATCTTGCAAGTTCCTGCAAGATCATGACAAGATCTTGCAGGATTTTTGAAAAATCTTGGCAAGATCTTGCCAAGATCTTGGCATGATCTTACAAGATCTTGGCAAGAATTTGCAAGATCTTGCCAAGATCTTACAGGATCTTGCCAAGAATATACAAGATCTTGCCAGGATCTTGGCAAGAAGTTGCAAGATCTTGGCAAGAATTTGCAAGATCTTGCCAAGAATATACATGCAAGATCTTGCCAGGATCTTGGCAAGAAATTGCAAGATCTTGGCAAGAATATGCAAGATCTTGCCAGGATCTTACAGGATCTTGCAAGCAAGAATTTGCAAGATCTTCTAATTAACTTGACAAGAACTTGCAGAAGCTGGACAACCTAAATCATGACAAAAATGAATGACAAGATGTTTCTTTTAAAGATCACAACACAATCTAGACAGGTTAAGAGAAAATTAATAAAACTCAACAATCAGAATTCATTTTTAAATTTATATTATACTTTCATGGAATCAATGTAATATGTCAATGTATAAAATAAATATAAATAAGAATGGTGCACGGTTTTCAACACAAAGTGACACCATCAAGTAACACAGGCTCATGCACTGTAAATAAAAATACATGTATATTAAAAACTGATTCAATGTTCAGTAAATAAAAAGAAAATTTGAGAATTGGTTCTATTACTAAGAAGTCCATGTTTAACTGGTCTTGATTATTCAGTACATGTATTGGCCTTGGTTTGACTATTTCGCACTTTTTGATTTCCTCAGAGTGTTGTGGCATTTTCGATTCACACATCAATAATCATGACTGGTGACACTTTTTAATATTATTGGGAATATATTTAGCATTCAGGATATCTACATAAAAACAAATTAAAAAGTAGAATAATTACCAATTTCCCAGGTAAAAAGGCACATCTGAAAGCTTGTAGTTAAGTTACATGTACTCTAAAAGCCATTTCATTATCAATATTGCATTTATTATTATTTATTATTATTAGTAGTAGTCATACAGTATATTAAATTTATATACTTAACACTGGCTGACTTTATAATTGTAGAACATTTGTAGCAATTGTGGTTAAATGTAGAAAATTACATACCAAACATTTTTGTCACTCTCACTGGTTCCAGTGGTACTTTGGGGTATCTTGTTTGGAAAACAATTCCACCTTCCAGTTCAGGCAACTCGACGACTATTACAGGTAATTGCACATTTCCCAAGTTAACCCTTTGGTGGTGCAATTTACTGTCACAAGATTGCCACTGTAACATAATAAAGAACATGAGCAAAGAACTCAATAAATTTTAGAAAATGATTAAAGTGTCCATGAAGTGAAAAATTTGTTGTATTTTTGCATTTTTGTTGTTTTAATAAACAGAGGAGAACCCACTGAAAATTTGAAGAAAATCTGGTGTAAAATCTGATATCTATATATCTATATATCTATATGTATATCTATATATCTATATATCTATATATCTATATCTATATATCTATATAAAAATATTACCAGGGTTAAGTCACGTTGGCCTGAAAAACAGAGAAAAATCTTCTCGACGTTTCGAGCGAAGGCCCTTCGTCAGGAGAAATTAGTAAACAACTCACATGTGGTCACGTGTATTTTTTCTCTGTTTTTCAGGCCAACGTGACTTAACCCTGGTAATATTTGGATTTCAACCGTGGCGACGCTGTCCTAGAAGCTTTTTTATATATCTAAATATTACCAGGGTTAAGTCACGTTGGCCTGAAAAACAGAGAAAAATCTTCTCGACGTTTCGAGCGAAGGCCCTTCGTCAGGAGAAATTAGTAAACAACTCACATGTGGTCACGCGTATTTATAGCAGAGCTACAATGGGAATCACGTGAACACATGTAAGCCAATAAAAACAAAGTAAACAAATAAATTAATATGTAATTTTAGCCTGTGTGCAGGTGCTGACCCAATTGTGGGTCAGCTACCTGCAAATAGGCAAAGAAACAGGTTATAAATTACTATTTAAATCATCAGAAAAAGGTTAAGGAAAAGGTGTGGAATATGGTGGTGGAGTGAGCTAAATGAAAGAGAATCGCTCATTGAGGCCGTGAGACCAAGTTTGTAAATGAGACGCATTTCTTGTTTACGACGAGTATCGTTACAACCTGTAATGGGCTGAATGGCACAGATTTTCATGTTGGAAAAGGAGTGGTTGGCACTGTTGAAGTGCCTGGCAACAGGTTTGTTTGGCACATTGTTTTTGACATCACGAAGGTGTTCAACAAACCTGTCACCTAAACGTCTTCCAGTTTCTCCGATGTAAAGCATGGGACATTTACTGCAAGAGATACAGTAAATGAGGTTGGAGGAAGTGCAAGTGAAACTGTGGGTTATGTTGAACCTACATTTTCGAGCCGAAATTGAAATTGAGGAGTCTAAGTATTTACAGGTGTTGCACCTACCACGACAGCAAGAGCTGGTGCCAACATGTGATACCAAGGTTTGCTGCAGTGAGCTGTGAACAACGTTTTCCCGGATGTTTTTGCTATGCCGAAAAGATACTAGGGGTTTCTCAGAGAAAATGGAAGATGTTTCTGGGTCATTTTTAATGAGGTCGAAATTGCGGCTAATGATGTCCCTTACTTTGAAATTGAAGGGATGAAAAGTGAAAACTAGAGGTACTTTTTCATTAGAAATGGTAGCCAAAGGTTCGCTTAAGGTGTCTGAACGGGAAATGTTGGAGACCTTGTGTAAGGCAGTGTCTATTAAGAGGTGGGAAGGATAACTGCGATTAACAAAAAAGTTTCTCATTTCCAAACATTTGGCATTGAAATCATCATCTTCACTGCATTTATATATCTATATCTATATATCTATATATCTATATATCTATATATCTATATATCTATATATCTATATATCTATATATCTATATATCTATATATCTATATAGATATAGATATAGATATAGATATATAGATATATAGATATATAGATATATCTATACATATGTATATATATCGTGCTATCAACTCTCAAAATTTGCCGCGGTAGATCGTTTTTGGAGAAATTTGGGCATCTTGGTAACTATGCCTTAATATGACACATTTGTCATAAGGCATTGTTACCAAGAAGCCCAAATTTCTTCAAAAACGAATTTTACATTAACATCAACGCTGAAAAAGTGAAAATAGTGAAAATCCATTGTTTTTATGCATAGTTGTCCACTCAAACCCCGGGACATTTTTTCTCCAAAAACGAACTAGCAATAGCAAAATTTGAGAGTTAATATCGTATTAAAGACCATACATCAGATTTTCTGCAAATTCTCGGTCAATGTTCCTCTGTTCATTAAAACAATTCACTTCACACACACACTTTCAACGTCACAAATTAATATTAAATGTATATATTTGGACACGCCATGGAATGAAAACATTGATTAAAGAATAAAGCAAACACACGACAATACAGTTGAATGTAGCCAAGGGCAAGGCGGAAAAATATTAGTCTATAATTATTGTCTTTTAATATTCATATTGGCGTAGCGCCATTCCTTGATGTGTTGCGTGCGGCGCAGCATTAACCTTGGTTATAAGTCAAATAGAAATAAATTGTTTAGCTCTATCACGCATGGCTCTGTTTAGCTCTATCACGCATGGCTGTCCGAGACGCAGACAGAGTACAAAGATAAAGTTGTTCGACAACAACGATGCGCATGAAAGGGTTATTAACCATGAAGACTTCTCCCCTTGACGAGTAAAATCGTATGGCGTTAACTCATTCCTGTTCGAGGGCTTCCCCAGAGGTGAATAAAATCGTCTGGTGTTAGCCAGAATAAAAAACTAAAGACCGATTCGGACCGCAACGAGTTTATAAGACAGAGTAAAGTATAAACTAAGTTGTTCGACAACAACAGTGCGCATTAGCGCATGCCAATCGGTTTTTGTCTCTTCGACGTAGAGAATCAATAATATCGCGAAATAACGTTTAAGCATTTGTTAACATTATGATCAGAAGAAAAGGAGAGTTTCGTTTGAAATATTATTTCAAACTGATTGCGCTCGGGCTTTAGTTCTCTGCAGGAGGTAACCGAGAGCAAATGACACGATCAGTCTATGATTTTATTAAATGTAAACTGCGTATGGAGTCGTTAACTGTTGTAATATAAAACAAACAAAGAACTTACCTTCAGAAGTCTAGTTCGGCAAGTCATTTCAAACGTTTCTCTCGATTCTGCATGGATAGTGAGCGGATTTAATTAACTGCACGGCGCGACATTCTGAACAAGAATGCAGGGTGTTGGCATGCATGACAAGTTGACAAGCGCCTGGCATCTGGAAATGCACGTGATGGTTTTATAACAAAGTTATTGGTTAGAAAAGAATAAAGCGCGGAAATCGCACATCTTCAAATCTTATCGGATATAAAGAAATGTCAAATGCGTCAAGTGGGTCTCCGGTTGTTTTGCCCCGAAGCCAACCATTCGGCATTGCGATATTACAGTATTATAGTTATCTTATTAGTCGTCAAACAAAAAGTAAATAATAACTCTACGAATAAACGAAATGGTGCTACATGTATTTTGAAAATCAACTGATTGTGACCTAGTGCGTAATGACTGACGCTATTATTAGGCTTTGTTTATGCATATATATTTACAGCAGTTGTTGATGTCAATTGCATGTACACAAGATTAATTAAAACTAATGTAATCTTCAATATTACTACCAAAAGTTTTCTTTGATCTGGACAAGATCTTGGCAAGATCATGGCAAGATCTTGGCAAGATCACGGCAAGATCTTGGCAAGATCTTGGCAAGATCTTGGAATTATCATATTAAAATTATATATTAAATCTTGGCAAGATCTTGGCAAGATCATGGCAAGATCATGGCAAGATCTTGGCAAGATCATGGCAAGATCATGGCAAGATCTTGGCAAGATCATGGCAAGATCTTGGCAAGATCATGGCAAGATCTTGGCAAGATCTTGGCAAGATCTTGGAATTATCATGTTAAAATTATATATTAAATCTTGGCAAGATCTTGGCAAGATCATGGCAAGATCATGGCAAGATCTTGGCAAGATCATGGCAAGATCATGGCAAGATCTTGGCAAGATCATGGCAAGATCTTGGCAAGATCTTGGCAAGATCATGGCAAGATCTTGGCAAGATCTTGGAATTATCATATTAAAATTATATATTAAATCTTGGCAAGATCTTGGCAAGATCTTGGCAAGATCTTGGCATGATCATATTAAAACTATATAATAAATCTTGGCAAGATCTTGGTAAAGATCTTGGCAAGATCTTGCCAAGATCTTGCCAAGATCTTGCCAAGATCCTGTGTGATACAATAATTGGCAAGATCATTGCAATATAATGACAAGATCATAGTATATATTATGAACTCCTTGTAAAACTTTGGCAAGATCATAAAATTAAAATTATATATTAAATCTTGGCAAGATCTTGGCAAGATCTTGGCAAGACCTTGGCAAGATCTTGGCAAAATTATATATAAAAATCTTGGCAAGATCGTGGCAAGATCTTGCCAAGATCTTGGCAAGATCTTGGCAAGAAAATAATTTTTTTGAATCTTGGCAAGGTCTTGGCAAGATCTTGGCAAGATCTTGGCAAGATCCACGTCTTGGCAAGATCTTGGCAAGATCTTGCAAGATCTTGCAAGATCTTGCCAAGATGTTGAACCTGGGCTGCTGCCTTCTTTTTTATGCTTCTTACAGCCAAAAATACAATACTGCAAGCCCTGAGTTTTACCCAACGAATGCTTGTTAAGTTTTCTTTGATCGAAATTTTGATGTAGCAAACTCTCAGTATGGAAGTATGGATAATCTCAAACCATGTTTTAAATCGGCAATAATTTGCGGGCATTGGAGGGAAGATCATGCCAGTGCTCCAGCCACAGCTGGTGCTAGATAGTATTTTAAAATTTTTGGACATTTTAGTCCTTTGCAACTCACTTAGTCTGTATTAGAGAAAACTTAAATTAATTTCAATAAAATTGTTTGTACTATCCAGAGCGGCTTACACTAGCTTCAATTAAACTAAAATCTTATAAACATCTGTATGATCACTCATCTCAAAAAAAAAATTAACCCTTTATCGCCCAACAATGTCTTTAGTATTTTACTCTGGCTAACGCCAGATGATTTGACTTGTCAATAGAGTGGCTACTGGGCAATAAAGGGTTAATGACTGATCTTGTCTTCTGCCAAGATCAGCTAGTGATATGTGTGGATCCAGTAAGGAAAAGACCACTGGAAAAGACATGAAGCCTAAAAAGTTGTATGATGCAAGATAACACTTGAGGTATGATAAATGTAGTAAAGATTGAAAATTTTTCCAAAATATCCTGAAATGAAAACACTTCTGTAGTAAATAATAGTGTGGAATCGTCCTTCCTTTGTTTATTGTAGAAAAAAGCTCATGACTTATTATATCTGTTTCAAATATAAGTCTACACAAAGTACAAGTGTCATGACGTACACTGAAGTGTATAAAATATAAAAGAATATAGTAGATTATAACCAATAAATAATTATTTCTGTGTGTAAATCAGAACTGGCCAAACCATGCCCCATTATTATAATTTTACTTCAATCTCAGATGATTCTACTCTAACTTTCGAATACCACTAGAAAACCCTTGGCAAGTCTCTATAGGCAGCCATGAGTAGTTCATCACAGATACAAATATTGAAAATGCACACCATAAATGCTAGGTGAACAGGAGTTATCTTCGTCAATATTATAGTAACAGGACTTCGTCCGACTTCATCAATAATAGTAAAACAGTGAGTTAAATGCTTATAAATTTGCCTGTTAAATAACTAACTACAAACTTCCAATAAACATCTTGTATAAAACCCTCAGATCGTCTGATCCAAGATACGTTGAAAAAGACGGATATAGAAATGGTAATATTTTTACTTTGTCATAAAGTCACTGTCAAACTGCTAAAATGAATACAAGATGTTATTTGTTCCTTACTTTAGTCCTTAATAATTCTTCAAACTGTATCCTGGTGGCCGGTGCTGATTTTCGTTCAGTAAAATCGCGAAATTTCGGCTGATTTTCCATGATCCCAGCCACTTTTAAGTTCTCCCATAGCGACAGGTACATGTTCTTGTTAAGAATGTAAAATTTAGCTGGTTTTCGTTAAAAAACCGATCATTTAGAGCGAAAACTATGATTCAGCAATAGTGATATAACTACGAAGTGGGTCCCACCGGATATGGCCGCCGCGAGATTTTCAGCCTCACTTCCGACTTCAATTTTTGCCAGGCGCGAACCAATAGATGCTCTATCCAGTATAATGAGTATATTATTTGAGATCAGTGCTTCTGACTGGTCAGGATAGGAATATTGCAGGTATAAGAAAGTTTGACCACGCTACTAGTAGTCTATCACCAATAGACCACTAGTAGCTCGGCCTATCAGAATGCCGAATTTGGAATAGACCACTACTTGGTTGATACTAATACTATTTAGTATAATTTCATAGTGGGAAAGAGGGTTTCCAGCTTTCTGATTGGTCCGCTCAGCGGTGAATCTGAGGTAATAGTCACCGCCTAGCGCATCACAAGAAATTGTTCTTCAGAAGTACTTTTTGAAAAGAGACTGGTACTTAGTCAACACTGCACTGACTTCACTCGTGGGGTCTGTAGTTTTTGGGACAAACAAAAGAGCATAATACTGAAAACATTTATCACTGAGATGTTGTACATATCAAATATTGTAAAAACAAAACTTTATAAAGGTAAGGAAGTATATTTTCTATAGTTCTTCGTATTTTTTGTATGTTTTGGCTAGGTTTTGGTCGTAGCGATGTTTTCGAAAACTTCGTCATGAGTGAAGAACATATTGAACATGAATAAAGTGCAAAGAAGCCGTAACATAGGATCCAAAAGACCAGAATAAAAGTCTTTTTAGCATATATTTGAATGTATATACAAGTTCAATTCCAAAGTTGGATGTTGTTTACTTTTTTTTTGAAATTATTTACTGACAAAGATTGTGGCTTGCTAATTGAAACAACACTACACAAATCGTGCAGATATTTAGGCCTTACCATTCATTAAACTCATCAGTAGAATCTCCTTCACTCAATGTCTCGTTTGCACTTAAACTCGAGCTGTTTGAGAATAAAATAAAATTGCAAACATAAAATCAACCAGGCTAGCTTACTAAATAGGGGCCATAATTATAGTGTATATAACTATAGTTCAAAATAATAACAATTTCAAAACCATTCACATGCAAAGTATCAGTGATAATTTACCTTGTGTCATAATTAACCAAATCTGAATCTGTCAGTGAACTGCTTTCACTGTCAGAGTCAAACCCTGGATCTCCTAAATGCATTCCAAACTCTGGGTTGATACTATAGGAAAGACTCTCAATCGTGCTCACATTGCCCAAATGAATTTGAGTTATCCTCATTAATAAAAAATTGTTATTTGGCTAAGTTGGCTTGAAACTCCTGTAACATCGAGGGTTCTGAAGCAATAAGAAAGATAATTGTATTGTTAAATAACAGTCCAGACATCCGCCGAAATATAAGAAAATTATTTCTACTTGCAAATTATCGCTAGACTGATTATTCATATTAGTTATTATCGGTGATTCATTTTCAAATTCAAGGGCTTTTCTTGTTAATTTTCCAACAGGAGTGGAATTGTATGGCAATTGCTGGACTAAAACAGACTAAAAACCATACATAAATAATATACGCAAGCATGTATATATACATAACAATAAGGATTCCGCCAAACAAAGCAAAATATTTTTATATGTCTGTCTGAGACTGTAACTTACCGCTTTCATTGCAAGATCCATCGCCTCCAAAATGAGGAAGCCCGAGAAACGACATTCAAACCACGCAAATCAGGCTGAGGATGGACGTCTATGACCTGGTTATGTAAAAATGACACCCTTGGTTTTGCTGAGAAGTCTCAAAGTGAATTCGCGGAGTATATTTTATTACATGTCGAGGAAGAGCTAGTACATCAAAACCCTTCGTTGTCAACGGACAAAACGTCTACTTTTTCAAAAAATACTGCAATAACTAAAGACTCACATATCTTTAGCTATCGTTACGTAAAATAAATGAATAATTCATACAAAGGATTGCACCGATAACGAAGGATTAGGTCACAAACCGAGTTTTGAGCGAATTTCGTACTTCAAAAGGTGGCCGACCAAGCGTGCAATGTATGACACTGAGTGAGACTCACTCTTTAAATATCTGTCAATCACTCGACAATGCTTTTTCATCTTTAAAATTAACTATGAATGCGATTGGTTTTCCAAAAGAAACAAACCGATAGGCGGAACTAGAATACCTCTAACTTTTCCGCAGGCTGTATTTCCCCCAATTTATAAAATAAGGCCTGTTTTGCAGGCTAGAGAAGAGTTAATTAATTCATTCCTGTTGGCGAAGATGTATAATAATGTGTGGCGTTAGCCAGAATAGAATACGTTGGACAGCGAACTCATGGTCAGGTTGAGAATAATGATATTAGGTGTTACTCCGATTGATGAACCATACCAAGCTAGTAGAGAAAATTGTTCTCGACCTAGCTACATAGTCAAGTTGGGACTTGGAGGCAGGTCGTGGATTGCTGGTATAATTATATTTGATATTTCAAAACTTCAATCTCGTTTCTTCAATATCGAGAGACTATACTGTTTATCTTATGTTGTTTGACTAATTATTGTTTTGTTAAACCGAAGGTTTGCGCGGGTTGGAACCTTAGTATAGGAAGCGTTAGTTATTTTTTCAGCAATTGATGTATTTTCTAAACTGTTTTAGGGATCCGCGGAGAGATCGAGATAATAGTTAAAGTGGATTTTTTTGTTGACGCAAACAGATTCCGTCAATCTTCTTGTGGCGTGCAGTTCTTTAACAGTAAGACTTTTATGATTTATTAACAATTCAATGTTTAGTTAAAAATATCAAAGCCTAGACAATTACTTGGAAAAAGCCCATAACATTGAAGAAATGGTAAAAATGAAAATATTTATTGAACTAACGTTTCGTCGCTACTTGCAACATCTTCAGAGTGATTAAATTATTACAATTACAAAGACTTTATATACTTAAGGTTACTAAGACAACGAGTATAAAATTACAAAATAGCGGTTAAAATTTGAAATTACTAAACGGTTAAGAAGTTGAAAATTTGAAACTAAAATTTAAATTAACAGCGAATAACATAGGAATTTAATAAGGTGTACAAAATTAGAGTGCGGATTAAGTTCCATAGAGAGGAGATAAGATAAAGAGATTAAAGTGGGGAGGTGAAGATGTTGCATGTAGCAAAGAAACGTTAGCTCAATAAATATTTTCATTTTTACCATTTCTTCAATGTTATGGGCTTTTTCAAAGTAACTGTCTGGGCTTTGATATTTTTAACTAAATTACGTTTCCCGCCTGGAATCTCTGTCTCAATTCAATGTTTAATTATTTGCATGAATGTTTATGATGAAAAATTGTAATGGAAGCGAGAATTTGTGGTAACACCACTTTATAACAGGTTGAAAGCTTAGCAATAAATTCGTTATTGTTACTAATGTTCGACTCAATTCTCGCAATGTTTGCGATGGCGAAACAATAAAAAAATTAAAAACTTGCAAAAAGAAAGGTTACGCGAAAATGGATGAGCGAAATTTAATGCCTTGGTATAAAATCCTGAAATCATTAACTTTAACGCACCTCCGTGTACACGTTTTCTTCCTCACTTCACGTTTTCTTCATAGAATCACTGAGCTCCGTGTACACGTTTTCTTCCTCACTTCACGTTTTCTTCATAGAATCACTGAGCTATAGTCAATAGGAAGTCAACTCTATACTTCCCTTGAAGAAATTGACAGTAGGGTCATTTAAAGTGGCTCTCTATACTGTTTTTTTAAAAGTTGAAAAACTGCAAATTTCAAGCTCAGAAACTGCTCATGAATATTTTGAGAAAGAATGAAACTAACGTTATGTGTAGAATAACGTTCAAGACATTAAATAGTGTTAACAGATAAATTGTTTCAGTCGTTGTTATGGGAACAGTGGCGTTTCAAAATGGCCGTAAATTTACATTTAATCCAATATATTTCAAAAACGAGTTCGGTGACCCCCTAATTTTGTTGCATTAAAACATTTTTTTAAGTTTAAGTATCGATAGTGAGGTTTTTAAAAAATTCGGTATATCCAATTTTTTTGAAAAATAGAAAACAATATTTTTCTTCGATAAACGTCACTGTTGTCATAGCAACGGCTGAAACACTTTATCTATTAACAGTATTTAATGTCTTGGACGTTATTGTATACATAACGTTCGTTTCATTATTTTTAAAAATATTCATGAGCACTTTCTGAGGTCGAAACTTCCATTTTTTAACTTTTGAAGGGATAGCAGGGAGCCACCTTAAACGGAAGAATATAAGTCGCCACTTAATTGACGGTACCGAAAAAAATGGCGGTGGTACATTTAACCACAATGCTTTGCGACCTCAAATCAGCTCAAATAACAACTACACATTGTTTATCATGCTAAGATGGATTAAGTAAGCAAGAACTTCATTCCTACCAAAGTTGATCGCTTTAAAACCATATCTCCCAATAATTCTGCAAGAAAAAATATTTACTGCACGCAAAGGATTGTGGTTAAATGTACAAGTCGCCATCTTTTTCGGTACGGTCATTCAAGTCGCCAACACACTCGTATAAATGGTCAATTTGTTTGTAACCAAAGTAAATGGCGATCAAAATGAGAACAGAGTTTAAAGCTTTAGTTCAAAGTCGCGACTTATTACATTACCGTTTATACGAGTGTGTTTGCGACTTAGATAAGACGCGTCTTAATCAAGCTGCGACCTATTTTCTGCCATTTTAAAGCGGTTCTCTGACGAAAATATTGTTGGCAATGTTTTTGCATAATCCTAAAGATGTTATGGTGGTTAGTAATCGTGTAAAGTTTCGTTTCAAAATTCGTTGAAGAAAATTACGTGTGAAGTTTCTGTTTTGGAGCGCTGGCATTAAAGTGGCCGAGCTTGAGAAGAATGAGTCGAGGAAGCTTATGACGTCATAGGCTTAATAACAACAATGACCCTTTTATTTTATTTTTATTTTATTTTATTTTATTTAACTTTACCTTGACTAAATAAATAAATACAAGGATAGGAACACCGCAACAGCTGAGGCCGATTACTGCGGGTCCTGATTGTCTACGATTTACATTAAATAATATGTGATATAAATATAATTATATGATATAAACATAACAAGTAAAAACGTTTAATATGAAGCTAGCTGAAGATCTAAAAACAACAAGTAGGGGAAACACATAGACTACGGACAGAGTTACATTTAATACAAATTGATTTCCAGGTGCGTGGGTCTTCAGAATGGTATATAGAGAGAATAGCAGAGTGGTAGTATTCTTTTAGTTTGTTTTTGAAATTTGAAAGATTGGTAGTCCGGGTTATTTCTTGAGGCAGCACGTTCCATATTCTTGGAGCTCTTATTAGGTATGATTTACCGTACGTAGATGTTCTATATGATCGCTGTTTGAAAGCGCTGCCATCTGTTTTAATCTGAGATCTTGTAGGTATGTTGGTAGGTTTGCATTTTTCAGGAATTGTAGTTTTGTCAAATGAAATATATTGATTGATTATTTTGAAAAAGAATACCATGTCCAGATATTCGTGCCAGTAGGTTAGAGGAAGTAGGTTTGTTTCGATTAGTCTGTTCTCGTAAGTAATTTCACATTGGAAAGGTAGATTAAGAATATATTTTTTTGCGCGTCGTTGAACTCGTTCGACATTTTTTATCAGCTCAATTGTTTGTGGGCTCCAAACCTGAGACGCGTATCCAAGGTGGCAACGGACAATTGCCAGATAGATGGTACGTCTAGTGCTGATGGCGTTAATGTTTTTTGTGGTTCTTCTAGCGTACCCCAGGATCTTGTTGGCCTTAGCTGTTTGTGAATGAACCTGTTTCTTCCACAATAAGTCAGAGGAAATCCATACTCCAAGGTCTCGTTCATGTGAACAGTGTTTCAGTTCGATATTGTCCATGGAGTATGGAATCATGACGCGTTTCTTCTTTCTTGTTATGGTCTGAACTTTGCATTTTGTTTGGTTAAAAGCAAGGTTTGAAGATAGTGACCATTCATTGATGTTATTCAGGTCCTGTTGCAGAAGAGTGTTGTCTGCTTCAGTAGATATGCGCTTGAATAGTTTTGTATCATCGGCGAAGGTCGCTATTGTGGACGATAATACTGCGTCGGGAAGATCGTTGACGTAAAGAAGGAATAGCAATGGTCCAAGGATCGATCCTTGAGGCACACCAGAAGTTACGGGTAGAGGAGAAGAAGTTTCACCAAGTACTGTGACTTGCTGCCGACGGTCTGTGAGGTACGACTGAAACCAAGAGAGCAGGCTGCCGCGGAATCCAAAGCGATAAAGTTTGTCAATGATTTTTTTATGACTTACTTTATCGAATGCTTTGGACATATCAAGGTAAATAACATCGATCTGTTTTCCTTGGTCGAGATCACTTCCAATTGCATCTAGAATTTGGATGAGTTGAGTTGTACAGGATTTTCCTGGAACAAAGCCGTGCTGACATTCATTGATGGTGTTTTTCAAGAAGTCCCTAATATGGTTGAGTACACAACGTTCCAACAATTTTGAAACAATGCAAAGGAGGGAAATAGGCCTATAGTTTTCTACTTGTTGTTTTGGTCCTCTTTTGTGTACTGGAACAACGTTGGCCAGTTTCCACTCGTCTGGAATCATACCAATACGGAGAGATTTGTTGAATAGGCAGCAGAGTGATGGGGCAATCTGGTAAGCTGTTGCAGTGAGAATTCGGCCAGGGATTTCATCCGGTCCTATTGCTTTATCTGGATCTAACTTAATTTTAATCTAATCTATTTTGTTGACAACGACAATGACCTTTTGTTTTTGTTGAGTCTATGATGTCATAAGCTCTCCTCAACTCATTCTTTGGGACCTCGTGTCCATTCGCTAGCCCCTTATCAAACTCATCTTTTACTGTTTGTAATGTATTGTGATCTGTTGTTATTATTGTAGTACTGTTTTACTTAGTGAGTTTGATTAAAGCTTCTCTTGTTATTATTATTATTATTATTATTATTATTATTATTATTATTATTATTATTATTATTATTATTATTATTATTATTATTATTATTATTATTATTATTATTATTATTATTCTCAAGCACTTCCAATTTAATGGTGGCGTTCCAAAATTCAAACTTCGCACGTGAAATATCACCTTTTCTCAACAAATTTTGAAACGAAACTTTGCACAATTACTACCTACCATAACATCTTTTGGATTATTTAAAAACAGTACCAACAACATTTTCATCAGAGATGCACTTTAAATGGCCCAATATAATGTTATTCAGTTATGCAAAGACTTGTTGAACACATACAGTACAGTATAACGTTGTATTTTGTTGCAAACAAACATGTGTGACAGAACCATCCTCAGAGAAGCATGAGAAAATATCTCATGATTTTCTTACACTGCTAAAGTCAACCGAAAAATTCGGCTGACTCCAGCGGGTTTTTAACACGCACCTTCGGGATACCGGTCCGCCGCTCTACCTGTGTTGAGCTATCGAGGCGTACAGAACTGAAACACTGCACTTAGAAAAAACACTACAGGGATTAGCGTTTAAGTTGCCGCGAAAATATCTCGTGCACTTAATAGATAGACTGAGTGGATAAACTCGCCTCCAATCCCTGTGCGGCTCGATAGCTCAACAGGTAGAGCGGCGTACCGGTATATCTTGAAGGTGTGAGTTCAAATCCCGCTCGGGTCAGCCGAATTTTTCGGTTGACTTTAGCCGTAAAATCATGAAACATTTTAAACAACATGTTTTTTGTTTTGTTTTGTTTTGTTTTGTTTTGTTTTGTTTTGTTTTGTTTTGTTTTGTTTTGTTTTGTTTTGTTTTGTTTTGTTTTGTTTTGTTTTGTTTTGTTTTGTTTTGTTCTGCTCTGCTCTGCTCTGCTCTGCTCTGCTCTGCTCTGCTCTGCTCTGCTCTGCTCTGCTCTGCTCTGCTCTGCTCTGCTCTGCTCTGCTCTGCTCTGCTCTGCTCTGCTCTGCTCTGCTCTGCTCTGCTCTGCTCTGCTCTGCTCTGCTCTGCTCTGCTCTGCTCTGCTCTGCTCTGCTCTGCTCTGCTCTGCTCTGCTCTGCTCTGCTCTGCTCTGTTCAGTTCAGTTCAGTTCAGTTCAGTTCAGTTCACCTCAGCGCAGGGCAGGGCAGGGCAGGGCAGGGCAGGGCAGGGCAGGGCAGGGCAGGGCAGGGCAGGGCAGGGCAGGGCAGGGCAGGGCAGGGCAGGGCAGGGCAGGGCAGGGCAGGGCAGGGCAGGGCTGGGCTGGGCTGGGCTGGGCTGGGCTGGGCTGGGCTGGGCTGGGCTGGGCAGTTCGGCTCGGCTCGGCTCGGCTTTGCTTTGCTTTGCTTTGCTTTGCTTTGCTTTGCTTTGCTTTGCTTTACGGAGGTATTAAGTAGGTAGTGAACCTGGTGTTACTATGACAAATTCTCGTTTCTATATTACAATTCAATGTCAAAACCGCATATATGTTTTATAAACGTTGTCTTTCTATCTTAGCTCCTTCAGTTCCAAGTTGTTATAGAACTGTTGCATTTCTCGGATTTGTCGAGGAGTTGGTCGTTAATGATGACCCAGAATATCAGGTATTTTTATCAATATTGCTAAAGTACTCATGAAGCGAAATTTACTCTGTCTTATTTGAAATTACTATTTGCGGATTAGTGTAACCATACGCTATGTACTTCGTCACAAAATGTTTGATTAAATTGGCACTACGACGAAAAAATTGTATTGATAGCAGTAAACATCTAAAATTTCCAAATGAAGAATACCGTCGTTTTCAGTTTTTCAAGATATTCTCTTATATATTCTCGAGATATTTAATTTTCTGAAACATGTAAATCACCTAATTCACATGTTTCAGAAACTTAAATATCTCGAGAACGAGACAATATTTTGAGAAACTGAAAACGCCAGTATTCCTCATTTGGAAATTATAGTTTACTGGTATCAATACTTTTTTTCGTCGTAGTGCCACCTTAAAATTTAATTGAGTTAACATTGAGTAAAGGGCACTTAAAATGGCAAAGTAAAATCTTTTGCATTTTTTCGTTTTCTTGCTTCGTTTTTGAGGTATTTCAGGTTGTTTAATAATTAAACATCTTGACGTCGAGAAATTTAGAAAGAAGAAAGAGTGGACTGTATAGTATAGGTGGTTTTCTATCTTGTGGAATTGTCCGGTGTTTGAGTATCTCTATGGATTCTCGTGTTTTTCTTTCAAAATGGTGGTTGATCGGGACTAGAAGACAGTCATGGCGAGAAATAATGGTCACGCATGCGCGTAATGCATGCCCACTTACAAAAATTTTGACTAGAAAAGTTCTGCAAGATTAAGAGGACTTACATAGAGGATGAGTGAAACAATCGTCGTAGCAGTGTCAATTTTTAAATTATTTCAAATGTTTCAATCTGAATCGTATAGTGCAACAAATCTGCGATATAAATATCATGAGCGATATGCCACAGATATTAAATCCGTTGCGGTTTTTGACACACTATTTTGAGCACAAGTCTAACATAAGCCAATATGGCGAATACGCAAATTGTACCAACCTTGCTGCTCACGTTATCGAAAATCAAACAGAGATATACTATTTCCGTACAAGTTTCGATCTGATTCGGCTGCTATAAAGATCCGTCTTTTCGATGATATTCTTCATTTCTAGCCTGTATTTGTCGTTGTTGCGGTTTTCAATCTCAAAGCTTCAGTATTTTCTGATCATCGAATGAAGATTTCATCCAACATTGCATAAATTAGTTGTTCTCTTTTCTTCTGAACCGCGGAACTGTGACGACCGCACGACATAGGTACTAGTTTAATAGGGCTTTAGCTTCGCCTCTCCATGTCCACCATTTCTCGCCATGGTACACTTTTTTCAGTTGATGCGGCGGTTCTGTTCCTACACGAGTTTGCAAGAGCTTGCAGATTTGTCTAATCAGCAACTTTAGAGCAACAAGTTAGGTGGAATGATGTTGCAGTACTAGTATTACATGTAAGAATATTATTAATCAGAATTTTCAAATTTTGGAAAATGATTTATAAAGTCATGCACCAATAACCCTTTAACCCTTTTATGCATGGCTTTGACAATAATCTTCACAATCAATATACAGGATTATTTCTTAATGATTGGAAAACTGCTAGAGTTGTTACACTTTATAATTGAGATTGTCTAGTTGTTCCACAATACTAGACAATCTCAATTCAATTTCACACTACCAAAGCCAAGGACTAATTTTATGAAAAAGTCGTTTGGCCATAGGGGCCCACTGGTCTGGAATAGATTACCAATAGATATTAAAACATCTGCTTCTGGCAATACTTTTAAAAATAAGATTAAAAAATTAGATAATATTTAGGTAGTTAATTTGTAAATATTTTATAATATGGTATCTTAATATATAGTCCTTTATGTTTTTGTATATATACTTTTTATTTATTATTATTATGCACGGCCTATTGCACTATAACACTATTTTACTTTTATTTATTTGCAATTAATTAATGGTGAAATAGTACCGTGT
Source organism: Corallium rubrum (assembly GCA_964035015.1). NCBI lineage: Eukaryota > Metazoa > Cnidaria > Anthozoa > Scleralcyonacea > Coralliidae > Corallium > Corallium rubrum. The sequence goes on from OZ036005.1 coordinate 14,451,550, forward strand.
TGAAATAAAGATTAATAATAACAACTCCGCGCATGGAAGGGTTAATGTAAGTTTTTTTAAGGGCTGTGACATTATTTCAATAAAGGATAAAGGACAGGGGGGCTAATCATCCTTACTTGCAGCCAGTGGCTGAATTACGAAGGACGCAGACCAACGTGACCGTGTCGAGGCATAAACCCGACAACCCCCAGTCGGAACAATAACTCACATACAGTATTTAATACAAAAATGTGCTACAATATATGTAACGCTATCGGAATAGTCCCACGATAACTGCGGTAAGGTGAAAACAGATTTCGGCATATCGACGAAATAGTTATGAAAATTAGGCAATATCCATGCTACAACAGACGCAATGCTGCTAAAATAGCCCCGCGGTAACTGCGATACAACATAAACTGCCCAACGCGATTGAAGTGCACGCCGTCCGGTAAAAATGGAGTCACCGTTGGGTTGGAAAAACCTCTGTGAGTCCAGCAGAAAACGTGGCTAAATGGATCTAGCACAACCCGTGTGTACTGATTAAGAATCGCGGCTCGTTTGTTGAAGTCGGACTTAAGGGCCTTATTACTGGTGCGCCGGGTAACGTGACACAAAACAACGACACGAACAGAAAATTGGTCTAATTAGGGTCGGACAAGGTCTTCGATCTCCGAACCAACGACCTCAGGGGTAGAATCCGATAAGTCGTTGGTTCCTATCTCGAGAATAATAATCTCGGGTGATAGGCGGGAAACTACGGTCAGGTCATTGCGCCGTAACTTGGGAACTGTCCGACCGCCTATCCCGTGCATATGCACGACTGCCGTGCCGTGAAGGCCAAAATCTATTCTGGCGCGTTCATCGAAATGAGCCTTCAGGTCAGTCTGAAGTCGCCTGACAAACGAATGGCCGATAATCAGTACCTTCGGTGGTGAATTGGCCATTTGTAAAATTGTGATTGCCGCACAACAAAAAACGAGAAGCGAACGAACGCGATTGAACAGAAATAGTTCGTAACTACAAGTAATAACAAAAACAAGCTCTTACCTTCAATAGGAAGAAAAAAGAGGAGAACAACTTACACAAATCACTAAATGAATCTCTAAATAAATTTCAGAATGTCTTTACTTGGCAGTGGACTGTATGCGAATGGCAGTAAAATAGTGATAGGGTGTGTTATAACACCATTCCGTAATCGTTATCTCGATATTCCAGCTTCACTGAGGTATTTCAGGTATTTCTTATCTTTAAAGTCATATGTTCTCAATACACTTTGATTATGTTTTCTGCCTATCTTTCAACATTAACACGACGGAAGGCATAAAATTCCTATTCGCGAGCAAATATATTATTTTCTTTTATTTATTTGCAATTAATTAATGGTGAAATAGTACCGTGTTGAAATAAAGATTAATAATAACAACTCCGCGCATGAAAGGGTTAATGTAAGTTTTTTTAAGGGCTGTGACATTATTTCAATAAAGGATAAACGACAGGGGGGCTAATCATCCTTACTTGCAGCCAGTGGCTGAATTACGAAGGACGCAGACCAACGTGACCGTGTCGAGGCATATCATAGGCAGCCGCCATACGACCACGGATCACAGCTAATTTAAGGAGGGAGGAAAACCGGAGAACCCAGCGCAAAACCCTCGAAGCACAGGGGAGATCAACTACAACTCCACTCACATAAGTTCCAAGCTCGACAACGGGGTTATTCCCAAGCGGTCACCCATCCAAGTACTAACCCCATCTAACCGGGCTTAACTTTTGGTGATAGGCATCACGCTAACAGCACACGCCACCCGTGCTCCCCTTCCGTCGATTACTGTAAATTATTGGACGCTGATGACGTCACTGCCTCAAAGCGCGCAAAAATTTTCAAAATAGCAAAATTTTGTTTGTTTTTTTTTTGTTTGAAGAAGTCTCCCTATTCAAAAGGCAGAGTAGTTCGATGACACTTGATAAACAATCACTCAAAAAAAAAACAAGATTGTAGTTGCTTTGCTTCAAATTTAGTGTAGATACATGTATACTCCAAAGGCATAGGCGAATTCATGTTCTTATTCAAAAATGATAAACCGATACATTTTCCATTACTTTTGGGGCAATGTTTTCGTGATTTCATCTCTCGTCTATAAATTTTAGCGGACGCCATGTTTGGCCTAGTTTCCAGGTTTTTGCTTGCAGCCTGAGTATGTCGTGGCTTCTGATTGATCATGATCAGGATAGGAATATTCCAGTTATAGGAAGGTTTGTCATTGGATAACGCTACTAGTGGTCTATCATCAATAGACCACCAGATAGCTCAGCCAATCAGAATGCCGGATTTGTAATAGACGACTAGTTGGTTTATACTAATTCTGGATATCATGCTCAGCCTAATCCAATAATTGTTTAATAATATCATTTTTCATGATTCCTTATTGTGCATATAGTACCCTTATCACTTCGGAGCTGGCGGCAACATTTTTTACGGTCGTTTTTGCTTACACACGCCTTTCCTTCAATCCCACTACAATCATTACCCTACCCTAAATAAAATCTTGTTGTTATGAAGAAACTATAATTAGTGTTGACGTTCAGTTTTTATTAGTCTTTCTGACGTTGCTTAAATTAGCGGAAGTGCAAAGAGTTTATATTTAGATGTGGGCGTGAGAGAATGAGTTGTTGTTGCGATCGAGAGTCGAGACTAGAGCGTGTAAATAGTGTACAAATAAAGTTTTAGAAAAGGAATACCGTCTACAGAACATTATGGCGATCCTGCCAGGACTTGCCGTGATACAGTTATAGTATTCGTTATCGTTATGGAAACCGAGGAAAGTAATGAAAACATCGTAGAGAACAATGACGTCTCGTCGGAGGACAGTCAAATTATTCAACAACAAGTTTCGCAAGGTGAGGAGTTTCTCTTTTTGAAAAGAAACAAACGCGCTCTTAAATCTAAGTTCACCAAACTAAGACATCACGTAGAAAAGCTATGCTTATCGAACGCGTCGGATATAACTGAAGTTGAAAGCAGAGTAGAACAGTTATGGAGTGAATTAGAAGCGACGCAAGAAGTGTTAGACGCATTAAGTCGACATTATCTCTCAGCGGGAGAATTGCTAAAGCATATAGAATCGACCAAAGAATCCGACTCTGTTGAGACAGAAATCGCAAAAACAATCGAAGACGCACAACATTATATCAAAGCTAGATACTTGAGCGCAAGCTCAAAAACACATGAAGCAGAATCGCAAGACAACAGTGAAGCCAATAGCGATAGTGTGCCAATAGTTTTACCGAATAATGACAGTCAAAACAATGCTAAGAAGACAGGCGATGCCGCTACGTCGGTTAAAATCAACACTCGTTTGAAATCGTTGAAAGTTCCTAGCTTCGATGGAGATAAAGCGAAATTTGAAGAGTTTTGGATGCTATTCGAAAGTTTAGTCGATTGTTCCGACGAGCCAGTAAATATTAAAATGGCTAGACTGCGTCAAAGTTTGTCTGGAGTAGCTTTGGAGGCGATTAGAGGATTGGGTGTCACTAGCGTGGAATACGAAGAGGCGAAGAGCTTATTAAAATCGAAATTTGGTGGCCAGAAGCGACAGTTAAGAGCATATATGGACCAGCTTGAGAAGATGTCACAAATCCGAACAAACGACGTTAAAGAGTTCGAGCGCTTTGCCGATTTAGTGCGTGTTACCGTAGTGAAGTTAAAAGCGGAAAACCGTCAAGGTGAACTGGGAGCCGGATCTCTACACAGTTTACTTGTGAAAAAGTTATCCGATCGACACTTAGAAATGTACAGTAGATGGCTAGGCGAGAACGACCGCGAGCAATCAGTGGTAAGCCTTAGAGACTGGCTAAAAGAAGAAGCAAGAATCCGAATAGAAGCGCTGGAGATGGCGCATGGTTTTCAGCAAACACCTGGCGGAGACAACACATATTCCCGGCCAAGGAACGACAGATACAAATCCAGAAATTCGTTTGCGTCAATTGGAGAACGAAAGAAGGACCCCCCTTTCGGAAACCGATCATGTGAATGCTGCCGTGAAGACGACCACAGGATTTGGAGATGTAAACAATACCGTCGCATGAAAGTAGATGAGCGATGGCAGTTCGCAAAAGAAAGAAGCTTATGTTTCCGTTGCCTTGGTAACGATCATCAAGGTAAAGATTGTAGAAGATCCCAGAAATGCAACGTCAACGATTGCCAACTCACTCATCATAGTTTGTTGCACGACCCTACCAAACAAGCGATGAAACAACCACTAGCAGAAAAAAAACGAAAGGAAGTTGATCCCCCCAGTATGCCTGCACGGGAGGGGGAAGAAACTTCGACACCTAAACTTTCCCTAACAACCAGTAACAAAGATGCAACGGAGACCTATTCGCTGAGAACTATTACAGTGTGGATCAAAGCCAATGAAAAGAAAGTCAAGGTAAATGCCATTCTTGATGACGCTTCAAATGAGACATTCCTAAACGAAGAAGTTTCCGGGGTATTAGGAATACAAGAACGGTATGAAAAAGTTAAAGTACATGTCCTCAACGACTCCGTGGAGACATTCGAATCAATGCCTGTGGCTGTGGTAATAGAAAGTCTGGATGGTCAGTTTAGCAAAGAAATTAAAGTTAGAACGTGTCCAAGAAAGGTGACAGGAAACTACCGCGTAGAAGACTGGGCAACGCACCAAAGTCAATGGCCACACCTAGGACCGTGTGATTTTCCCAAACCAGCCAAAGATGGGATTATCGACATGCTTATCGGAGTAGACAACGCTGATCTACACTTTTCTATGGTCGACATCCAAGCACCAAATGGAGGACCTGTGGCCCGCCGTGGACCCCTCGGTTGGACTTGCATAGGAGCACCAGAAACCAGATCATCGTCTGACAAGAGGTCACACGTCATCCGCACTTTTTTATCGAGACAGACAACTTCCATCTCGGACGGAACTTGTTGCGATATAGATCAAAGCCTGAAACGTTTCTGGGAGATCGAGAGTTGCGGGACAACAACCAGAGAAGCAAGTGTTATGACGGAGGACGAGATGACCGCTTTAGACCTAGTTAAGAAGTCTCTGCATTGTGAAGAAGGAAGATACCAGATATCTGTTCCCTGGAAAGAAGATAAGCCAAAGCTTCCCGACAATCGTCAACAAGCAATTTCCCGCCTTAAAAGCACCGAGAGGAATTTGAAACAGAACGAGTTCACCGCCGCTGAATACCAGAGAACCATCGAAGATTACGTTAAGAAAGGCTATCTGCGCAAGATCCCTCCAGACGAAGAACCACCACCGGAAGTTTGGTACTTACCTCTTTTTCCGATCGTCCGAATGGACAAGTCGACTACGAAAGTCAGGATTGTCATTCACGCAGGTCCAAAGCTTCAAAGGGATCTCTTCGATGTGCTGATTCGTTTCCGTCCCAACCCGATTGCCTAGCTAGCCTGCGATATTAAAGAAATGTTCCTCCAGATCGAGATAGAGAAGTAAGACCGGCCCTATTTCCGTATCTTGTGGAGAGACCTGAATACTGATGAAGACCCTGAAGAGTTCGAGTTTACCAGAGTCGTATTCGGTAAGAATTCTGCACCAATGGAGGCTCAGTTCGTTTCACAAGAAAATGCTCGACGCCATCAAACCTTATACCCATCCGCTGCGGAGACAGTATTGAAGTCTACGTACATGGATGATTCGCTCGACAGTGTTGCAGAGGAGGAACAAGGAATTGAACTCTACCAACAATTGAATGGACTTTGGAGTCTAGCCGGAATGCAAGCCAGAAAGTGGATCTCAAACTCGTCAAAGGTCATGGCAGCCATCCCAGTGGAAGATCGAGCTACAGAGTTCAACATCAACGATGGTCAAGTTCCCATTACCAAGACTTTGGGTCTTTCGTGGAATAGCACAGATGACGTACTTACACTTCCCACAGCACCTGTGTCTTCTGAGTTAAAGATCACTAAACGTAACGTTTTGAAGAAGATAGCCACCGTGTTTTACCCCCTTGGTTTCGTCAGTCCAGTTGTCGTCAGAGCCAAAATCCTTCTACAAGAACTTTGGTCCAGAGGATATGATTGGGATGAGCCAGTAGCTGATGAAATTGCTAACGAGATTTACTGTTGGTTTGACCAATTATCTGCCTTGGGAACGTCAAAGTGCAACGGAAACTAAGCGAACTTAAATCTATTTCGTCAACACAAGTGATAACTTTCGTCGACGCATCCCAAGAAGCGTATGGAGCCGTAGCATATCTCCGTCACAGTTATGAAGATGGTACAGTTACAAGTAGAATGATTGCGTCCAAAAGCAAGGTTGCACCGTTGACACCGACGACAATACCTAGACTAGAACTTATGGCTGCTATATTGGGGTTACGTTTAACCCAATCGATCGTTAAGGTTTTGGAGTTACCTATGAAAGAGGTTACCTTCTATTCCGACAGCATGGACGTGCTATGGTGGATCCGCGGAAGAGGAAGAGATTTTCGTTCATTCGTGGCCAATCGAATTGGGGAGGTGCAAATGTACACGGAGCCGTCACAGTGGCAGCATGTTCCCACCGATCAGAACCCTGCCGATCTATGCACTAGAGGTGTTACTCCGAATCAGTTAGTCGAAAATGCACTGTGGTGGATAGGACCCGAGTGGTTGCAGAAAGACCGAGATGAATGGCCCAAGATGAAGGTCCAGACAACTCGACGGGAGAAACTGGAAGCAAAATCACCAAGTAAGAAATCAACAGCCGACGCCACTTCGCTACTGGCCAAGTCAGTGCCAACCAAGGAAAACGCAAACCTGACACAAGGTCTTAAAAACTGGAGACTGGATCCTAAACGATTTTCAAGTTGGACAAGATTAGTCCACATCCATGCCAGGGTGATCCGAGTATTGCACAACATGCAGCGCAATTGTGTCGACAAAACATTTAGCGCAGAACTGAAACCAGAAGAAATAAATGATGCCCAAGAAGCAATCATCAAAGAGGCACAGAAACAAGCCTGTCCAGAAGAGTATAAAGCGCTGGTTAATGGACGAACCCTGCCTACGAACAGTCAGCTAATCAAGTTAAATCCACAAATGGATGAAAACGGCCTTATTCGATCCAACAGTCGCTTGCAATTTGCTGAATATTTGCCTTTCGACACGAAGTTCCCAGTCATCCTACCCCGTGGAAACTGGGTAACAAAGCTCATCGTAAAATACTATCATGAGCAAGCCAACCACTCCGGAGGAATCAATTTCATTTTGGCGCAACTCAGTCAGCGGTACTGGATCATAGCAGCCAGAGAAGAGATACAAGAGTGGGAGAAATCGTGCAACGAATGCAAGAGAAGGAAAAACAAGATTGCTAAGCAGGTCATGGCTACTTTACCAAACGTTCGACTCCGGTTCACATATCGTCCCTTCGACCAGTCAGCAGTTGATTTCGCTGGACCGTTTGTAACAAAACAAGGACGTGGCATTAAACGTCAAAGGAGATGGCTGTGCGTATTTACTTGTCTATCAATAAGGGCTGTCCACCTAGAAATGGCCTGGGGACTAGATACAGACAGTTTTTTGAACGCGTTCACTCGTTTCACAAGTCGCAGAGGTGTTCCCAAAGAGATTGTGAGTGATTGCGGGACAAACTTTGTCGGAGCGGCCAATGAACTGAAAGAACTTTACAACCAGTTGGATAAGAAAAAGATCAAGCAAGCTACCGCCGACAAAAGCGTCAAATGGAGATTTAATCCTCCTGCAGCACCGCACTTTGGTGGCGCACATGAAATAATGGTGAAAGCAGCTAAGCGGGCTGTCTATGGAGTGTTAGGAAGCAGCGAAGTTACGGACGAAGAACTGATTACAGCATTTTCTGGAGCAGAAAGTCTTATTAACTCAAGACCATTAACGTACCAGACCGTGGATCCTCGAGACGATGTCCCTCTTACCCCAAACCACTTCCTTCATGGGCGGATGGGTGGTGATTTCGCTCCAGAAACCGAATTGACGACATTTAATCCCACTAAACGGTGGAGAAAAGTTCAGGAACTTATCTCACGAGTATGGCGAAGATGGATTTCAGAGTACCTGCCCTTGCTACGAGCACGACCAAAGTGGAATCAAGTCGTCAGCGACTTAAAACGGGATGATGTAGTTTTAGTATTACAACCAGATCTTCCAAGAGGGCGTTGACCCCTTGGTCGAATCGTAGACACGTTTCCTGGAAAATACGGACATACTCGCGTCGTTAAAGTGCAATGTGGACAAAAGACCTACGTTAGACCAGTAGATAAGCTTGTACCCTTAAATGTTTAAGACGATTTACGATGGAGAATTTATACCGCCAAACCACACTGAGACTTACGCTCTAGTGTGGGGAGGGGGGATGTTATGAAGAAACTATAATTAGTGTTGACGTTCAGTTTTTATTAGTCTTTCTGACGTTGCTTAAATTAGCGGAAGTGCAAAGAGTTTATATTTAGATGTGGGCGTGAGAGAATGAGTTGTTGTTGTGATCAAGAGTCGAGACTAGAGCGTGTAAATAGTGTACAAATAAAGTTTTAGAAAAGGAATACCGTCTACAGAACACTTGTTATTTTTCGTATCTTTTCATGTACATCTTCTAACGTCATTTATCGCATTTCTTGCGATAAGTGCTCCAAAATCTACATCGGTGTAACTGGAGGACGCTTTTTAGAGAGGGTTGCTAAACATTTTCACTTCGTGAGAACAACGATGTCGACAAACCTGTAGCTCCTATTTCAATAGTTCTAATTATTTCATCTATTTGGATTCAGACATAAAACTCTGTGCCTATCCTACTATCTCAGGACACCACATATATGTTCATTATGGCGCGTAATAAAGGTCAAAATTAAAAAAAAAGAACTTCGTCAAAAGGTAGACGTTTGTAGAACATGAGTGCACTAAAATTTTAATTTGCTGCATCAAAACTTGAATTCAAGATAAAATGAAATCGGCAAAACTCTGAATTCGGCAAAATATGGATTCGACACAACTCTGAATTCGTTTCGGCGAAATATTGTACTCAGCAAAATTTAGATTCGTCAAAATACTGAATTCAGCAAAATATGAATTTGGGCATTTGGCAGAAATCAAAAGCAGGGGAGGGGACGAGCGGCTAGATCACATCATTCCAAATGACTTTTGGAACCAGTTTTTTGCGGTCTGGTCGTGAGTACTGTTATCTAACAACAACTTCGCGCCACTCTCTGGACCGTGTTCTTTGGTTAAGTGATGAAGTTTACTAGTATATATATATATATATATATATATATATATATATATATATATATATATGACTAATAAATATTTATGGCGTACCGTGAGATACTTCAAGAGTGTGTTCCAACGTCAACAGCGGCATGTGGTAAGCCCTAATGGCAACAACAGTTTCCATAACAGACTAGCTTACGTCTTCAAGCTCTTCGCCTGGTGCATCTGCGCTTGAACCAGTTGTCAGTGCGCCGTCCAAGTAGTGCTTCCACAAGTAGAGGAAGAAACTCACGTTCTCGACCTTATATCGCTCAAAAAAAAACACACTTGGACAAGGTCATTTGTTTTGCTTAGCCAAAATTCATGTTGAATTTAAGTTTTGATGCACCAAATTAAAATTGTGGTGCATTTATGTTTTACAAAGGTCTACTTTTTGACGAATTCCTTTCTTTGAATTTTGACTTTTGACCTTAAAGGTGACATGACACGAAAATTATTGCTTGATTTGATGAAAGTACTATTAAAATAATGGGGAATATCAATTTACAGCTTTTCCATATTTCACCTAGTTCTTGAGATATTTAGACTTATGTGATATTCAAATGAGATAACTTATGGCTCGTTTTTTTCTAATTAACATATTCGAAATTCTTGTCTATTTTTGAAATTATTGAAGGAAATCACCTGAAACTTTGGATATTGTTACCGTTCATGAAACTGACAAATTACAAGTGATTTTGTTCAATAATTTTAAAGATATAGATGCTTTTCGAATATGTTAATTAGATATTACCAAAACCAATGATGCGCGGCATGGCCCAAAATAAACATGTCATGTTTTCCGTCAAAACATTAACGAATCCGTCTGCATTCCTTAGCCTTTGAAATTGACACCGTGAGATCACTGCAATATGATTTGTCCATTTGTTACTTTTGAATTCTCTAGCCAAAAACGTTTAGGAATGCAGACGGATTCGTCAATGTTTTGAACAGAAATCATGACGTGTTTTTTTTTGGGTTTTGGTAATAAAAACGAGCCATAAGTTATCTCATTTGAATATCACATAAGTCTAAATATCTCAAGAACCAGGTGAAATATGGAAAAGCTGTAAATTGATATTCCCCATTATTTTAATAGTACTTTCATCAAATCAAGCAATAATTTTCGTGTCATGTCACCTTTAATCACGCGGCATAGTCCATGGCATTTTAAGGAAAAACTAAGCTTTGTTGGCAAAAACTAAGCTTTAATTTTGTTATTTCAGACAGGAATGATGTTGGAGTTGATCTTAGTCGAGCCGCGTTTTGAATTAATTATCGTATGATTACAAAGTAACCAATCAAAAGCTGTACCAGGATCTCGGTGCTCAGATGTCTCTTTCGCGTGGGGGCGAGCGAGAAGAGGCGGCTGTTTTCTCAAGCTAAGATTAATATAATCTTCTCCAAAAGTCATTACACACACGTGACATTAAAATGTTTAATCCCCGAGCCCGGGCGTGGGACCGAAGACCCGGATCCCGGTGGGGGTGCTAGTCTCGACACGAGCGGCGTGATATACGAACAAATTGCTGTGTTCTGAATATTTATTTGTATATATGTGTGGACGGACCATGCGCGTCAAGATTGTGGGGCACTGGGGACAAAATAGTTCTTGACAAAAAGATTTTAACTAACAACGTACTTTATTCTTGACAAAAAAGCTTGAGAAAGGAGTTTTGGGGAAACGTTTATCACTTTTAAAAGAACTGAAATAAACCAACGTCTACGTATAAAGCAAAACAACGGCTTGAGTAGGAGGAAACCGGTCAAACCGAAATTCCAAAGGAGGAAAAAGCAATAGTAAAACTTGAAAACCGACGAAAAAATAAAGGCCGGCGAAAAGCTTACGTTTACGGTAAAAATATAGAGCAGCCGCTCTCAGTAATCACGAACATTTATTTATATCCTATCACTGATAATATTGTTTTCTCTTTTGTGTGTATTTTATAGTATTTTAAACGTATCCATTGCATGTCAGTTTGCTTTCCTGTTGTATTTTTTTTATCTGTGGCTGCCGTCTTAATATCTTCTGTTAAATAGTTTTCTTATTGTAAAACCGCTTGTGACTTAACGTAGCTTGTCCATAATTTGGGATAAAAATCGGAAAAGGAACAATTTTTCTTCTGTAGAACGTACAAATATTTACTTCAGATTTCGAAATGAAAACTTGTTTTTGTTAATGGCTTAAATGAATTTGAAATGCATATAGATGTTTGAGTAGTTTTCAATCAATTCTATGCCTCTGAAAAAATGTAAACATGGAAAGAAAGAACTGTAAAATATAACCCTAATACTTTGACAAAATTTTTACGACTGTTGTCTCAGTAGCCTGGTGGTTAACATCGTCGGCAAGACGGTAACGTGGTCGAGTTCAAACCCTGGATGCGATCTGCAAATTGCTCATTTTAATATTTTTCACGAAATATCGCCCTAAATTTTTGTTTGTTCCCCGTCACCGTTTTCTTCAAAAAATTAGAGTTATTAAAACTGCAGTTTTTTATTTCAAATATATTCTAGAATTAAAACTATATTTTGATCGACAGGAGTGGCTATTTTCAGGCCACCAATAAAAAAGAGCGCAAGTGTTTTCTAATCACGGGGTATTTACAAAAATTCATGTGAAAGCAGGCGAGGGGTTATATTTCTAGTTTATTTATCAATCAACGGCGAAATCAAAAACGAAGCAAGGAAACGAAAAATTGCAATAATACAGACTTAATTTTCGTTTCATAGGCCACTTTAAGCTCTTTTCGAGAGTAATGATACATTTATGCATTTGTATTTTAGTGGATCGGTACCTTCCGAACGCCAAGATCAACCAACGAAGCTCGGCAGAGACTTTTTCAAAAGCTTTCTGGTACGATTAAATATATTAACTAATTTAGCTGGTTCATGGTTTGGTGTGCTCCACCGAGTTCTGGATACTTTTTATAGTTCAGATGGCATTACTATTGCAGGGAGGACGGGTGGGATTAGGATTTGGCGATATTTTGAAAAGTATATTGATCCACAATATTTACGCGAGATTTGTAATTTGATAGGTTAGTTCCATGATTCCAGTGAACTCTATACAGGTTGTAAAGCCCTTATACGCGGCCGTTTTGAAGGTCTTCTTTAGTCCTTTACGGAATTTTTATAAGTTTTGCCAAAACAATACTTAGTAGCTTGAATATAAAGGATCACCTTAAATAGAAATTTAGCGGTACCACAACTTTAGCGAGACCTGACTAAATATAACAAAAAATTTAATTTAAAAACTTTTTTATTTGCAAACTTTATCGTATACCGTGTGAAGCACTTGTTTTTTTACATTCTGTGTAAAAATAGAAATTCGACTGTCTTGTGATTGGTTTGTTGGCTGTTGTATAGTTTTTGCAACGGTATACGCAACAAAATTAGCTATTATATGGCCGCATAGGGGCGTGAAACTGACGTCTAAAATGCCTTGCGTTGGCCATTTTTGGTCTCACTTTTTTATTTGCAGTCAGCATTCAAGGCTTGTATAGAGTTTGAAATATAGTAAGGTTAGATTTACTGCCGAAACAGAGAACGTAGGAGTCTAACGTTTCGAGCGAAGGCCCTTCGTTAGAGAGAAACGTGACGAAGGGCGTTCTCTCCGACGAAGGGCTTCACTCGAAACGTTAGACTTCTACGTTCTTTGTTTCGGCAGTATATCAAGCATTACTACTTTTCGATTGTTATTTCAACACTGCCTACGCAGCAGGCTGCTTTTATACAGAGTTCACGGCATCGATCTTGTATCCAGAGCGTTCCGCCAGCATTGAACCCAGTAGAGAATTTATAGAAACACTGGATTATCAAACGGTGTTCACTTTGACAACTTAATAAATTTTCAGAACTTCTGTGACACAATTATACACGACAGATCACAATCACAATTGAAGACATGAATTCATAACATTGCAATTTCCCTCATTTCTGATTCGCTAATTACATCAGTACTAGAAATACATGAACGCAACAACCCCTCGCCCGCTTTATATGCATTTTTTAACCCCCCTACCCCCCCCCCCCCCCCCTAATTTCTGTTTTTTGTTGTATAAATATAAATGACACACAGATCAGAAAACATCCCAGAAAATTAGTTAGCAAGGTTCATCTGTAGTCATGTATTGACACACCGAAAGTACATGCAAAGTCAATATTAAAAAACAACAACAACGAGATGAAGTAAATGACATATTTTCATTCAAAAATATATAATTTATAAACAATGGCCAAGAAAAGACACAATGTCAACGTCCTAGCGTTCAAAGACAATTCTAGACAAAATATTATTTATATTCATTTTCATTTCAAAGATTTCTTCCGATTTAACTCAGCTAAACTGGTAAATAGTAATACGAATCTCCTACCGTTAAATTTTCTTCTGCTTTGGTCACCACAAACACTGGCAATTCAGTCTAGTCTTTTCGGATTGTTTTTCTCGTTCGCGGTTTCTTACTTTTTTTCGTTGTTGACACATAAACTTAAATTAAATATGACAAGGCATCATTCAGTTCTCTTCATGATCTAAAAAGCCGTTTGTTTCAAAATTTCTTCATCGTTCCCTCTCGAGTTATGTAGAATACACCAGAGCAAAATTCCTTACCGGCTTTGAACAGTTTCAGGACACATCCTTCTTCTTTCAGTATTACATTTCGGTCGGCATCGTTTTCGGTCTTTATCGTATTAATTTTTAGGCTTTTTCCAGTGGTATTGTTGTCTTTTTCTCGCTGCCACATCTCTTGTTAGTCTTCTTTCTTTGGTCTTTTTCCATAGTAATATTAATGTACATTTTAGCTGAAACCATTTTTTCTGGCAAAGATTTCTTTCGTCATGATCGCTGAAAAACTATTTCGTAATCCAACCGAACTTATAAATTATATATTTGCTGACGTAAATTTAAATAATTTGAATAATTTAACAGGTTAGTTACCAGTACCCTGCTATTCGAACTGCGCAAGTTGTGGATTTGATAACATATATATAGATATATAAACAAGTTTCAGAATTGCTTTCGGCTTTTCATCTCGCGTGTAAAGTGGACTCCACGCACGTCGAGATTAGCACCCTCACCCGGGCTCCGGGCCTTCGGCCCTACGCCCGGGCTCGGGGATTAAATACAAATTTTTTGTTAGGGGTTTAAAAACATATACCACAATATGATATTTTTCTTAAAACCATATATTCGAATATTTGCATCCATCTGCCAAACTGATTGATGTCCCAACTTTTGAACGACATAGCATGCATGACGTCACATCAGTTTAGCAGATGGAAATAATTGCTGAAGTAAACAAGTTAATTTATCACGAGTCTATTGAGCGTCCAAGAAGCTAGTCACGAAGAAAGTTAAGTTAGATAGAGGCATACAATCTTACTCAAAGATGTCGTTATCAATGTCATACATGCAGTGGAAGAACTTGACGTCCTTTTGATATGCCGAGTCTGATGACAGTTTCGCCGAGAAATACACGCCCCATACAGTTTATATCGTGATCTGTAGTTAATAGTGGTGCCCAGTCTTTTTGAAGTGTACGATACATCACACCCGCGTAGTTAGGATCAGTCTGGAACTGAGGTTTGACGTCATCACGGAACATCTTGGTGTACAGGCGTACACTTGTCAACAATAAAAAAGCGGAATTTAAAAAGTTTAATTTAGAAGACATTGATTTTGTTACCTTTTCGAACGTTACAACAAGGATTGAAATTACGTATGTTCAAAGTTTTTGACAATTAATTTTTCTATAAGGTGAACTTCAAAGGAAGATTGGATTAAAGGTGCTTGATCTGGGAGGCAATGCAGTCATTGGGTAAGTAGTTCTTCGCATTGCTCTGTTTGCACCGTAGGCCTACTATATCCTGTTAGTAGAGCGTCCAGCATGTTCTTAGGCGAAGGAAAGGAGGCTCTACCGAAATCGTGTATTATTTTAGTTGACCATGCGCAACGGTTACTTGGATGCAACTTAAAATTGCCATGATCACTAACTAATTGGGCGTGTAAGAGTTGATGCTTGACGAGTAGTTGGTATATAAATTATATAGGCCTATAAATTATTTCTGTTGAATTGCACGAAGAGAAACGGACTTACCTCTATCAAATATACAGCTCTCTATCAGTTTCTTCTGTTTTGTTGTCGAAATTATTTCTCTTGAAGGTAAAAATATCTCAAAACTAGAGATACTCACAAAATATCGGGATAAAGACGTTGCAACGTTTTGATACCGTGGGCTCGACTGCGGCATAGTAGAAAATAGACATCGTTTGGAAGCTGGACAAAAGTCATTGTTTTATGTTTTGTTCAGGTTTATGAAATTTGTTCACTGACAATTACTGAACATATTGTGTTTTCTGTATTCGTTATTCATGAGTCATCACCAGCTATGATACACTCGCAATGTTTTTGTGGGAGAAGTGTTCGGGGAGAACTGGAGAAGTACTCCGAATGGTGAAAATTGTGGTCAGCCTCATCCCAACAACTCAACGTTACGGTCTTAGTTGTCCTTACTTTGGGTAATAATCCCCAAAGACGACTCAAGTCTAATGTCCTAGGGGTCGTAGTTCCCCATGTTGGACTTTGCCCAGGGGGTAATGATCTCCAAGGGCATCCTACTTGTCCAAGGGGTAATAGATCCCCGGAGTTGGACCTTGGACAATTCCTACTTTCGACTAATTCTTATATTTACATCAATTCGTATGAGTCTATGGAGATGGGCGTGACCTTTGGGAGCACTTCATCTCCAAACCAAATCCTTAGTAAAATAGTAATGCTATATACACAGTTGATTCATATATTAATTAAGATAATAAAGTGTCAACCATAAAACTTTGACACAGTTCGCATGACAGACCCTAGCTATAGTGTTTTTGTGAAAACGTTTTAACTAACATTGTATACAGTTTGTTTTTGTCTGTTTTTTGTTGGTTTTTTTGTTTTCTTTTTGGTTGTTTTTTTGGTTGTTTTTTTTTAAGTAAAGATGTGCAAAATCGTTGAACATGGTAATTTGTTCACTTTACCGAGCTAAAGCTCTTGTTCACAATGGTTCATATGGTGCGTGTTGAAGACTTATAAGGACGACTAGGTGAAATTTGATAGGTAGATTTTCCCGCGAAAAAGAGGAAATACCGTTTCCATTGGTAGACTATTCATTGCGTTGTGTTCTGCACGTGCGGATCGAGTCATGCTGGTCGGAAAGACTGAGAAGTATGTTTCATCCCTTCTCTTTATCTATATTATATGCCTGTTGTCTTCTCTCCCCCCTGGCTTGACTTACTTGCCCAGTCCT